>OW203768.1:4974963-5446141 GCA_934045905.1 Leuctra nigra
AATCGATCTTAATACATTTTCAATAAAAATTGAAATTTTCAGCTTGATGTCGTACGTAATTTTTAAGAAACAGCGTCCCGGCCATTGGAAGTTTTCTGGACGCACACTATTTGAGCTCCGTATAATCAATTTTTTGACAACCAAATTTGAACAGCTGTAACGTTTTTTCTAAAAAAGTAATGTTTTCAAAACTTGCACACATTACACCAGTATGCTATTTATATTATGTTAAATTTTCAGCCCGATGTGTGCAGTAGTTTTGTCACACCGATGTCTCGCCAATTGTGCGTTCTTTTGGCGCCACCCGGTATATAAACAACTATATTAAAAGTACAAATGATCTTTTCTAGCTGACTTGGACAAAAATAGAATACATCGTCTAGGTAACGAGATCTGCAAGTGAACTAAAAACTACAAATTATCCTCGTCTAGCTGACTTGGACATAAATAGAAAACATCGTCTAGGTAACGAGATCTCTAAATGAACTTAAAACTACAAATTATCCTCGTCTAGCTGACTTGGACATAAATAGAAAACATCGTCTAGGTAACGAGATCTGCAAATAAACTAAAAACTACAAATTATCCTCGTCTAGCTGACTTGGACATAAATAGAAAACATCGTCTAGGTAACGAGATCTCTAAATGAACTAAAAACTACAAATTATCCTCGTCTAGCTGACTTGGACATAAATAGAAAACATCGTCTAGGTAACGAGATCTGCAAATAAACTAAAAACTACAAATTATCCTCGTCTAGCTGACTTGGACATAAATAGAAAACATCGTCTAGGTAACGAGATCTCTAAATGAACTAAAAACTACAAATTATCCTCGTCTAGCTGACTTGGACATAAATAGAAAACATCGTCTAGGTAACGAGATCTCTAAATGAACTAAAAACTACAAATTATCCTCGTCTAGCTGACTTGGACATAAATAGAAAACATCGTCTAGGTAACGAGATCTCTAAATAAACTAAAAACTACAAATTATCCTCGTCTAGCTGACTTGGACATAAATAGAAAACATCGTCTAGGTAACGAGATCTCTAAATAAACTAAAAACTACAAATTATCCTCGTCTAGCTGACTAGGACATAAATAGAAAACATCGTCTAGGTAACGAGATCTCTAAATGAACTAAAAACTACAAATTATCCTCGTCTAGCTGACTTGGACATAAATAGAAAACATCGTCTAGGTAACGAGATCTCTAAATAAACTAAAAACTACAAATTATCCTCGTCTAGCTGACTTGGACATAAATAGAAAACATCGTCTAGGTAACGAGATCTCTAAATAAACTAAAAACTACAAATTATCCTCGTCTAGCTGACTAGGACATAAATAGAAAACATCGTCTAGGTAACGAGATCTGCAAATGAACTAAAAACTACAAATTATCCTCGTCTAGCTGACTTGGACATAAATAGAAAACATCGTCTAGGTAACGAGATCTGAAAATAAACTAAAAACTACAAATTATCCTCGTCTAGCTGACTTGGACATAAATAGAAAACATCGTCTAGGTAACGAGATCTGTAAATGAATTAAAAACTACAAATTATCCTAGTCTAGCTGACTTGGACATAAATAGAAAACATCGTCTAGGAAACAAGATCTGTAAATGAATTAATAGCTACGAATGTAACACATAAATATAAAAATGGCCAAGAGTAAATAGTAATGGTTTGAAGTGAATAGAAGCCTTGAACAATGAACGTGACAGAGTAGGGAGGTGAAAACAGAAATGATATTACCAACTACGAATTAATCAGGGCAGAAAAATGGAAGTGATCGATCATCTGAGGCAATTTGATTTTGAACACAATTTTTATGATGACGCTGATGGCAATTGAAACACTGAACGAATATGTTACTTGCCCGTGTGCCATTGCACGTTACACATTCTATTTGGCTGTACTTTTTATTTCTCAAGCAATTGCGAACAATTAATTTGTAAATAAAATATCTATATCCTTTGATGTTGAAAGATGCGGAAGAAGTACTACCGCTTTCTATTGTTTCTTGTACATAATGACAAAGAAATACACCACAATTGAATGCATCATTCTGCTTTGAATGAGAAGGGATCTGAATTGTCCAAGGAATATTATTTTGCAATTTTGTGTTCATGATGGTTTTAATATTGTCAACAAAGGTAGTATGTTCACCTCTCATAGGACTATGAAGAGGGTCATAATATTCAATGACTGAGAATTTAGGTTTACAGACCACCAAGATCCAATGTGATTGATAGCACCAGGGGAAGAAGATTGCATCCTTATCAGCAATGTTGCTCTGTCCTCTCCACAAAAAACTTAAATCTCTGTTTTGGAATATGGCTGTACAATTTTCAGTGGTTGCATAGAGAAGATTGATTCTATTTTTACAAAATAAGTAGATAAATGCATCAATGATCATGTCACAAAGATATCCTTTAGTAAATGAGTTCTTATAAGATCTTAATATTTGAACATCGTTGGCACTAAATGTTAGTTCCAGTGATTTTAGATCCAAGAGTGTAATAAGAAGTGTATCATGAATGTAAATAAGAGTTTGCCCAGTTAGGCGTGCATAATCCATTGCAGGTGTGATTGGCAAGGACTGAGCAATATCTAATGGATGGACTAATTGAACGTCAAAACGCCGACGACTTGTTGAAGGAAGCCGGTTATTTTGTGCCAAAGAATCTGTTGCAGGTGTGATTGGCAAGGACTGAGCAACATCTACTGGATGGCCTAATTGAACGTCAAAACGCCGACGACTTGTTGAAGGAAGCCGGTTATTTTGCGCCAAAGAATCTGTATTTAATGTTGGTATTACTGATGGTACCATGAGTTGGTCAGGTAAGCAACTTACACTCTGCAAGCGGTCATTTAGGGCCCTTCTTGACGCTAGGTCTGGTCTTTGAAAAATAGAACGTTTAAATTTCCCTTTGGCAGTGGTTTGATAGAATGAAGGTACCTGCTTTGCAAATTTTTGATTAGTTGAAACCTGAAGTGTGGGAACCATTGCTTCAGGGTGGCTTAAGTTAGTATTGGCAATGCCTTTGCACTGTCCTAAAAGTAGCCGTAGATTTGTGTTTAGGCACTGTAACATCATTCGTCCTACATCATTTCCATTAACGAAATTCTGAAGATCTTCAATTTGCCGTGTAAATTCTGTTAATGCCTTAGAATTATCGTCAATTTCACATTGTGCTGGAGCATCATCAGGACTGTCAAAAACCAGAAGTGGAGGTGCAGCAATACCACTGTTTATATCTTGGGTAACGATGTTATTAATCTCACCTAATGCAGAATGTGTTTGCTGACGAAATATGAAAGAATAAACTTTATGAATATGTTTGCAAATACCTGAGACATCCGGGCAAGAGCAATGGAACAAATGGCTACATAATCCAAGACAAGGCAACTCTCGACATTTCTGAAAACAGAGGTCGACTTGACACTCTTCCTCTCGCCGTTTTACGGTATAAACTTCTTGAATGGTTTTTGGACTTTGTGATTTGACATGCCATGAGTTTTCACCAGCCTCCTGGATATCCTGGTCGGGTATTCCTAGACCAGCGTGATGGCGCCGTAAATAAGAGGAAGGCCCATCAGACGGTGCTTCCTTTGTTTTTACCCTGAAGTCATGTTTTAGGAACATATCTTGCTCTATATCAATCAAAACATCTAAAAGAACATCGACTCGCCTGTTTTGTTTTCGCTCAAAATATTGTGTTTTCAATATGTTATGGAAAGACTCGCAATACATGTTCGTGTCGGTGAGTCCATGAGGGAAATTTCGATAACATTTAGCCCAAACGTTAGATCTGTTTACGTAATAGGTTTGAAAGTAATTAACAAAATTTGGGTATAGTGGAGTGTAATGTATGACAAATTTTGATAGCAGATCAATAAATTTAGTTTCATTACGTTCCTCAAGAATCAGTACTAAAAATGTGTATATTTCATTTTGAATTACTGGATCATGAACATATCTACAAATGTTTTTTATCCATGCTCGATGAACATGCCACAAACACAACAAGTGCCTCACTTCACCAAAAACAGCAGTCACTGCATTAATGCCACTGTAGTCATCATCAGTCATTAAAGCATTAATTTTAATCTCTCCGGTGTCAACAGTGCACCTGTCTTTTATGCTCTGAAGCATAAGAGCCAGTGTATCTTTTTCTTGACTGTTACTAATGAAGTGAGCCACAGGATAGCCAGTTCCATATTCATCTGGTACAACAAGATTAATTAAATAAAATTTGTGGTCATTTGTTGAGTGTGTTGAATCTAAGCATAACACTTTTTGTGAACCTTGTTGCATCATTTGAAATTGTTCTTTAGATTGAAAACCTAAAACAAATAACTTTTCACTGTGAGGAAGATGGTTGAATCTATCACTGCCTATGATTGTATCATGATTTTGCGGTTTGTAAGCTATGATAGGATTATTGTCTGTATCTAACATTGCCATGACTTTAGTAAAAACAGAGTTAGCATCGTCAGATAACCTTCCAAGACTTAGCAAATGAGATTTAGTTCGACTAAGATAACGTTTTGTCACATATTGTTCTTTAAGGGGTCGAATTTGACCCTCTCTCATGTCTAAGCGTCCAGCATTGCCTTGGATTACTTTTTGAATGATTTTGGTTGAAATGCCCATTGAAAGGCTTCCTTTAACATAATTACGGACACTAGGGGCATACTGATGGTATTTCACATTTGTAAATTCTAATTTATGGTTGTGAGAGCTAATATATTCCAAGTTAACTTTCTTAGTAATGAGATCTTCTGAAACAAGCATACGTGATGGGCAGTTCTCATTGGGAGTCAGTCCCTTCCTCCATTTCTGTGATGTCATCCTATTAGACATTTGTGAAATAGGGTCAAAATTGCATGAATAATAATGATGGGTTACAATTCCAATGGATTTAGGTCCAGTTGAGGTATAATAGCTAACGTAATTTAATTTCTCCTCTTCCTCCTTCCAATTTTTAAATGAAATCATATTTTCAAACTCCCTATTTTGTACTGTAAATTCGCAATAATGATCGCCTACCAAATGTTGAACCATCTCTGTACGATGATAAAATGTATCGGTACAGCCACCAAAAATACATATAGAACGTTTATTTTTAGAGGTTTGACCACATTTTTTCAAGTGATGACTATATGATTGTCTACTTTGATATTTATTGTTGCAATTATTACATTCTCTTGGATAATTTACTTTAGGGGGAGCTCCTCCAGCACAACGAGGGATCTCAAATCTAAATCGAGGCATTAACAGAGTCAACAAAAACAAGATAAAAGAAGTAAATACATTCCAAATAGACAGCAATGTTAATGTAAAAACCCAACATAGAGGAGAAAATATTGAAGATGACACAGAAGGTGGCTTACAAAGAGCAGAACTTGGCCTTGAAGAGCCACAAGGCTTAGAAAGTGGCTTGAAAGCAGCAGGAGCAGGAGGAGGATTCAACAGAGAAGACGACTCTAGTTCAGTAGCAGAAGGCTCAGATTTGCTAGCATTCGATTGAGGTAGTTTAGCAGAAGAAAGCTCAGGTTTATTAGCATTAGATTCTGGTAGTTTATGAGCCGAAGGCTCAGATTTGCTAGCATTCGATTTAGGTAGTTTAGGAGCAGAAGACCCAGTTTCGCTAGCATTCAATTTAGGTAGTTTAGGAGCAGAATGCTCAGGTTTATTAGCATTAGATTTAGGTAGTTTATGAGCAGAAGGCTCAGGTTCGCTAGCATTAGGTTTGGGTAGTATAGGAGCAGAATGCTCAGGTTTATTAGCATTCGATTTAGGTAGTTTAGGAGCAGAAGACCCAGTTTTGCTAGCATTCAATTTAGGTAGTTTAGGAGCAGAATGCTCAGGTTTATTAGCATTAGATTTAGGTAGTTTATGAGCAGAAGGCTCAGGTTCGCTAGCATTAGGTTTGGGTAGTATAGGAGCAGAAGGCTCAGGTTTATTAGCATTCGATTTAGGTAGTTTAGGAGCAGAAGACCCAGTTTTGCTAGCATTCAATTTAGGTAGTTTAGGAGGTTTATTAGCATTAGATTTAGGTAGTTTATGAGCAGAAGGCTCAGATTTGCTAGCATTCGATTTAGGTAGTTTAGGAGCAGAAGACCCAGTTTTGCTAGCATTCAATTTAGGTAGTTTAGGAGCAGAATGCTCAGGTTTATTAGCATTAGATTTAGGTAGTTTATGAGCAGAAGGCTCAGGTTCGCTAGCATTAGGTTTGGGTAGTATAGGAGCAGAATGCTCAGGTTTATTAGCATTAGATTTAGGTAGTTTATGAGCAGAAGGCTCAGGTTCGCTAGCATTAGGTTTTGGTAATATAGGAGCAGAAGACTCAGGTTTATTAGCATTCGATTTAGGTAGTTTATGAGCCGAAGGCTCAGATTTGCTAGCATTCGATTTAGGTAGTTTAGGAGCAGAAGACCCAGTTTTGCTAGCATTCAATTTAGGTAGTTTAGGAGCAGAATGCTCAGGTTTATTAGCATAAGATTTAGGTAGTTTATGAGCCGAAGGCTCAGATTTGCTAGCATTCGATTTAGGTAGTTTAGGAGCAGAAGACCCAGTTTTGCTAGCATTCAATTTAGGTAGTTTAGGAGGTTTATTAGCAATAGATTTAGGTAGTTTATGAGCAGAAGGCTCAGGTTCGTTAGCATTAGGTTTGGGTAGTATAGGAGCAGAATGCTCAGGTTTATTAGCATTAGATTTAGGTAGTTTATGAGCAGAAGGCTCAGGTTCGCTAGCATTAGGTTTGGGTAGTATAGGAGCAGAAGGCTCAGGTTTGTTAGCATAAGAAGCAGAAGATACAGAAGAAGCTGGCAATAAGGGAAATGATGGCACTGGCGGAGCAATAATCGGAGGTTGCAACACAAAGCTGTTAAAATAAAATGGATGAAATGTTTTAAATGTGGGGGCCACAATTGGTAAAACTGTAAAGCCAGGAGGAGGGCAAGAAAAAGTAGGTACAGCAATGTTACGTAATGGTATATCAAAGCCAGGTGGACACCGAAGAAAAGATGGTTGCGGTGAAGAAGTCTGTGGCTGTGGAGAAGAAGAGGTGGTATGCGGCCGTGCAGTGAGACTGCCAGGAGGCAAACCCGAGCCGTGAGCCGAAGAGGGGGAAAAGCCAGGAGGCATACCCGAGCCGGAAGAACAGGAGGTGGTCTGCAGCCGTGCAGTGGGAGTGCCAGGAGGCACACCCAAGCTGCGAGACAAAGAGGGGAAAGTGCCAGGAGGCACACCCGAGCCGGAAGAAGAGGAGGTGGTCTGCAGCCGTGCAGTGGGAGTGCCAGGAGGCACACCCAAGCTGCGAGACAAAGAGGGGAAAGTGCCAGGAGGCACACCCGAGCCGGAAGAAGAGGAGGTGGTCTGCAGCCGTGCAGTGGGAGTGCCAGGAGGTACACCCAAGCTGCAAGACAAAGAGGGGAAAGTGCCAGGAGGCACACCCGAGCCGGAAGAACAGGAGGTGGTCTGCAGCCGTGCAGTGGGAGTGCCAGGAGGCACACCCAAGCTGCGAGACAAAGAGGGGAAAGTGCCAGGAGACACACCCAAGCCGGAAGAAGAGGAGGTGGTCTGCAGCCGTGCAGTGGGAGTGCCAGGAGGTACACCCAAGCTGCAAGACAAAGAGGGGAAAGTGCCAGGAGGCACACCCGAGCCGGAAGAACAGGAGGTGGTCTGCAGCCGTGCAGTGGGAGTGCCAGGAGGCACACCCAAGATGCGAGACAAAGAGGGGAAAGTGCCAGGAGGCACACCCGAGCCGGAAGAAGAGGAGGTGGTCTGCAGCCGTGCAGTGGGAGTGCCAGGAGGTACACCCAAGCTGCAAGACAAAGAGGGGAAAGTGCCAGGAGGCACACCCGAGCCGGAAGAACAGGAGGTGGTCTGCGGCCGTGCAGTGAGACTGCCAGGAGGCAAACCCGAGCCGTGAGCCGAAGAGGGGGAAAAGCCAGGAGGCATACCCGAGCCGGAAGAACAGGAGGTGGTCTGCAGCCGTGCAGTGGGAGTGCCAGGAGGCACACCCAAGCTGCGAGACAAAGAGGGGAAAGTGCCAGGAGACACACCCAAGCCGGAAGAAGAGGAGGTGGTCTGCAGCCGTGCAGTGGGAGTGCCAGGAGGCACACCCAAGCTGCGAGACAAAGAGGGGAAAGTGCCAGGAGGCACACCCGAGCCGGAAGAAGAGGAGGTGGTCTGCAGCCGTGCAGTGGGAGTGCCAGGAGGCACACCCAAGCTGCGAGACAAAGAGGGGAGAGTGCCAGGAGACACACCCGAGCCGGAAGAAGAGGAGGTGGTCTGCAGCCGTGCAGTGGGAGTGCCAGGAGGCACACCCAAGCTGCAAGACAAAGAGGGGGAAGTGACAGGAGGCACACCCGAGTTGGAAGAAGAAGAATGACGTCGACAAGGCGTTAGAGGAGGGAAATCAGTAGAAGTAGGCTGATATTGAAATGACTCTATTTTATCGGGGGCGATTAAACTATACTTTCTATATACCTCTTGCAGAAAATTGTTACCTAGCACCGAGGGGTGCAACCCATCTCTTGCCATGAGAGATTTTCTGTCCCATGTGTTGCACCACCCTCGGGGCTGTAGAAATGGCTGCCACAGATTGCAGAATTCAACGCCCCATTCTGCGCACCTCACTCGTAGCTCGGCGTTGAGATGAGCTGCCTTTTCATTGAGGTCGAGATGATCATTCGGTGTTTTTGTTGGATGGTAATTTTTATGGCGAGGGAGAATTGCTGAAATCACAATTTTTATCAGTGGATTTGCTCTCTTGGTGTCTGAAACCAGAGAGCGAAACATTATGAGAATGGAAGAAACAGAATGAGAGGTATCAAAAACATTGTTTGTACCGACATGGAAGATGACGGTACTAAAATGAGGAACAATTGTAATTGCTTTCTTCGCAATGTCAAGTACTTGTTTGCCGCGGAAAGCCTGCACCACATAAGTGCCGCCTGTCAACTCAGACAAGTACTTGACTTGCGAATCACCAATCACTACAAGAGATGGTGCCATTGAAAAGGTAAGTAGACACAAAAATAAAAAATAGACACTGGCCTGATATTGACGATTTCCGGAGAGAGGTACACGCTGAACGTAGAAGTTACCTTGGGTTGGGACGAAAGAATACAGATTAGATATATTATTTCAGAATGTAGATATTTAAAACAGCCAACGCATTATTGATGCAGTCGGAAAACGCTAACGATTTTAAGAATAATACATTATGAAACTTTAAAACTAGGCTCACATAAACAGGAGAGCAGATACAGTGAAAATGTTGTGGCGACCCTGGGGGCCAATTCTTGAGATTCACGTTTTGAAACCGTTTTACATTTACATGTTATAAAACTGGAAACAGTTGACAACTATCGATTAGCCTTCAACTTTTTTCGTTTTTAACAATGAAACCGTGAATCTCAGGAATTGGCCCCCTGGATGCCGGAGCACAGCCAGTGTGAGACGGCGTCCAGGAGGCCATAGCCACAGCCAGTTAGAGAAGATAGAGAAAGAGGACAAGCTATCTATTGTTACTTAGTTCGGTCTCGAGACTGAATCGACCCAGACGTGTTTTATATTCAATGTACTTTTTATCAATAAATATAATCTTATTACCTACCATGCATCAAGCTTCCTCTAAAGTGGTGACCCCAACAAGTGAACAAATAGCAACCATCTGACAAGAAATTTCAACTCTACATCTTCACTTACAGGTTTTTAATTCACTTTCAAACTTATTAGCAATCTGATCTTAAAGCCAGGATGAATATTCTCGAGTTTGTTGAAAATGTTCGTCATGCGGAAATGAGCCACTACACAAATAGTCGAACATATTCGCGTGCGGTTTCAACTCGTACTAATCTTTTCAGTAGGTAGGTAGGTTTATTAGTAGTTTATTAGTACCTCATCCTAGTTAGTACTACCTACCTACCATGCATCTAGCTTCCTCTAAAAAGTTTTCCTCTACATGTGCAGCAAAAAAAGTGGGGTTATGTTTCTTCAGCACCATCTAGAACTAATAATTTGTCATAATTTCGAAGCCAAACCTGCTTGATTACATCATTAGTAGTGATAATAAGTTGTTAGTACATAATTAATGCATAATAATTAGGATTTCTAGTAATAATAATGCATTAAATTGTAATAGCAGGAAATTGTCAACTTACTTGGCAAAAAGGCGGCAAATGCCTTAATATCGCGTAAGTTTCCGGTTCCGGTTGTGTCTCTGTAGTCTGTAGTTTCCCCCACCCAAAAAAGCAAGGGAGGGGAAGTGTAAACCATCTCTAAAAAAGGAAGTTCTCCAACATTAGCTCTCCCGTTACCTACAGGTGTTATATGCTCGATGCTTCATTTGTACTGGTGACTATTTACACGGCAAAGATTTGTCTGTATGTCATGTCACATTCACAATCCCAGCTGTTCCGTGACTTGAGCATAAACACATGAAAATTCATTTGTCATGGAGAACCCAGGTTTGTACCTAATTATTTTCGCCTTAAATTAATGGTTATTTCATTTTGTTTGTACCTTTTTGAAATGTTATTGTTCCATGCAGTGATTAATATCTAATGAACCGCCCTGTTAATACATTTTTAGTTAAAAACGAACGTTTTATTCGAACATACTCGCTCTGTTACAAAGAGGAGCTTTGTCATGCAATGCTGATAGGTGACAATCTTATTGGCTGATATCCATGTGTGTAACGTGGTAGTACTACCTAGTATTACCTACCTACTTACTTGTCCTAAATCCTAACATGAAGTTTTTAAATGGGCCATGAACATTACACACAGTCAGTGAAAAACAGATTTTCTTGGAAGTAAAATGTAGAATCTTTACACCAGTCCGTAGCTAGGTAGGTTGGTAGGTAGGTACCTAGTACATTTCCTCTATGCATGCATCCTACCTATGTACCTAGGTAGAACTATTTTTAATGTTGCATAAATGATTCTACCTAGTTATACTTAAACTCCAATAATAAATCGGACTTGAGACCTTATTATCTAACTTTTCATTGTTCTAGAAGCTGGTGACACGGGGTCTCACAACGAAAACTCTCCGCAAAATGTTCCGGCAGCAAACCATGTTAACCAATCAACAGAACTTGGTGCAGTACCAGAAAAAGCCATTCCAAAGGAAAGTGTAGACTTTAAAGTGATATACAACAAAACCAAATATGATATCAATTTTCCTGTAGAAAACACCATCGATCAACTAAAGCTACATCTACAAGAAATTATTGGTAAGATATGGAGTTGGTGAGGGTGTCAACTTAAAATGAGCTACTACTTAAAACCTAGTACTAACTGTCGCGCTTAGGCCCAAACTCAATTGGCATGTCAACACATGAGAACAAAAGAACTTGCCAATCAAATTCTTTTAGACCATAAAAAAGAAGGATTTACGACACTTGCAGAAAATTTCAAATTGATCAGTCCATCGGTTTAGGGATGGAAATAAAATAAAAATGTATTAAAATGCAATCAAGTAAACAATCTCAAGTAAAACATGGTGCCTATGGTCGGTGACATGAACCCGCGCTAGCATGGGCCGGCCTATACCTGGCAATGCTAATCAGGGTTGAACAGGGTTCAACTTAGCTTGCCCCCGACCTAAGAGCAGTTGATTTTGAATAATCGTGTTCACATCAGGAGTCTGTTTCAAGGTCAACTCTCAACATCAAATAGAAAGTTCTATAATAATTAATAGATAGGTATGTACCTACCAAGACAGACAATACTATTTTCTGTTTATTTGAAATCCAGAGGTAATCGTCACTTCAGAATCAAACTGTTTTATTTTCAACATAGTATGCTTGAGTAAGGTCTTGAATGAGGACATTACATGGGAGATAATAGATGTAAACAAATTGTTTAACAATCATTTACATTATACAAGTGATCGATAAAATTGGAAAGAAAATTGGGGGATCTGCAAAAGGTACATAGAATATAAGTTGACCTACCTACCTATAAAGTGAAACCTCTAGTACATTTTTAAGAGACCTGGATAAAAAAACGTAGTACACACAAGTGAAAAACGTACTATGTAGAGATAATTTAACATGTGTTCTTATGGGCTGGGGGACCTTTGAAAAAAACGTAGTAGGGTGAAAAACGTATAAAGGAGAAACGTACTAAAGAGGTGCCACTGTATTAATATTACATGCCTACTATCAAAAAGTGAAAATTGAGGTAGGTAGAACGATTTGGTTCCAAGCGTACAAATGATGGGAAGCCTTAATCCTCGAACGAAAGCGACTGTTTGGATATTGCCTTTAAGCCCATGAATGTTTTGGCAGGTGTACCGCAGGCCATGCAGAAGGTGATGTTCAAAGGCCTGGCCAAGGACGATCGCTCGCTGCAAGAGCTGGGCATCACCAAGGGGTCCAAGGTGATGGTCGTCGGCTCCAAGCTAGACGACGTGATCGCTGCGTCGACGACACCCAGCAAGCAAGCGCTGCTCGAGGAGAAGGAGGCCGGTGCAACGTCGGAGCCCTTCTGCCAGCAGAAGATGCATCGCAAGGTGCTCGACAAGGGCGTACCCGAAGAGGCCATGCCCGGCATCAAGGACTCCAAGGTAGATATGACATTGCGGCTCGCTCCGTTATCAATCACCATGCTTCTCACCTCTCAACTTATTTATTTATTTAGCTAATGGCCATACCTACATCAGTCAAATAAGAGAAAAGTAATAAGTTAGTAGTCCAACATAACGTAGATGGTTGTCAAGATTAGGGGTTAGTTCGGGTACCCGTGTACATACACGGTTTGTAACCGGGTACGCCATTGCGGTATCGCATTGTCGAGTGATTCTCCTCCTATTTGGATGTTAACATTCCGAGATTTCTTGTCACTGCGGATCCACCATTTTTCTAGTAAATTTAACATCCAAAAACTCAATAAATGTAAAAACTTGGTTTCAATTTCAAATATAATTATTAGGTATTGCATATTGATTCTCTCAGGTGTCTCTTGTAAGCTGAATGTTCATTGTTGTCGAACTAATTCTGTCAACTCAGCAAGCCTGCTCTAGTTTCTACTTCCTATTGTAATGCTATTTATACAGAGTCCGCTCCCCACCGTGCCGCTGGCCGGAATGCTGAACAAGAGCGGCGGCAAAGTGAGGCTCACCTTCAAGCTCGACCAGGACCAAGTGTGGATCGGAACCAAGGATCGAACAGACAAGATACCGATGAACTCAATCAAGGGCGTCGTCAGCGAACCCATCCAGGGGTCGGAGCAGTACCACATCATGGTTCGACATTTTTTCATAATAATCAGCAGTTTTTTTTTAGATTTACCGTATTAACTCGTGTATAAGACGCACTCGTGTATAAGACGCACCCTTGTTTTGAGAAGTCTATTTTAAGAAAACACTAAGCATGCGTGTATAAGACGCAGTAAAATGATGAAAAACATTGTGTGTTTGTATACATGATATCCATCTAAATGTTGATTTTCCAGCTAACTGAGCTATTTGAATGAAAATCACTGCCAACTTGTTGTAAACAAACAGTAATTTCCTGCTTCTGAGAAAGGGGGGAGGGGAGTCTCTTCCCAGCAGCTGTTGCTTGCTCGAAGAGGCATGCACCTGCCTTTCCTCTGCATTCCAAAACAAACCAAACTCCCCTCCTCCCCTTCCATTAAGATCGCCATTAAACAGTGTTTAGTCTATTTTATGTCTGTCAGAGTAATGTTTTTCAGACGTAAACATATATTTTGTCTCCTGATCTAAATGCAAGAGAAAACATTCTGTTGCACACATTTAATATGTTAATAGTGTTGTGTCTAGACACAGTATGAGTAGTCCAGACAGAGTGAGAGGGAAAGGCAGAGATAGACAACATGTGGCAGTCTACCACAGCTCTGTTTACAAACATCCACCTTGGATTTACTGGGAAAAAAGCTTGGTATGCGTGTATAAGACGCAGGGCTGTTTTCAGAATCAAAATATTGACATATAATTGCGTCTTATACACGAGTTAATACGGTATGTTTTGTTGAAACAGTAGAGTAGAGACATGTAAAGTGTCACCTCAAGTAAAGAAATTAAGTTGACCTTCAATTAATGCATATTTATAGAATATTTATAATCCTGAATTTCATCAGGAGTAGTTCAAAACTCCAAATTCACAAAGCTTGTGCCCTGGCCCCCTGTTCTGAAGTGAAAACAATATCATTAGCTGAAATCATTAGATGGTGTAAGATAAATATACCTGAAACGATATGACCAAAATTTGGTATTTCTTTTTCGATATGGAGGAAAAGGGCCCCGGGAGTTTGAAATTAATTTCAATTAGTGAATTCGTACCCAGATGAATTAGGTCAATGATGTTGTTTTCACAGCTTTTAATTTTCTAGCTGTGAACAGCTTTGAATGTCGCTCACATTGACCTGTGATCGTCTTTCAGGGCATCCAGCTGGGCACAACGGAAGCCAGTCGCTACTGGGTCTACTGGGTTCCAGCGCAGTACGTTGACGCCATCAAAGACGCGATCCTCGGAAAGTGGCAGTTCTTCTGACGCCGCAGGCAGCCACAATCAATAGTTCGACCATCCTTCCCCTTCCCTAACAATCCCCTCTCAACGCGCCGTCAGCTTTCCTTTACGTTTACTAGGTCAGCTGACTGCACGATTTAACTCACTGCGAAACGTACAGGAAATTTTACATGAGATTCTTTTTGACGTATTTTAAATCTGTGATTGCAGGTATGTCCCTCTTTTTCATTATATTCAAACAAATGGTAGATGTTCATAATTAAAGTTAAATATGAAATCAGCATATTTATGTATTCTAATGTTACATAAATTACCATTTATAAAATTTCTAGTAGAGTTTTTGATGTCTGTCGCTTTTGTGGCGAATTATTATATTTCACACTTTTCTTTAAAATGTCTCCAATACATTGGCAATTTTCTCTTTCAAATGAGATCATTGTTCTTTATGTTTCCACTCTTGTAAATGCTTGTTTATATGTGGGAAAGCAATGGTACCATAAAAATTCTCCATTATTGCACCATAGAGATTGCTAACTGCTACTTAGTTTTCTCATGGCTTGTCGATGATACATCCGTTAAGTAACATTTGTTTGAAAATGTTCATGCAGTAGTATACTACCTACTACTACTTACATCGACTATCAAAGGCTGAGATAATTATGTAATATTCAAGGAAACAAAATTTGGATCATTATTCATTTCATAGGCATTTTGTACCAAGTAGAAATTAATTATATTTCAAACCTATATAGCATTTTATGAATACCTACCTATAAATTATACATCTTTTGTCTTACTTAATAATGTACTATTTTCTTGATAAGACATTCGAAAGTGTGATTGTAGAATATAATATTATGTTTGTTTTTCTACTTTCTTACTGGTTTGGTTTATTTATAGCAAATCAAAGTGATTGCAGAATATCGATCAAGGCCAATTGTTTTTGGATTATGAATGTACTAATATGCGTAAAGACTGACCATTTCCGTCAACTGAGATTGATTACGCAATGACTATGTTGTGCATTAGCGACAGGGGTGTCAGTTTAAGATGGAACTGAAGAGTGCTATCAATCTTGACCATTCATTAATTTGACCCATCGAATTTTAGTCTGACATCCCCGCTTCTTGTAATACTTTTTTGTACACATGTACATATACGTCAATAAATTACACCAACAAAGTTAATGGGAATATTATTCTTATCTTATATTTTTACTTTTTATGGAACTTATCCTAGAAAACATACAACCTTGACAACAATAATTACCTAGGTACCTACATAAAATAGGTACACCCACGGTCACAGAAATTGCTTGCAAAATTCTAAGTCATTTTCAAAACTTGATTAATTAGACGAAAATACGGAGGTGAACGCAGATTTCGAGCATGTGGGGTTGAAGGGTTTGATTAAAAGAACCATTCAACCACCTCATACATAATGATTAATTCTCCGCTCTACAAATATTGACGGTAATTCGAGTTCCAACTTTGCAGTTTACCGTCAATTTTTCTGACCGTGGGTGTACTTCTAATCAGTAATCAATAACACAAAGCTTCTAAATAGTTGAGTAAATCCTTTTTACTTTTGCACTAAACTAGAATGACTATGCTAGTTTTAGTCAATCTAATGTTCTTTGATCATCAAAATAAGTGCTCGAAAATTGAAGTTATTAAAAAAAAATCAATATGTAGGTATATTTTGTGATTCAAATATTCCAGGACCAAAGCATTTTAAAAACCGCGCTCATTTTGACCTATATTTCTAGTGCTATTTGTGCTGTTTTGTTGGCAGCATGACTGCACCGACGATTCTGATTGGTCTAGCGGTGACAATTCACCCAGGACAGGAGCCATCAAATTTGCACTGCAAATTTCTTTACGTTATTTTCGCTTCATCTTTTGCAGAGAATTTGATAGTAAGTACGACTTTTGAATAATTTTAATTGTAGTAAATGGCAATGTATATACCTTTTTTACGCAGTACACCTAAGATTGTGTGTTATATTAGCGTAATAAAGCACTTCCGGACTAATTTACTAAGACTACCTACTTTGCTGTGTGCATGATCGATCCCGATCCCTGGCCATTGTGATTCTTCATGCCGACTGCTGTCAATCAAATCGTGTTCTTTATTGATCGGAAATTATTCTATTTCAGGTTACAGGCTTTCCGCTCCTCATTCAACTTCAATACAGGCCTGATATGTAAGTATCCTTACTAGGAAAACCTCATAAATAAAATGTATCTACCTAGTATAAGTTCTTGGATTTTGTCCATTGGGCAACACTTCAAAATACTTGCGCAATCTGCAAAGAGCCTTCATTCTATTCTATAAACACCACTTGAAGATGACCTGGCCAACTTTCAAGTACGAGTATTTTGACAATATTCAAGCATCCCACATGTGTAGGTTCCGTGATCGTGACCATAATCGCGACAGACATGGCAGCGGTTTCCGTGACGATCGCCGCGGCAGGTTTGGCGGCGGTGGCAACAGTGGCGGCAGGGGAGGTGGGGCAGGTGGTGCCAACATGAAGGGCCGTCAACCAGGCGGCCAGTTACGCAAACCACGCTGGGACCTTAGCACTCTCCAGCCGTTTGCCAAGAACTTCTACGTTCCGCATCCCAATGTTTCACGGCGTACCATACAAGAAGTGACCGAATTCCAGAGGCAAATGGAGGTCACCGTGAAAGGATCGGAAGTGCCATTCCCTATTCAGTACTTTGAAGAGGGCAACTTTCCAGACTACGTTCTGGATGGCATTAGGAGACAGGGATATTCCACTCCTACTCCAATTCAAGCCCAAGGATGGCCTATTGCACTGAGTGGCAAGGACATGGTGGGAATTGCTCAGACCGGATCGGGAAAGACTTTGGCTGTAAGTATCATGTCATGTCTGCCGTCATGCGATGTTGTCTTACATATTGCCTTGTCTGTAAGCCTTGATGCTCTAATACAGAACTTCACTGAAACTCATTAATATTTTAGTGTAATGGGGGAATGGGGGAAAGTATGTCATGTTGACTACCTATTGATTTTATTTAGAATGACCTTGTAGCTACTTGTCTATAACAATACCAATCAATATGTTCAACCTGGCACTCAAAAATATTTTATGTGGGATTTAATATAATTTTAGTTCCCAGACTTTACCTATCGATGAGTTAAAGACAAGGTACCAGCCTAGTAGGTAGTACCTACTACTTCTATTCATACAAAATAATTTTACTTGGGTATAAAATTGATTTTATCTAGGATTTTATAGAATTTTGATTTGTTGTCAATATGAAAATTGATTTGACATCAATTTAGCAAACCTATATTTCACTTCCTTTCCATCAGAATTGGCATTCAAAATAGGGTACCACAAGGTTTGTAAATCATGAGGCCAATTCTTAAAAATAGATACGCGTTCTGAAACACGGCTCTGAAACAATTGACATTTACCTACATTGTTTAAAACTTAAAAAAGTTTACAACTAGGCACTCATTCTCTTTCAACATTTTCAGTTATTTTACGTATTACGTAAATTTGTAAGCGGATAATGCAAAACGTGTATTTTCAAGAGATGTGATGTGTAAGAGTTGTTTTGTGCGCAGTACGTGGTGCCGGCCATCGTGCACATCAACAACCAACCGCGCATCTGTCCCGGCGACGGTCCCATTGCGCTGGTGCTTGCGCCGACGCGCGAGCTGGCGCAGCAGATCCAGTCCGTCGCCACCGACTTTGGATCGGCATCGTACGTGCGCAACACATGCGTCTTCGGCGGCGCACCCAAGGTGAGCGGCTCATTGGGGTGTGGGGGGGGGGGGGGGGGGGGAGGGAATTATTATACCTACTTGCTACTAATTGTAGTACCTACCTATACTGAGGAAAGGGGAGTAGAGTCTTAATAATTGTGCTGCAATTTTGGTTGACTTCTGGATAACTAATTTTTTATTCATGCTTTGCTGAGCTTATTTCGTTCTTACACATAAATATGACCACTCCACAATTACATAAAAACAAAATGTCAATCACATTCACAGTGAAGAAAGTGTTTTTCTTACATTGATTTGATAGCCATGTGTGTACTACTACTGTAACAATAGATTATCATACAAAGTAGTTACGCATACAATTTTATGTGCTGACATTCTCTTCTTCAGGGCAACAGAGTGTACTACTTATAGTTTGGTAGGAAACAGGAAAGGGAATAACTTTGATCGCTGTGTTCATTGACAATGTCTTGGTCAGGGTGGTCAAGCGCGTGACCTTGAGCGCGGGGTGGAGATCGTGATCGCCACGCCCGGCCGGCTGATCGACTTCCTGGAGCGCGGCACGACGAACCTCCGTCGCTGCACGTATCTGGTGCTGGACGAGGCCGACCGCATGCTGGACATGGGCTTCGAGCCGCAGATACGCAAGATCATCGAGCAGATCCGACCGGACAGACAGGTGAGCAGGGTTCAGTCCCAGGGCATGTCCCCACGGCAAAGGTACCTACCTACTGTTTAAATTACTAAGTATGCTGGGAGGCTTGGAAAAGGCAAGATAATACTATGGTGACTGGTGAGGCTAATAGATTCATAGGTACCTACAGTTTTATGAGTTGATGATTATAACTATTTGTTAAAAGTCCTACACTCAAACCAATTAAAAATGGTACTTTGCACAAAACGGATTTGCTGCTGTTCAGGTTCCGACCAACAATCCTTGTTATTATCAATGAAATCAGAGCTCACCCACTAGAGTTAGAATGCAAATTAGCACAGACTTAATGGGATGAAACCTTTATCAGACAATCACAATCATTTTCTTCCGAGGTACCTACCGTTTATTATTTGTAGGGGTGTGCGAATCCATAATATTTCGAATCGAATCCGAATCCAAATTTGGATTCGGATTCGATTCGTCAGACGAATCCAGATTCTGAAATATCAAACCCATTCAAATCCTATCAAACCTAGATGTCAATCCTTGATTTTCCCGCGAAATTTGAATTTCAAAGTTCTTCAATGCTACCAACATTCCATAGCGGAATACACTAAGAGGTAATACAGTGCTACCAACCATTGAAGCTGAAAATAACCAGCCCAACCCATCAATTGCCGCCATTTTCGTGATCATCAATTCGTAAATATTTGTCAGTAACATGATAAATACCTAATCATCTCAGTTTTGTTTTTAAATTGATTGAAACTAATCTTCCACCATAAATAGGTACAATCTCCACATTTTATGTGACTGGTATAATAGAAATTGACAGCATTTTGATGTATGGGAGTCAACCATTTCACCTGAATGACCTACCTAACCATACTTTCATATTTCGATTTTTCCTTTCAGAGAAATTGATTAAATAAAATAAGATTCGGATTTGGGTTCGGATTCGCGAACCTTTCAAGATTCGATTCGAGATTCGGATTCGAATGAAAAAACCTGGATTCGCACATCCCTAATTATTTGTTTGACTTACCTTCCAATAATAACCTTCATAGGTGAAAGAATGTCTTGCAATTTAAATACTCATTATATTTATTCCATGATTTACTTTATAGGACTCTGGAGTACCTACCCCATTTCAATAATAGAAAAACACACTACAAAAGTAAGATGTAAGTGAAACTCTTCTTTGTTGTGCGCAGGTGCTGATGTGGTCCGCGACGTGGCCCAAGGAGGTGCGCACGCTGGCCGAGGATTTTCTCGTGGACTACGTGCAGCTGAACATCGGCTCGCTCACGCTGGCCGCCAATCACAACATCCTGCAGATCGTGGACGTCTGTCAGGAGCACGAGAAGGAGATGAAGTGAGTCGCTCGGTCATCGTGAGATCCCGTTCTCTATCTCACTCATATCATGCTACCAATCCTCTCCACTTCTCCCTCTGTCACTACATTAATTTATTCGTCCCTGGTTCCAAGTTCCAAAACATCAAATCTCTCACTCATACCCAACTCACTTCTTATCTTCTTACTTTGAACCTTATCCATTCTTGTCTCCCTCCCTTCACACTCCTCAAATGCTTCATGTCTGGTTCCTATAATAATAATCTTTCTCCCGGTTCCAAGACTGGGTCGGGGGTGGATAGGGCTACCATTTGCTAGGGCCTCGGACTTCTGAGCTAGCTGGCCAAGCTTGGCTCTTCTTCTTTCTTCTCCGCCATCTTCTTCCACTTCTTCCTGTCTTCCTACACTGAAACAAAATATTTATGTTAGTATGTTTACGTTTGCTGTACCTCGGCATAAAGAACTCAATACCTATTAAAACAAGCAACTTGTTGACTCATTTTATTTAATACGTACTTTGAATCGAATGTAGGTGGGTATAATAATGAATCTATTCCGTAATGATGGTTGAAACGTGTATCTGCGAAGTTTGACCGGGTTGTGTGCGGCAGGTTGCGTCGCCTGCTGCAGGAGATTGGCAGCGAGAAGGAGAACAAGACGATCATCTTCGTGGAGACCAAGCGCAAGGTGGACGAGATCACGCGCAACATCCGCCGCGACGGCTGGTCGGCCATGTGCATCCACGGAGACAAGACTCAGCTGGAGCGCGACCACGTGCTGCTCGGTGAGAAAAAACAGATCATTTCAGATCGTTTCAGTTCAGTTTCTTTATTGATCACAAAATAAAAAATACAATTTTCTACAACACAAATAGTTTGTGAAAGTATTTTCTAATACTGAACAGTATTCAAGCTTTTTCCTGTATTTTCAGAGTTTCGCAGTGGTCGCGCGCCCATCATGGTGGCGACGGACGTTGCGGCACGCGGGCTGGGTGAGTGGCGCCGCAACACGAGTAGCCTCGGAGGAAACCGGCAGTCTTGTTGTCCCCCCGCGTCCCCCCCACGACACTTGCCACTCTGGTGGGAGCGTACATTACTTGCTAGGGCTCAGAGCAGGACCCCCTTCACTCATGGCACCAGGCTGATTTCACCTAACTTACTGGATTAGTTTAGGATGGAATAATGTACATTTTAACTTGGAATTTAGCTGTGCAGATAATTTGATAGATGATAATTGCCAACCAAGATTTTTAAGAGCATGCGCTGGACGGAATAAGCTAGATTAGAAAAATCTAGTTTTGCCTGGCAGTGAGAAATCGGAGGTTTGTTTGTCAGTCCTTAATTTTCTGCATCAAAACTATTTGACGAATTTGACCAACTATTTGACTATTTCACTAATACGCTCGAGACTTTGTGTCTCGATATGCATTTTATTACAACACCTTGTTATGACTTGACTGGCGCTGATAACCTCGTTGTTGAGCGCCATAAACCATAATATCTATCTAACAAGTGAGTTCAAGTTTGCGTTTATTTATTTTGTTAACAAGCATTTAAAATAAATTGTGGTTTCATTATTTTTATTTTTTATATGTTCCTAAACATGCATACAATGATCATCCATTGCAAACAGACATGTACAAGCCTTACGTTCAGTCTTTGTTCAGGCAGACGTTTCTCAAATCTGTAGTCCATCGAGCACATACCCTTCAATATATGAAGGACGTACAGGATTAATATAAATGAAATTAAAGTGTAGTGATAGTTGAAATGAAATATAGGCACTCCCCGAGCCCTGCTTAATGTCAATCCTATGTGTTGTTGTCATTTGGAAGTGATTAACCAGCCCGAGCAGGCAATGTCCCAACGCAGTGCAAGTTTGGCTCCTGCAATGACAACTGAAACAACAGCGAGTCTGCTAAACTCTCTCTCTCTCTCTCTCTCTCTCTCTCTCTCTCTAAATGCAGGTCACGCTTGAGACCCGGTCGAGACAGGCTTATATTTAACCAAATTCATCCATTGAAGAAATTCAACATGCTAATCATCCAGCTTGTACTCAAATTAAGCTTTAACCTGTATTTATTTTTAAATTTTTTAACTGTCATTTACCATTTCTTTTTGGAATGTTTTAGTACAGTAAATGTGGTTTAAAAGTGTTCCAATGTGTCAATTGTGAAACCGCACTTAGAAATGTATTCTGATGACATTGAATATCACTTCTGTTTGAGATATGAATGAGGTTAATTGGGATTCAATCAACTGATTTAAATCAGAATGGTTAATTAATTACATTTGAACCATTCTATAGGCAGTCATAACTCTACCCTACTTACTTCCAATGAAGTATCTGTTGATGATTCATGAGCAGGAGGCCTATTCTAGAACGTTTTCCTAATTCCATTCTGATGGAATCTGGTCATGGCCACAAGGATTAACATTGCATGAAATCGAATTCCATCAGAATTGGGAATTTGAAAGTTCTAGAACACGGCCTGGTAAATCTTCAAATCTGGATCAAATTATCCTTCAAATTGCTGAAGCGATAAAAACACTCTACAAAAAAAATTATACACATACCTACATTAAAATTTGCGGTGTTTCATAAGAAACCACAAAAACTTTTACGATTATTTTTTAACTTAGCTTGGGAACAACTTTTGTGTGTTGTGCGCGTGGGTATTGGGCACCACTTTACCAAAATATTTTTGATTCCGGGCCTTTCATATCAAAGAAAATCATTAAAACTAGGTAGAAGTGAAACCCCAAAAGAAAGCCTCTATGCTTCTCTGTGTCGCAGGACATCTCTAACAGAGAGTGATTTTCAATACCGAACCAATGGATCTGCATAATTGTTTTGTTATTATTATATGATGATGAAGATGAAGGATCAACCTCTACCCCAACATTGTGACCATCTAGTCTAGTTGACGATAGACTAAATGTTTAAGCGACAAAATTGCTGTGAATTAATTTCTGTTTTTGCATCATTGATCAGTGATCACCATTTAAAAGCGTTCAAAGTGAGTGGTTTTTAAATGTAGTATTTCACTGAATTCAGTCAACCACTCAGATCAGAACTCAGCAACTTTTAAGCAAAAGTAATCCCTTATTTTAATGCCAAAATTATACAGAGTAAAAAAAAGTAGTCGTGTACCATTGGAAAAACAAGGTAGTTAACGTCAAAGATAAACAAATAGTTATTCTTTCTCTACAACTTTTTCGCAACAGCGATTTTAAGTGTATCTTCAACTAGACGGTCACAATTCAGTAACGGTGGTCATCTTCTTCGATTATCCTTCCCCTTAATAAAAAAGTAATTTCCACTAGTGACCGACTGAAGCTAAGTGACCTGTGCCAATTGAATTGTCGTTGTTGTTGTGTTGTTTGGTGGGTTGCTAATCGTTGACGAACCGGTGTTTATGATTACAGAGGCCAATGTGCGATGCGCGTTGCCTCTCTGTTGATCACACCAATTGCTAGGCCCGCTAACTTACTACTGCCCATTTCCGTTCCGACTGGCTCACTTGGTAACGTAGGTGTTACGGTAGGCACGAGGTGGATACGCAAGGTGGGTCCCCGCGATCGTGCGTTGAATCTATACTCTCTCTCTCTTTGTCTCTGTATTCACTGTATATATACGTACTATAGGCTATTCAAACTAATATGCTCCCCATATCTGATATTTATATTATATGCCCACCAATACAGCATGAACATTCGTATAATTTCTTTATATGTGCCGAGTATTGTTTCGGAATCTGTGTAACTTTCAAAAGTATTGAATACCTTTTATCGGACATCGGGGAGTATTTTAATTTGAAAAGCCTCGATCTGTCATGGAGGGAAAGAGAAATGCCACTTTCAACTTTCGAGTGAATAATAGTTGGTAATACTATCTCCATATTCAGAAGTACATACCTACATGATCAGAGAAGAGATAAAATAATTTTGTCTGTAGTGCCGGTAATATATGCAAAGTCTTTTAATTGTCAGCATCTAGATAAATAAAAATTCGGTTTTCATTGAGTGTTCTATCACTTAAAAAAGAGATCAATACCTAGCTACTTTTTTTGTTTTTAACGACGTCAAGTACATACTACCTATTTCAAAAATCAAGTGGAGCGGTCGCTCCACCCAGCCAAGTCGTACGGTACACTCACACTCACTCAACATATAAAGGTTACTCTTTCCTTCCATGATCCTTCATGGATGTATGTTGTTGGCTACCTACATTTTATTCCATTTGTATTGAATTTGAATTCAGCAATCCAAAAATGAAGCATAATTAGTAAATACAAACAATTTTACTAAATTGATTATTTATTTGTTTTGCAATAATTTTACTAAATCAAATGCATTTAGGTAACAACTTTCTGTTCTTTACTCTCATGTAATTTTAACGAATGATTGATTTCTTTTATGTTTCTGACTCTTTTTACCACTTCTTGGCAATGTTCATCATTATGTTCCTTATTTTTAATACTTATTTATATACCTACCTAGTAACTAAGCTTTGAAAAATTTAAGTTTGTCAAGGATTTTGGCCTAGGCTATAAAATAGACAAAATCTAAGTTTACGTTCATTAATCATTAATTCTTTATAGTTTATAACACTACTAACTTCATCCTTTTAAAAATGTTCATAAAATGATGAGTACTACCTAATCACTAATCAGTTATCACCTAAATTATTCTTTATGTGTAATAACTACACCAATAAAATATCTTATTCCTGGCCTATACCAATCACACAACTACTTGTAGTCCAACATAATTGGGAATCGGGATTCTTTAATGGATAGTTTCCTAGTGCATCAATGGACAATTTCAAAATTTATATGGTGACTCGGGTTTAAAAAAATTCAATACTCGGTGTAATTATTAAAATTGACATTATTCACCCATTCAGAAGCTAAAGGTAAACAGATCATCATCTTTACCAGTGGTTAATTTGGGGGGGAAGAGAGCGGACGCGTCCCCTCGCTCTTTTTTCAGGGTGAATGCCGTCCACACACTTATTTTTCATGGAAGTAAAAATTTGCTTAAAATTGTGTACAAATTGCTTAGAAAGGCACCAAATTTCTTCCTGAAATTCAATATTTTCCCAGAGATAAGCGCCCCGGACCCGCATTGCTATGGGAATGCCCCAAATCCCCCATTGTTTTCGTAGGCAAATATGTTTGCTGTGCGTCCACTCACTTTTATTATTTTACAAATTAAGCACTGATCTTTATACTATTTTCTATTATACCATTGCCATTGATCACCAATATTCTAACTATTACCTTCGACTACTTCACAAAATAAATACACTTTCACCATCGTTGCGGGTCGATGTAAGTAAATACGGTGTTTAAAGTAGGTGTAACATTTAATCTCGGTCCACGATGGTCGAACTCGTCCCGGCTAACGAGCGTTCCGTGTCTCCTCCGCAGACGTGGAAGACGTGAAGTTCGTCATCAACTTCGACTACCCGTCCAGCTCGGAGGACTACATCCACCGCATCGGGCGCACGGGCCGGTCGCTGCAGACGGGCACGGCATATGCCTTCTTCACGCCGCACAACGCAAAGCACGCCGGAGAGCTCATCTCCGTGCTACGCGAGGCCAACCAGGTCGTCAACCCCAAGCTGAGCGAGATGGCCGAGATGGCCAAGTCATCCGGATACCAGGGAGGCAGGGGAGGTCAGTAGTTGCTAGCTTTTGGGCCGGTCGTTGTGACTTTACCTTCGTCTTTTTTTCTACCCAGAACTGTGGCAAGAGTTACAAAGACTGTTAAAGTCAAGTCAAGAAGTAAATGAAATCTGAATTAAATAATAAATTTGCAGTTCAAATCAAGAATTTAAAATTAAAATATAAACTAACCTACATAATGTTTTGACTAGTACGCTTGTTCATTTGTTTAGTATGTATGCTCTGAATAGCTAGGACAGCTGCAGTGTTTACCAATTTCCTTTTTTTTGCTATTGCACATCTTATTTCAAATGTAGCAAATTGAACTGGCTAATTTGTCTCGAATTATTAAATTTCCATCTCCTTTATAGAGAGAGGTACATTTTGAGGCTGTAATTATGTGATATTTAATTTGAGTGTTAAATGTTTCTTTATTACTATAATTTGAATCTAACTTCAAAAAAATTGGCATCAAAATATTAAGAAAGCTTGAAATTTGGCGATTAATGTTCCGCATTGCTTGCTGACCTTGCCGAGTTGTTCTGTTCCAGGCGGTCGCAACCGCTGGTCGGGCTCTTCTCGCGGCGGGGGCGGGGGCGGCGGCAGCCGATCAGATCGTCCCGCTGGCCGCTGGGACAACGCAACGCCCAGCAAGCCTGCTTCCCGCTTCACGTCGGCCCCGCCCCCGGGATACCCCATGCCGCTGATGACCACGCAGTACGCTCCGCCCCCGCAGTATGCACAGCAGCCGCCACCGGCGGTGCCCTTCAACGGCTATTACAACATCGCCACCAAGAACTAAATCCGATGCAAGAGCCGGGCAAGTATCCGTTGTCGACGAAGATTTCAGACTTTTAGCGTTTCGGTGAGGGTAATCGAAATTACCCTTCTCAGATGTCATATTTTGTGTGTCAATTTTAAATTGCTGCATACAGTTTTTAAACTATGTTTATTTGCTTGCTCATAATGGATGTCGAATAAGATTCTTTTGCGATTCATTATTTGTGATCTAGGTAAATGATGAAAATCAAATTGGCATCTACCTAGTATTTTGTTTGTTGAAATCTGCGTTGGCAACCTTGGCTCGTGCAGGATTTGATCGGAAGCGGTTTGTCTCAACGGCAAGCGCTGGTTCGCTTGATTCTTCAGTATTTAGAGTTGTTTGTTTACGCATTCAACAGTAACGTTCAGCATTATCATTCAATTTACCATATTTCTAGTTCCTGACGTATTTGTCAAGCATTTGGTGGAATCTCTTAGTGTGAATAGCACACGACTCTTTGTTTTCCTGATGATTAAATTTACGATCAGTATTTTTCATTTCGAGTGAATCTTTTTGATCTGCGAGCATGTTAGCTCCAATATCAGAATCTGTGTATAAAATACCTGTTTAGGATGTTGAATCCTCCACTTTAGCAGTATATGAATAGTTCCTTATTGTGACAAGTATTATTTTAAGCAACTCGTTGGCTCTCTGTGTTACCTATGTTCTTATTCACTATCTCCTGTGATATTCGAGTCATTTATAATTTCCTGAAAGGTGTTCGCCCAAGACCAAAGTAAATATTGACTAGGTTAGGTTGAGCCGGAACCAATCTGTTACGTCCCCACCAACTGCCTCGAGTCATGTGATAGTTAGAGGCGGAGAGGAGGTAAATGTGTTTGGTGCTTGCTTCATTCACAACAATGTGATTGTCAATTATAGACTACGTTTAGGTAGCATTGTTACCAATATTAACTTTGTGATCTCATGGGTAGGCGTAGATTATGTAGGTAGCATGGATATCGCGTGAGAATTTTGGAATGGTGCAGCGAAAGGAATGTAATGGTGCGAAAGAAATTGGAGATAGGAAATGAACACTACTAATTGTAATGAGCTTTTAAAGTTAATCGACGATTGGTTCTGGTTTCAACAGTAACAGCTGTGATGTATAACTTATAGCTGGCTGTGATTGACCATATGGAGAAGGAAAGCCTATCTAAAATATTGTGATTTAAATAATATTGATAAGGTTTGATCTATGCAAGGTATTTCTAGAATTCTAAATTAAAATTTGTTTGCATTGATTTGAGGAGCTGATACCGAAGAAACAATAAATCTTTTATTTGAATTTCTAGTTTCCTTTTGTAATGAGGGAGACTAAACCTAATCCCATTTGAAGTTGTGTTCCTTTCCTTTGATTAACAAATTTGTCAAAAAATTAATTGTTCAAGAGTCTTGTAGTTCATGATTTGTCTGCCTTCAAACTATTTTAATATCCATCGATAAATATCCAGAAATCATTCAAAGAAGTACCTAAATTAGGAATTTGTTGTGCAAAATTAATTGGATTTTTTTTTTGTGAACCTAGGACCTTGTAAAATAAAAAATGTTGGTTAAAATTGTAACAGCATAATGAAGTTTTGTTTTTACTGGTTAAGTATGTAGGTACTACCTAGTACCTGTATTTATTTAAATAACATTTCAAGTGAATACATACAAACTATTATTCTACTGTACAAGTGGGAAATTTAGTGGCCTCCAGAAGCGGCATGATCCTTCGACTTGTATCCGGGCTGCTCCTCCGGAGTGTGAGGCCAGAATGTCGGATTGTTGATGGGATCCAGAGCGTCCTTGGGGAACGCATCCTTGTAATCTTCCATCGTCATCTGGTCGTATGGGATAAGAGACTTGAGTCGCTTAGCCTCCGTTTGGTACTCTGCAATGCGACCGTTAGACGCGCTGACGAATGCCGCAATCTCCTTGGCAACTTCCGAGGCTTGAGCATCGACTTGAGAGGACACCGTGTCAGCGGGGTAAGGGACCTTCAGAGCTTCGTACTGTTTCTTGAACTCGTCAACCATTCCCGTAACAGCGATACGGCTCTTGTAGAAAGCCCAGTCAATCTTAGGTGCAGTTTCTGGGTTGGCCATCATTCTATTGAAAGAAGAAATTGTAAGAAATGGAAAATATGGTAATTGATTGAAACACTTGCATAATCAGATGGAATAGGAATCTTCAGAGTCAGCTGTTCAATGGGTATCTTACCTACGCAAGTAGCCATCCGACTTCGCTTTAAAAGCACCGAAAAAAAGCTTCTGATTTTCAGGGACCCTTTCGGCGATTGCCGTCCAGTTGATGGTAGCCTGGGTGATCCTCTTCGCAGCCATATTTTGACTTTTAATACGACTACGGGCTTTTTACTCTGCCCAAGAAAATACAAAATGTCGCAGAAGGCTGAGGTGAGCAGCAGACAAAACCGAAGATACCCGAATCCCGAAGTGACTACGGAAATGAACGAAAAAATAGAAATATTGCATACCAACCACTCAAAATAACCCCAGAATTTCTATTGGCACGAAACTGTTCGTAGCCTGCTATAAACGTAAAATTCGTTCGGAGTCGAACGACAAAGGCTGTGAAAAGTGATTAATGTGACACCTGGTGGAGATATTTGAAAGCTTAAAAACATTATAAATTTTAAATTTCCCGCAAAATTTCTCGAAATCTTCTGCAACTTGACGTTCATTCGCCATGTTGTGGATCAATACAGCTGGAGGGCTGGGCATAAAGAGGATAGGATATTATACTTGAAGCAAATATTCTAAAGTTTTCATGTTTAATGAGATACATTAGAATGTAGTGATGCCAAAAAAAATAACAAGAGATTACAAGATAAAGAGACGAAACATCTGGAAAACGAAGTCTGCGAAACGTAACTCCGACGAGAAACGAGTGGTGAATAACGTTTATATTGGAGCTGGGAACGCACAGAGATGGATTATTTTGAAGAAGAAACTTGACTACACAAGTGACAAGGATTTCGTCTCATATCTTTTAGACCTGGCAGACCCTTCATCGGGGTAAGAAATTGACTTATCTTATATTTACACGCTCTCTTTAAGTCATGCGGGTGTAATATTGTTTTAATTTACAAACATGGACCTGTTTGAAGTGAGTTAAGGAGGGGTGTGGTTTGCAATAGTACAATACGAGTGATGGGATGCTGCGAATGTAATCAATAGTGTTTTCGCGCCATTTTCTATCTGTCAAAGTCAAACTGACGGCATTGCCCTACTTTCAATTTCTTTCCCCTTTAACATCTTTAAGTTCATAATATAAGACTGAACACTGTGCATTTATCTCATTCAATCTATTTTCAGATCAATCAAGCCTGATGTCAAAGCTGGCAGGCCAAATAAAGATGAGGTTCTTCAGATTGAGCAGAAATCCAATGGTCTGGGTGAGGAAGAAACCAATGACGCTGACAGGTGTGTTACAAATTCTTGAGCTATTTTGATACTTGTAAAAGGACACGGATTTAATATTAGTTTTAGTTTAATCGACTGTCAGTCACACTTAATACGTCTCATTTTCTTTCTTCTCATAGACCTAGTACCACATTCACAAAGGTCATTTTGTTTTTAAACTAATCTGACCTTGTTGAATAGATTACAAATTACAGTGGGTTAGTAGAGATCAAGGTCTAACATGAATATTGTAATCAGCTGCACTAGGTCACCTATCTCATCGCCGCAAGACGCCGGCAGCGACGACGGGGAATGGCGTCCAGCCGGGGATGGCCCGCTGCGCCGCAGCCCGCGCAAGCCGACCAAGTCTCTGCGCATCCACGTGCGCCGCAGCAATCGAACCAGTCAGACGGAGAAGCCCAAGACGCACAAGAAGAAGAAGAGGAAGAAGAGCAAGAACAAGAGTTACGGGGTGGACTTGAGGGAGGTGTCGGTGGTGTTGGAGCCGGTGGACGGACCTCCGACGCTGAAGGCCGAGGCCGAGAATCAGGAGTTCAGGGAGGCGGAGAGGGAGATGCCGACACTGCAGGCCGGGGCCATGGAGGAGGAACCACCGGATGAACAGGAGCAGGAGCCAGAGGAGCCGGAGGAGGTGGAGGAGGTCTGTTACTTACTTGATTATTCTATAATATTTGTCTTATGCTACGGCAATGTATGCCTGCCTAGTATACCCTAATGCTTCCGAATACTTACCTATCATGAAAAATACTTCTTTATAACACCACAAAAAATACCTTCACAACTTTGCTGAAAGTGAGCAGATCACTGCAGATCATTGCTACTAGGCAGCGTACTGTAAACAAACACAAATGTATTTATTACTCAATAAAAATACTGAATACTTTTTTTTGCCTGGGGCATAACGTCGCACTGTTCTGCAGCAAGGCTAATGGTGACGGATGAATGATTATGATGATGATTGGGAGATGATGGTGAAGAGTACAGGCTGTTCAATTTACGCTTACAACGCCGTTAGGGTGTAACTAAGCAGCACCATCCAGACCTTCCACCTGAATTCACACTTTGCCAACCTAAACTCTCTAAAGTGAATCCGCTAACTTGAATGTGCCACCTAAGTTCTAGCGATTTTCATTTTGTTGTGTTGGTGCTAGCGTAGTAGGATGGGTGTACCAGTTATGGCCACCCCCCCAGTTATGGCCACATTCATTTTCAAAAGCCTGCCATTAGCAGACATGGGCAAAATACTCTGTTTCAATGTATTTGGAATACAAGATACTGATACTTTATATTTGGGTATCTAAAATACAAGATACATTTTAGAGATGTATTTAAAATACAAGATATAAGATAGTATCTTTAGATACTTCAAAAAAGATACATTTAAAGATACTTTTTTGAGCGAGCGTAGCGAGCGTCACCATGGTACTCTTATGGCACTTTCTCTGTGTGTTTTTTTTTTTTTTTTTGTCCGCACAGCCCAGGTTAAACCGCAAATTCAATCGATCTGAAACTTTGCACATATGTTAACGTAATCTATGCGGTCCCTGGGATTGTTTTTGAACGGGCTCCTGTGATTGGTTCAAGTTTAAAAAAAATTATCTTTCGATTGGTTGCTCCGATCAATTTGAAATTTAGCAAAGTCATTGCAACGAACATAGTACCCAATCATACAAAGTTTCAGCCAAATCCTCCCATTGGTTAAAATTTAAAAAAATCTTTCACATGATTTTTGAAATTTAAACTAGAACCGTATGACCGATCAACTTAAAACTTTGCATGGTCATTAAGACCAACATTATCTGTATTTTTGACAATTTTCAGACTTATCTGTGTTTAAATCCAAAAGTTATTGACATTTTACGGACATTTTGCGTGTTGGCTGTCAAATTACTCAAAAATGTTGATCACGGCTACTTCGACTCTTTATAGTTCCAAGGTAGTTAGAGCAGAAACTTTCAAACGTATGAAACTGATATGACCGTTCAAAAGATCGTCTAATACTGTGTAAGTACACACACTTATATCACATGAGTGGTTCCAGGTATATTTTTTTAAATAGATCCTATGATTTTTGAATATTAACAAGGAACATTCTAATCATAAAGGTTCAATCAATCAACCTAAAACTTTGCATGGTTATTGGGACTAATACTTTAGGAATAATTGGAGATTTTTATACCTACAAGTCTGACGAATTTCAAGAATTATTGGCTTTTAATGATATTTTCGATAGACATAATTTCGGTTCGAGGTGTTGCGCGTGTTCGTGCTCGCTCATCAACGCGTTACACTGAGCGTTTTCCTAGTATATTCTCATGCATATCATCCAACAGTAAAAAATTTAGGGACTTACTTTTTAAATTAACATTTAATTTGTTCTATTTGTAAGTCAACATACTTAACATTTTCTTGATCGATTCAATACGGCAACGTGTATTATTTGATGCTTGTCTGCTCTCTTTGAAATTCTAGTCGCATAAAATGTATCTTGTATTTTAAATCTTCAAAAAGATACAAAATACTTTAGAAATGGGTATTTAAAATACAAGATACAGATACATTTGGCTTATGTATTTAAAATAGGGATGTTCAACATTTTACGATTTAATCGGATCGATTAATCGATTATGACATTCAAAACGATTAATCGATGTTAGTACAAATAATCGAATTACATCAATTTGAATTTGCCGCCTTGAAAATGGTTGCACTTTACAACATCTAAAATGGCTGCAATCATTCTGTCCACATTTTTCTTTGTGTGCGTTATATTTTAGTGATAAATTTATGTTTGTGTGTATTTTCCCAAGTTTCAGTGTGTATTTCTAATTCGCATTACCATTTATCAGTGAAAAATAAATTAGAATTAGAGAATTACGGCATATTACAGCGTATTTGAAGTAAAAATGAATGACTTCCTGGACTCATTTCATTGTTGAGGTTAATATTGCCGTAAAAGATGACCACCCTGAACATGATGATATCAATACGATTTAATTCGATTATTAATCGATTTAAATTACGAAAATCGAATTAATAATCGATTTAAATAAAATAATAGTTGAACACCCCTAATTTAAAATACTAGATACAAGATACAAATGTATCTAAGATACGTATCTTAAGATACAAGTATCTAGATACTGCCCATGTCTGGCCATTAGTGTCCTATTCATAGTATCCAATTTTAGAATGTTTCAAAACATTCTCCACTCTTTTATGTACAAAATGCAATTTGATTGGTTGCAAAATATTGCAGCAAAGCAAGTTGACAGAATAAAGTAAGGAGGAGGTCGCTGTTTCAGCCACTTGGTTAGTAAAATCGTTAAGAACCTTGCTAACTTTACACTACTTTTCACTGAATGTTGACCCGATTCCGATATATTATCTATTCAGTATTCTATGATAAAGTAGGCCATAATATATGTTTTAATAGCATTTGCAACATAATATATGTTCTTGAATGAATTTTAGACTAGGTACATGGCCAATACTGGTACAGAATTATACCCATGTTCCAGTTATGGCCAGGTAGGTGGCCATAACTGGAACCAATGTTGTGCTAGTTATGGCCATGTGATTCACTTCTGCTTGATGATTATTTCTGTAATATCCAACTTTGTTTCATTCATAATCAATAAAAAATGGCAATAAAAAGTTGAGATGTTTCAATAAAAATAAAATTTTCAATGAAATAACATAAAAATTCAATACAGAAATACGTAATTTTACAAATTATAATAACTATTTCAATATTTATAGTTCGTTGTTTGCCATCATCATGATTTACGCCTTCCTAGTATTTACCTGGTCTTAAATATCTTACATATTAATATGCTTCTTGGCAATCCTTCAACCACACAAATACATAGAAATCCCTATGGCCATAACTGGTACATTAGGTGGCCGTAACTGGTACATTAGGTGGCCATAACTGGTGCAACACGATTTTTCTTTAAAAAATATTTCTCTGTTGTTTATTATGTGAACAATATATCTAATTAATTGTGTGTTTTTCTTGTACCTACTTTAAATATATTTATAGCCATAAAAAATTAATCTGACCAAAATATTTGATACAACAGCATATACAAAAATTCTACAAACAATGCATCTGCCTTAAGGTGGCCATAACTGGTACACCCACCCTACATCATTTTCATTGCCATCTTCACCACCATAATCATTGTAAAGAAGATTTTAACAAACTGTAGGTAAAGATGGAAGGTGGGAAGGAGGCGGTCGTGGCCTATTAGTAGGGTACCTTCCAAGCATTTGCCTGTTGACTGAGGGAACACCACGAAAAAACCCCAGTCAGGAAGGGCGGCCGCGGGAATCGAAACCGGGCCTCCGGAATACAAGTTCATTACCACTCAGCCAACCTGTTCCGTCACTGAATACTGAATACTGAATAGAAAGTGAGACTTTTGCAAAATAAATCATGATTTAACATTAGTAGGTGTAGGTAGGTAACCATAAGTAGTATATCTAACAGGAAACAATCTATTATAAAGAAAGATGACATTGTACCTACTAGGTAAAATTCTTGTTTATTTCTTATGAGGTATACCTACTTAAAACTTTCTCCCTTTCTAAATTCTAGCCCAAACCGCCCCAGATTGTTCCGATCGAGGCAGACGTAACACTGCCGCAGACTCCAGCAGAACCGGAGGACGAAGCAGACGTGCACATAGAAGTGGGGGAGCGGGTGAAGCTGAAGCGGAGAGAGAAGCGGAGACGACAGACGACGGAGGATGAGATGCCGTCAAGCAGCAGCAAGCACAGCGGCAAGCACAAGCGCAAGAAACACAAACACGGGGAGCACGGTACAAAGAGGTGGGATTTTTGACAATTATTAAAAATTATTAGGAATGGTTTAGTATTAGTGAAGGGCTTCGGCAAGGGAGTGTGTTGTCACCAACACTGTTCATCATAGTAATGGACGAGTTGTTGAAGAAAGCAGAGCCGAATGAGGGGATCGATACTCAAACGTTGATTTATGCGGATGATGTGGTGGTGTGGGGAGAAACTAGGGAGGAAGTGCAGTTAAAGATTGATAAGTGGAGTGAAGAGACAGAGAAGATGGGTTTGAGAATAAGCGAAGAGAAGAGTGAAGTAATGACAATGGAAAGAAAGAAGCTTAAACACGGTCATGCTAGGATCAAGCTTGGAGAGGGATGGTTGAAGGAGGTGGAAGAGTTTAAGTATCTGGGTAGCCTGCTCACCAACAAGGCTAAAGTAGACAGAGAAATACAAGAAAGAAGAAAGAAAGCAGAGGCATTTTATCAAGCAGTGAGGAAGTTGCTGTGGAATGAGAAGTTTCCACAAGTCTGCAAGATCATTATGTACAAGATGTATTTCCTGCCAATTCTAACATATGGGGCAGTGACATGGTCAGCAGGTGGAAAGGAAATGAATCAGCTACAGGCAGCTGAGATGAAGTTTTTGAGGAGTGTGAAGGGGGTGACAAGAATGGATAGGATCCAAAGTAGGAAGATAAGAAAAGAGCTTGGGGTTGAAAGATTGGTGTTCAAGCTGGGAAGAGAGAGGCTTAGGTGGTTCGGCCACATGAAGAGGATGGGAACCGATAGAGTGCCAAGGCGGGTGTTTGAAGCGGCTACAGGGGGAACTCGGAGAGTGGGGCGACCAAGAGACAGGTGGATTGGACTGATCAAGGAGGATGTGTTGGAGAGAGGAGGAAGGTGGAGTGAGTTGGAGGCTGAGAGACAGTGGGAGGACAGAACATGGTGGAAGGAATTTGTGGAACAATTAGAAGTGGAAGAAGAAGAAGAGGAGGAAGAAGAGGAGGAAACGCCAGGCGTGGCCAGCCGGTTTCCAGGAGTCCTGCGGCCCTAGTGTTGGTGGGAATACCCACCCCCTGACCCATTAAATTGGAACCAGGGATGGATTATTATTATTAAAACTGTTAGAAATACAATGGCCTGATTGTTTAACCCTTTCTGTTCGTGTATGATAGAAATCATTTGTTGCATACTCATTTCATTGTCAGGCAAAAGTAGGTAGATACACTCAACAAATAACGGTAGGTATTTGAAATAAATGGATTGGCTGAAAAAAATGTGATGGCATCATCAGATGAAGTATATGCTAACTCATCATCTACCTCTAGTAGGTGAGCTCTGATTTCATTGATAATAATAACAAGGATTGATTGTCAAGAAACCTGACCAGCAGCCCATCCATTTTGTTCAAATACCGTTTTATTATTTGTGTCGGGTGTACCTTTATTAAGTAGTACTACCCTACATTTAATGTTGTCAATATGTATGTTTTACAGTCGGGGCGCCGAGTGTTTCAACTCTCAACAGAATGCGCTGTTAGACAGTTTTTCTGCTTGGCCGAGAAAGACTTCATTGAGCGCTCACCTTGCAATGACGTCTTTCTCCGCCTAACAGAGCAAGTGACGGTGGCTCCATCTGGTGAGAGTTCAAACACTCGGCGCACGACTGTAGGTACCTAGGGCAGGGGAATCAGTTTAAAATCATTATGATGGAAAAATTGATTATGCAATGCAACACAATATACAGAGAAACGAAATTTAAAAAAAGTGCCTTGCCCTTGGCTAGGGGTGTGCGAATATTCGAAAATTTCGAATACTTCGAAAATATTTGGTTCGAATATTCAATTCGGTAGGTATTCAAAAATCAATTATTTGAAATTTCGAATACTTCGAAAATTCGAATATTCTAAAATTTTTGAATAGTTCATGTCTTTTAATTCAAAATTATCCCGCCATTTCTCATTTAGGAGTGTTTTTCAATGCTGCCAACTGCTGCAAAGTCAAAAACTTCAACCGAAAATAGTCATGACCGCCATTTTGATTTCGAGGGAATATTATTTATTTGTAGGTTTTTGTTCCTCCATGTAGACATTCCTCATACTCCTTTTCTTCCTGTTAATTTCATTTTTTGTAATGATTAGTGACAACAATATTATCCTTGCACATTACATCAAAATCAGTACATTCTCACTATGGCCATCTTTCATTCTGGTCATATGAAAGAGTATGGTGTTCAATTATTTTTTAAATTGATATAATGTCCTTTAATTTAGGTTCCAATTATTCGATATTCTATTCGATATTCGAAATATTTTTGTCAATTATTCGATATTCGTATTCGAAGTCAAAAATCACTATTCGCACACCCCTACCCTTGGCACATAAGTGCATAGAGATCACTTAGAACAAATAATATGTACTGGACTGCCTACATGGATTTAGAATTTAATATACTTACATTGAAAAATTTCATTCTTGTACCTAGGTAATTGACAAATGTACACTCGGCACATTTAAATATGATCGTTGATTTTTCTTCAGAGTCCCACGTTGTATACCCCTAATACCTACCGACCGGTTAGATCACGTGACTTCCTTATCAGTTCTCTCGCGGAACAAAACAAGGGAAGGGGTAGTTCGTCGTCAATAGGAAACAAGTAATATTCTCTTTCAATATCTGATCGACATTGCATTACGAGGCCTTCATTCGAATCCCACTTCAGTGTGTCAGATCGTGGTTTCACGTGATTTTGACGCAAATTTGCCCATTAAGTTCCCAGTTCTGGGGACATTATTCGATAAGTTTACTCAATGTCATATGCCAGATGAATGATTTGAAAAGTCTACATTACATTTCAATTTCATACTTTTTTTTATTAGAAAAGCTTTGCTTTTCTAATGAGCTTTGCTTTTTTTGCTTTTTTCTAATGATCACCAAGGTAATCTCCAATATTCAATTGTTTTTATTTCTAAAGTCCAGTCAGTGATCCTCCCCTATTCGCATAAATGACAGAAGAGCTCTGACCTTGTAGAAAACAACTTGGGGTTGCTTAGTGGGAGGGGCAGTGACCTCGCATTATCACGTGAAAATAAAGTTGACATAATGTCTTTTACAGTCGCAATACATAAACAAACAGTAGGACACAGCTTTTAATAATTTTATTTTTGATTTTGCATAGTGAAAACTAAGGTGAACAGTCACATGCTGCACTGGGCTTACTAGGGTTTAAATTTTTGAGTAATATCATTGGCCCTCCCTCTTCATTCAAAACGCGAAATTTCCAATTCCAAAAACGAAATTGTAAAGTTTTTAAAACCACATAATCGGATCTCTAGAATGTAAATTTATTTATTTTGTGGATGGCGTTAGCACCTCTAAATTAATTGAGTAAAAGTTTGAAACAAATTTTTCATCTGGCATATGACATTGAGTAAACTTATCGAGAAATATCCACAGAACTAGTAAGTTAATGGGCAACTTTGCGTCAAAATCACGTGAAACCACGATCCGACACACTGAAGTTGGATTCGAATGAAGACCTCATATTGCAATGTCGATCAGATTCAGATATTGAAAGAGAATATTACTTGTTTCCTATTGACGACGAACTACCCCCTCCCCTTGTTTTGTTCCGCGAGAGAACTGATAAGGAAGTCACGTGATCTAACCGGTCGGTAGGTATTAGGGGTATACAACGTGGGACTCTGAAGAAAAATCAACGATCATATTTAAATGTGCCGAGTGTACCTACTTTTTTAAGCAAAAGTCAAAAACAAAATAAAAATAGAAGTGATGTTTTGTCAAAACAAATAACTGAATCAATTTAAAAATCTGGTATTAGAATCATCTGTCCTGAACAAATGACTCTGTTCCCGGCAGGAAACACCACGACATCCGTAAGGCTCCGCTGGAGGGCTACGTCGACCCCCCCGCCTCTCCCCCACCCCCGCCGCCTCCTCCCCCGCTGCCACCTCCGCCGCAGCGCGTGACCTCCATCAAGATCAAGCTGTGCGTGGACTGCAACACGCGCCACACACAGGACGCCTGTCCGCTGCTCGCGCCAGTGATGGACGTCGAGGACGCCGTTGAGCTCGAGCAATGGCTGTTGCGCCAATGCACCGACAAGGACGTGGGACAGTCGCCGCACAGTAGGGTTAGTCGCAGTGACCTTGACATACTTTCCGCATGCAAGATTCCTACTGAAATAATAGGGAGTAAGAACTGCGACTGTGAATTATTGGATTAAAGAGTTTTGATTTCCATATGGTTTGGCTGTGCGAGGGGATTGAAATTTGCAATGTCGAGCGACATTAAAATTATTGAAAAAAAGTTAAGCGAGATATTATTTTACCCTTGAGATTCGAGCGAGATCACACCTTTTTTAAAGTTTTTTGTGGTAAAAAATAATACTATGTACCTATCTAAATTGTCCAACCACATAAAAATAGCATTTATGTATTAAGTCTGCAGGGGCTGTCTTCTTTTAAGTTTTATATGACACAATAAAAATCATGTTTATGGAAGTCCTACATTAGGTAGAGATAGGTATATAGAAAGTTCGGTAGGTCGTGAACATACTAGTCTGTAATATAACAAAACGTTGGAAATCTTGATTGGTTAGTCGATATGCTCGAGACTTGAAAACAAACTATCGAGATCAAGATGGAATCTTGTCTTAATTTTCAAGACTTTCACAGCCCATCCAGAATAGTTTAGGAGGAAACACACAAATTTCCTGATTAATAACTTTTCAGTAGTTTACATCTACCTAATGTGTAGTGATTGTGAGACCTTAGGCTTTTTGTGGGATAGTTAATATCAAGATGGGTTATTAAAACATTTTTATTGGTAATTACCTCCAGTTTATCTTAGAAACAAGCAATTCCACTTCTCGCCTTCACATATTAGACAAGGTTGCTGTTGAGACCATTTCATTCCAACGCGATTTTATCGTCTGCAGTGCGAGTCCGAGGTCGTGGACGACGAACTTGAGCCGAGCGTGCTGACGTACTCGGTGGCATCGTTGCCGCGCGGGCTGGAGCTGCAGGTCGTCGAACCCGAGCACGGGCTCAGCGTGATGGCTGCCAAGCCGCTGCCGCAGTACGCACGGCTCGGACCGCTCATCGGACAGCCCATCAAGGAGATGGATATCCCCGATGATTTCAACATGAAGGACATCTGGGAGGCCAACACTACCGAGAGGTAGGGAGATACGAGAGTGTTTGCTTTCTTGAGAGCCCCCTATATTTTGGGAAATATAAAATTAAACGAACAGTTTGTAAGAATAAATACCTACCCAAGTTAGGTAGCCGTCACATAAACTAAACTAGGAAAACGCTTGGTGTAGCACGTTATTAAGCGAGCACCTGCATGTGCTGCACATCTAAGCATGATCTAACTGAAATTCTGTAAATAATTACTTGCAGGAACACAGAAGTGTTGAGATTTTCTACAGAAACTGGAAAGATTGCCACAAAACCCGAAATGTCAATGTTGAAAACAAATGTCACTGTCTTACTACAGAAATTTTCAGAGATGGTCAAATAATAATTTTATAAGCTTTCCTAGAAGATTTCGTTGCTATAGTAATGATACCTAAACAACATTAATCCAATTTCCAATGAAACCAATGGACTGATCTTGCTAAAAATCATTGTCACCAACTAGAATAGTATTATAAGTTTTGTGAACAAAATTGCCTGATCTGTTACTTCGTTTGGCAGGGGATAAATAATAGTAATACACACACAGACAGACAACAAAACATATTTGAACCATAAGTTTCAAGTAGAGACACTTTCTTGAAAGAATGCTAGAAATTAGTAATAATTATTAATATCTCACAAATTGTATATATTTGTAGAATTGGCCACGAAGCAGCTTATCAATGTTTGTGTCCGTCGTATTGCAGGGTGTACGTGAGCACGGCGGATCCCGACCGCTCCAACTGGCTGCGCTACCTGCGTCCTGCGCCCACGCGCGACCAGCGCAACCTGGTGCCCGTGGTGCGCAACTCGCAGCTGTGGTTCTACACGCTGGTCGCAGTGGCAGCCGGCGATGAACTCCTGTACTGGGCCGATCATGCAAACTCCATGTGGTCCAAGAAGAAGATGGAGAAAACAAGTAAGACTCTTGTGATCTTTTGAGATCTTTGAAACCATCTTGGTTTAAATTAAAGTTATCTCCTGAATTCTGAGCAATATTGTTTCTAATTTCATAACTGTGTGGTTTACATTTGCAACCAGATGTTAAGGAAATGACACCTCCTGGATTTGTAATGATTATGCTTCTTTCAGACTGCGGTGGCTGCAATCTCCGCTTCTCACATCCGAGTTATTACCAACTTCACTGCGCTGTCTTCCATGATCCCAACTTTAGTCTCACCATCCGCAAGTACCATTGCAAGGTAAAGACACCGTACTTCAAGTATAGAGCTAGGAGAGTTTTGCAACAAACTCAAAACATCAACAAATTTTTTTGTAAAATAAGCAGAACTGCAACCAATATTTATGGTAAAACAATTAATTTCACTACCAAATTCAAAGAATACCAAAATGGATATTAAAGGCTCCATCAGATTTGAATACGGATGTATGACATTGTGTGTAACAGGTGTGCGGCGTCGCTGTGCTGGGCAAGGAGAACATAATGCGCCACGCGTCGGAACAGCACGACGGCAAGGGAGCGTACCGCTGCCAGTTCTGCAACAAGTTCTTCCTGCGCCTCAACTACCTGGAGATGCACCGCACGTACGGTTGCGCCGCCAACCCCCAGCGCACGCGCCCCCTCTGCGACTTCTGCGGACGCAAGTTCTGTCAGCCGCAGAAGCTCAAGGTGCACATCAAGCGAATGCACAGCGGTGAGTCGTCTTCTACGTCTCCTCCATTATCAACTCATCTCTCGATCTTCCACACATTGTCATTCTTTGGCTTCCGCTTGGCTCAGTTTTTCAATGCTCTGTCAAAACCAGTAGTTAAGTTTAAACGGTCATTCAAGGTATGTCATTGGCTTTTGCCATGACATTATATTCCTAATCAACTGTTTCAAATATAGCAGTGTATTGAAAAACTGGACCTTACTCTACCTACCAGGTTTAGTTTTCACTATTCACTGTTTGTTCTGGTGGTGTCCACTCTTGTTTCGACTGTATATGTGTGCAATATCCAGATATTAGTTTTTCAAATCAATTGGCTTAAAAATCTGACACCTTTTGTTCTTTTTCCGATACCGATACCTTCAGGATTTATTTAAACAGTTACATAACAATTCAATACTCTTCACTTTATTTTTGTCTTATATCACATTGCTTCTACCACTAGACATGGCTGAGGTGCTGCGCGAGTTCCAGTGCAAGATCTGCCTGAAGCTGCTGGGGTCGCGCGCGGCGCTGCAGCGCCACATGAAGGAGGTGCACCACAAGGACATCGTGGGCGCGTGCACGTGCGACCGCTGCGGCAAGATGTTCCAGAACAAGTCCAACCTCAAGATACACATGCTCACTCACTCGGGCGTCAAGCCTTTCAAGTAGGTTCTCTCGCTCGCTCCTCGTGTACTTGACATCGAGATTCCTGGGAAATCATATGCATGATGCTTTCGGCGACATGAGCCCAAAAATAAATTGTTACAAATTTACATTTATCTACAGAGACATTTCTAAAAAAATCCATTGTAACCATTGGAACCAGGGGTTCCAAGCGGCACTAGGGCCGCAGGACTCCTGGAAACCAGCTGGCCACGCCTGGCGTTTCCTCCTCTTCTTCCTCCTCTTCTTCTTCCACTTCTAATTGTTCCACAAATTTCTTCCACCGTGTTCTGTCCTCCCACTGTCTCTCAGCCTCCAACTCGCTCAACCTTCCTCCTAGATGAAATTGACAAAAATTATCGTCCAATCACAGTGATGGTTAAAACTGTTAAAAACAATTTAATATTTTATTTAAATCTTTCTGAATCTGTGTGGCCCTTGGCCCGTACCTGCATGTAGCTGAGGATCCTCCCCCAGACCCTCAATTGTTTTGTGCGCAAATTTGTTTACCCTCGCCAATAAAATGGTCCTTGGGCGAATTTCGGCATATTTGGATGGTAGAGAACATCGTTCTTTAGACACCAAGGCCCTTGTTAACAAATTGGCAGTTATTTGTTCATATGTCTGACAATTCCACACAACATCCCGAGTAACCTTGTGGCCATGTTGCCAGATGTCGGGAGTCATCATGCAACGCGGCGTTTACCACCAAGCAGTGCCTGCAGTTCCACTACAAGAAGGTGCACAGCTTCTCTGAGGGCTCCATGCCGGCGATCGAGCGCTCGGTGGCGTACACCTTCGACGCCTACTCGGGCGGCGCGCGGGAGAAGCCGCGCCGAGGCAAGAGCACCCGGTTCGATCCCGACGATCCCGACGACCCCGACGACGACAGTATGCTCTCGATGGAGAGCTCATCGTCCAGTCTCACGGCTGCAGACGTGTCCAGCTCGAACACCGACTCCGCTAACAACTGTGAGTGCTACACGCTAACAACATCCATCACGTGAAACTTTGAATTATTTAAATAACATGTGCCACACAATTAACATATTTCATATTCATCAAACTTACACTTTCGGCGGCTACAGTCTAATTATTCTAGCATTCTCATTATGACAATTCAATATTCATTGTATTTTACTAGCCCAACTATTGTTGACCTTTCTACATCGACTTTTCCATCATATAGAAAAAAATTTTGCTCAAAGAATTCGCTTCTGCGTGGTAAAGAGAAATGAGTTGAGCTCAGAAACAATAATTTCATTAATCATAATGAAAATTTTGAAAGTTCTCAAAAGATAATTTCTTCCAGAATGAAATTGTATATTTTATAATTTAATTATCTGCGAAGATTGCATGAAATTTACATTTGTAAGATGCAATGATTTTGTTTTGTCAGGTCGAGAAGAGGCTCCTGGATTGGACGAGCCGCCCCATCTGTCCCCACCCCACGCCTCTCACCCGATTGGCTCCTCCCCCAAGCAGCCGCCCACACTGGAGGCGTACCCGCCCCCCTACAAAACCCCGCCCGTCGACTACACCGACTACAGCAAGCCGGAAGATGACGAAGACGAGAGCTACGTGCAGCCCATTTACAAGGTAACACTACATACTTTGTAACTGAATGCAATATTTAAGGGGAAGTGTCACCACTGTCTCGTTGATACATTAGAGATCAGCTAACCACTTTCTTGAAAAATGTTACCTAAAAGCTAGAGTTGTTTATTTATTTAGTCAATATTTGTCGTTTCAACTCAAAGTCTATCGTCAACGAGGCAGTCACATTCTCAGAATTGGTGTTTTAGAATGTGATTTTTCTTCTCTCAGCTCTCTTTTCTTCAGCTCTCAGTATTTTCTGTAAGCTGTATTGGTAGGTTTGGAATGCGTTCCTTATTAAACTTTTGTTTAATTGAGTTAGCTAGCCGTTACAATGCCACTCTAAACCACCATCACGCTCACGCACGATATGTTCCTATAACCTGTCTTATCGTTGCAGGTGGCGAACAAGGTATCGGACTCATTCACTCCGCTGTTCAAGTCCACGCACAAGACGCTCGACAGCATGGACTCGTACAGCTACAAAAAGAGTTGCGCATCGCCGTCGCCTTCTGTTGACGCTTACACCACCTACAAGTCCCAGCTCAGGTAGTCATTTACATTCATCATTCGGACCTGAATATAAAGACACTTTGACACAAGACCTGGCATCAAGTATTTGATTTGACTTCAATAAAAATAATAATCTTCTTCTGGTTCCGACAATGTTGTCAGGTCAGACAGTGGGAGCTCCCACTGGGTCTAGGGCCTCGGATCTCTTCCAAACCGGCTGGCCAGGCCTGACGTTTCATCCTCTTCCTCTCGTTCATCCTCGTCACCTTCCTCCAACATCTCCGCCAGCTGCCTCCAGATCCTCCTGTCCTCCCACCACTTATCTGCTTCCACTTCCGGCCACCTTTGCTGCCTGTCGTCCACGTCTTCTCTGATGAGAGGAGACGGAAGGCGTTGACTTCAATATCAAACTAAATATTGAATTTTGGTTTGTCATGGATTTGAATTTGTAAATTACATACTGGTTTCTCATCGATTTGATTGTGATTTTAAAGTTTTTGACATGGTCCACAACAATAACTTAAGACTGGTAGGTACAAATATTACATCACTTGTTTGATCATCTCTCCTGATTTTGCCTGACAAGTGACAAGACACTAGACAGACAGATCATATTCTGTCAGTTCAGGTATTTCTAGCGGTAGTTATTATGAAAAAGGATAATTGTGCCGCCGTAAGAGTTCAAACCTTAATTTATTTATAAATTTCGCGACCCTGCTTCCAACTATTGTCGGGTCAGGGGGTGGGATGATCCCACCAATGTTCTAGGGCACTTGTGATCTCAGAGCCGACTTGCCAAGTCCGACACTCCACACTTCTTCAATTTTATTTATTTAATTTAATTGTTTTTTTATTCTCTTTTATTTAATTCTCAAAATTAGTAATACCTATAGTGTTATGATTAAATCTGAACCTTGGTAGGTACCTATTTTGTATTTGAAATGTGATTGAATGTGAATGTGATGTTACAGCCGCGGTGAATCACCGACGGAGCTTGACTCTTACAACTACTCCAAGACAACAACGAAGAGCGTAGAAGACTCCGGCTGCTTGCGGGGCGTTTCCCCACGACAGGAGGCGGATCCCGCGTACTACAAGGGAGGCGTTTCCCCAAGGCAGGAGCCGGAACCTGCGTACTACAAAGGGGGCGTTTCCCCAAGGCTAGAGGCGGATCCGGACTACTACAAGGGAGGCGTGTCTCCGCGGCAAGAGGCGGAGCCAGCGTACTACAAGGGAGGTGTTTCCCCAAGACAGGAGGCGGAGTCTGCGTACTATAAAGGAGGTGGTTCTCCGAGACAAGAAGCAGAGCCGGGATACTACAAGGTTCGTATATTGATTTGGTGTTTAATCATCTTTGCCATTTATTTGGTACGTATTCGTTTTCAGAGTCAAAATTCACTTATCTATTCGCACACCCAATGAATTTACCAACAACAGGCTCGATAATGGAGACTACTTCTCTGTCCATTAATTAATTACCTTCTCGATGATGAGTTGTTTGCTTTGGTCTTGACTCTACATTAACATTTAAAAATTAAAACAAATATACTGCAATCGAAGGCCGGGTGCATGAATCAGTTTTAAACAAGTTAACCAGTTCCTAGTTCCTGCACATTCTTTCGATTATCTTTAATTGTCTCTACAAAACAAAATGGCGAACATTGAACAAGTAATACACTAGAGTATCTGTCGATGTTCACCTTGTGCCTGACTGCATTGCTATTGGATGCTCTGGCACATTGCTAGTGCACGTAGTTCTAAATATTTACTGGTCACATGTTTCCAATTTAAAATGTGATTTAAATTGTAGACCAAATTTAACCTTGAGTAGGTATCTTGAAAACAGTTCCTTGCCGTTCATGAATGTGGGCCCTCGAGTGAGCCGAGAAACAAGGTTTATAACGAAGAGGTGTAGTGATGAGATAATATGTGTGTGCAGCTGGCGAGCGTGTCGCCGCACCAGGATGTGGAGCCCGGCTACTACGGCAAGGTGCTCAGCAAGGGCAGCAAGAAGTGGATGCCGGAGCTCGGCCCGCGCTCCCCGCCCGACGACACGGTCATCGCCATCGCCAAGTCCGCCGCCTACGACTTCCCCGACGAGAAGTGCTCCATCGAGATCGTCAAACTCGCAGAGGTAAGTGCTTCTTTCTTCACCCACAGCTCAAGATGTTTCAGGTGTTTAAATATTGTTTTCTGAATAAACCCAAAAACCACTGCCTATCACCTTTTTAGCAGATTATTATTTTTTTTATCACTGGACATTATTCAGTTGCTTGGGCATCGAATGTAATGTTAAATATAAGGAATATAATATAATTTTCTTTATTTTGCATTTGAACTGACATAAAGTGTGAGATGCGACATTTTAAAGGAGTGATTGTATTCATCTCAGCTCTTGATTGGTGCATGAAACAGTAACAATCACCCTATTTGCGCAAATTAAGCGATTTAAGATGGAGCTACTGTTGATCAAGATGACAGTCTCTTTGGTCCTACTAAATTTCAAATAAATCAAAATTGTTATAGTTTTTATCATATTAAAAGAAATAATCTGGATTCTAAAATTGATGAAGAGAAGATAACCATATAAAAATGTATTATTTTCAAGTTTTAATCATGTTAATAATATTTTAATAATATTTTTAGAACTTATATTGAAGATCGAAACATTGCTGTTACCACAATGGCCACCAGAGCGCAATAGTGTTCCTTGTTTCCTCGAATACTGTGAATCTAAGCGATGTTCTGCTATTGCTCAGTCTTCCGACGACGGGAAGGGCAAGCTGCGCGTGAAGCCCATCTCCTCGTTCCGCCGTCCCGACTCGTCCACTGCCAGCCTGCTTGTGGAAGCGGCTCTGGACGCAGCGCAGCGGGACATCATCTCCGCTGACAGCGCCTCCGTCATCACCGAAATGCCGGGACACATGGTGCAGCTGGCCGACGCCATCAGGTACACACATCGTTGTTACACTCTCATGTAGTGAAGAAGCTTGACATTTATTCAAATGGAATTGTATCATTTTTCCCAGAGTGAATGAATTGAAGATTTGAATACTTTCTTCAAACACATCAAAATCGCTGATCTGAGTAATGCCTGAAACAGGAGTATTTTATGATGCCTGGTTTATTCTCAAAATGTTTAAATGATTGTTTTTTTAATAAAATTGTATTTAACATTTTCGGGATATACTTTACTCCAGTGCTTAGTTTTGTGTGTAGTTTGGCAAAGAGCTCGATGTTTAAATTTTATTGATGTGAAGACAAAACTCAAAAACACTCCGAAAAGCCACATGTGTTCAATCACCTATTAATAATCTCACTAATTTCTGAGATCTCCGGTTTGTATTCAAGATGCAAGACACATGTACAAAAATGTAATGTACCTATTTTCTGTTTGTTTTTTGCAATGATCTAGAAAAAATTAGCTAACGTATGTAATTAATTCAATCTGGAAATTGGAAAGGTATTGTTATAATGGTATATAAAGTATAAACAATATGCATGTTTTCCTGTCTCCACTTTCCAGCACTTTCTCCTCCAAAATCCTGCAGCAGCTGCAGTTCAAAACTGTAATGATATTGTGAACTGCTTTACCATGTGGGTGGAAGATAATGTTGAAAAATGGTGACAGGCGATGAATGAAACGTGGAGTTGATTGAAAGTGGGTGAGGTGAGTTGACCTCGTGATATTGCCGCAGAGAGTCTCCCATCGACTACATGCACGAGGGCGTGATGGTGTCTCCGCCGCGCCACCGCCTCAGCCCCGAGAGCCACATGGAGTCGTACATGCAGCGGTGCAGTCCCGAGTACCTCAGGCACGAGGACAGCAGTCAGCACCTCGACTACAGTCTACACTATCACGACGAGGTGCGATTACGTTTCAATGTGTCAAAATTATAAAAATGAATTAGAAATTACTGTAATTACTGTTGCATGTAAGACACAAATATTTTCACAATTTAAATAACAATAAAACAGCCTTGATTTCAGGAGCTAAGTTTGAAATCTCTGATACAAAATGTATGCCATTTGTCAAATCCCTTTTCGAAGCTAGCTTTTGTCTAACTGTTAACTATACTCAAAAAAGAAATAGAAATAAAAGTTGTATGAACTCCATGAGTAACTTGATTTCCCTTCATAAGAGGGTGTCTCACGCATTTTTTACTTTTGTCTCTGGAACTCTGAAAATAGGTGTGCGTCTTGGATTGAAGTAATTACTTGATGACGTATGTGATGTGGAAGCGTGACCACGTGCTTGTACTTGTATGTGTTCAGGTGATGTCGCCAGCCGCTACGCCCCGCAGTCACGTGGAGTACACCAATCAAGAGCTGGCCTCTCCTTCAGGTACTCGCTCTTTCATCTTCAAGTGTCTGTTTAAAGCCAAGACAGTCTCATTTCAAGTACATCTCTGTATCATGATCAAGAGATAGTGTAACAGAAGAATGTCATGGAAAAGTGGAACATTTCTCAATGTTTTCCTTCAATTATCAACAAAATAGGAGACATTTTCAGAGACACTCTCGTGCTTACAGTAGATTAACTCAACTTGACTTTTAGTTATAGGTACCTACGTAGGTACAATTGGCACAACAAAAGTTAATTGGTGAACAAATATGAATGACTGCTGGTAATGTTCCATACCACTCACTCAAAGCTTGTATTATCATTAAAATGAGAGGTCACCTACTAGAGTCAGACAAGGAGATCGCTTGGACTGACTTTTAATGGTGCAATCTAAAAAAGTTCAGTCAGTCAGTCAGTCAGTCGGACCATAGGTCAGACGATCAATTTTAGTTGTTCCAAGTGTACATGCATTTAGGACAGTCTCAATATTACACATGTATAACATGTGTAGGGGGGAGTGACATTAAATGGTAGAATTTGTGGAGTTTGAAAAAGACCTGTGAGCCCCCTGACTTCAAAAAACCTGACAAAAAGACCTGACTTCAAGCGCAACATGAAGAACTGTGATGTAGTAATCATGTAATTGGTTAATTTCCAGTGGACTTTCCCTATATTGATAGAACTAGTCTCGATGTAAAAGAGTATTAATTATTTCATCTCATTTACTTTCCACTCCCTGTGTCGTGCTACAACAACGTGAACGATGTCGCAGGTACTCCGAACCCGCGCTACGAGCTGCAGGCGGTGGACGGACTGTCTAGCGACGACGAGAGCAGCCCGGTGGCGCAGAACCTGACCAAGGCCAAGGCGGCGGCGCTGCAGCTCTACGACGACGCAGACGAACACGGGCTGGACATGAGTCGCGCGGCGCCGTACCATCCCTTCAACCCTCCGCTGCCACCCAGGTCAGTGCCACTCTCACACTGCTTGATGTCATTGCGCTTCTCCGAACAGTAGCATTGTTCAGAGACAGACTTGGCGGGAAAGGTCCATATTTATTTCATTTGGGTTAGGCAAGTGAAAGGCACCTTAAAACAAAAGTTGTAGGGGTGTGCGAACCGGTTCGAGAACCGAACCGGTTTTGAAGGTTCGAAAATTATTATGAGAAGTTTGAAATAGAACCATTTCGAACCTTCCCGCCCTTTTTCCCGCGCGTCACCACAGCCTTCTGAATTCGAGATTTTAACCTCAAATGGCGTAATTTTTCACGCAAAATCGCGTATATTCTTCTGTAGTAATCAATCTTTAGTTAACTATGTTTCAGTTCAAAGGTTTGTTATTCACGAAATTTACATTATTATGTCATAAATACATGTAAATATTAGTGATGTTGATGATCCTAAATAAGTTATATTTATTTTCTGTCTCGCGTCATGATGAGTACTATTAGCCCATTTTGCATTCCTCCCTAATTAGTTGATGAAACAAAGAACCGTTTTTAGGCAAGGTGCAAGCTTACAAGAACAAATTGCAACACAACAATTGATAGTATAAAAAAACACTTCATTACAATTTTAAACAACACCTGTCTCTGTCAGCAGCAATAGGTATCTGGAAGCATTTTGAAAACAGCCAGAACGTGTTAAACACAAAACTTTCTTTAAGATTTTGTCCAGCATCCTATTGAAAATGAAATGCAAATAGTATGTATGATAAATCCATTCATGTGTGTTATGTATCCATTCACTTTTATCCTTTGGATTTCATTGAAAGACGTTTGGTAGCACTGAAAGCAAAAATCGATTATACACCTGTAAAGGTTCGAAAAGGTTCGAACACTTCAAGGTTTGGATCGAGGTTCGGTTCGACTTGAAAAATCAAGGTTCGCACAACCCTAAAAAGTTGAGATGAAAAATATCTGGAAATCTAGTGAAAATGGTCAAAAATTAAGAAAAACACCATTAAAATGCACTAAGCGGTCTGTAAAATGTTACAAATGGTCCATAAACCATAATTTCAACATCTCTTGCCAGTCCGCCACTGTTTGTATTGTATTAATTAAAGATAAATATTGAATAGAAAACTTTGAAATATAATATTGCTTTGTAATAATTGATGCTCTTTTGCCTTTTCGTTGAAAACTTGATTTTCTAAGCCGTATTCCCATGTAGCACATTACCTCTGTTGCTCAGTAGGTAATGCATTGCGTGTGTTGTGTTCCCAGATACCACCTGTACGACGACCGCTACTCCCCCCCAGCTTACCCCGAAGTGTTGCGCGTCGTAAGCCTGGACCTGACCCCGAGCCGCCACTCCGTGGACCTGTCGCTGCCTCGCTCGTCGCACCACCACCCCCACCACCACCTGCATCAGTCGAGACTGCTGGCCTCGCCCCCCGGCCCTCCCCCTCTGCCCAACCAGAGTCTCATGTCCCCGCCGCCCCACCCCGCCTACCCCTCCTACCTCCCCCCCTCCCCGCGCACGGCCCAGTCGCAGGCCTATCATCACTACTCGGGGTACTATTAGCGAGGTGACTTCCGCTGCTCTCTTCCACTCATTTGTTAGTAAGTAATGAAGTCATGTTACCAGATTGTTTTGTCTAATTCGTGATGAGTTTCCCTGTATTTATGAGAAGTCAGTCTCATTGGGTGTCTTTCTGTTTATCGGTCGTTTGTGGAATATCATGAGAAAACTGTAAAATACAGTTTGCATGCAACTCTGTATACTAAAAAAATATTTTGACGTGATAGATGGATCCATATTTAGGTGAGGGGCAGTATTTATATTTATATCAAGGAATCAAACATACCCAGATTTCTTGGATTAATTATACCTATTTTCAAGTTATGATTTGTAATTTCAACATTTCCATTCATCAAACTGTTGATAATGAATGGAGTTAAATCTGAATCCACTACATTTCATTGCTGCTCTTTAGTCTTTATAAATACAAAAACTTTGTGAGATTTTTTATATCAAGTAGCTGTGGCTTCCTAACCAATCGGAAAAATAGCATTTAAGATCTGGTGATTAATCACTTGTAGTCTCTGTAAATTTAAGAAACAAGATTTACACTCTTGAGCCTTGTCACCATGACTTGATAAAGTAGCCATCGAACGCGTAAAAGTTCTAGAATATTTACTCACGATTTGGACACTGATGATTGTAAAATATCATCTCGTCCTATAGTCCTTGCAACATTCCTAGTTTGATGTGTTTATTAGTTAGTACAGCTAAGCATCTGACCAAAAAACTGTAGGTTGATCTTTAATTAATCTATAGCATTTAGTTATTTATAAAATATTACTATAATAATATAGATAGTAAAAACATTATTTAGGTATATGCTAGGTGGGTACTGATATATTATATCGGTGTAGCATAAAATTTCTTTCTTAAAAGCTTTGCTTGCCTGATGTTGCAAGTACAATTTAACAAGTGTAGCTTTTACTAGTCATGAAGTTCACCATAATTTATGAGACAGTATTATTTTCAATTTAAATTACCTAGGTACTCTTCATTCTTAAGTTTTCCACCACTATTCAGGTAAAATTCAGTTCTTCTAGCCAAACACAAATATAGACCTAATAACAATCCTCTACCTTTTCTGCTCTACTACCACTAAACATTAGTAATTTGCTTATTTGTATTTGCTGTTTGTTACGTACATAACTGTGACCGTAATCAATTTCGTAAGTTTGGATATTGGCGATATTGTTGCCCTTGTTTGCTTGATTCTCTGCAAATGAAATGTAAGAAAAGTGGGAGATAGTCGTCCTGTCGATTGTAATTTTAAAACTAATCAATCTCATAGTGTATAGAATTCCAGTCTCATTTTCATTTCATTTCTTCCATCATATTTTGAATGTGATTCATTAAGTAGAAGTCTGTAGGTACGATTTATATTTTAAATACGTATTTCATTTCATAAAATGGGCCTATGTAAGTTTTACATCTAACATCAATTTTTGTTCAAAGTGTCTGAAAACTGAAATCTGTTGCATTTTACTGACATAAACTCAGTTTTATTATCATAGTATTATGTTTACTAGGACTTTATACCTACTCAATACTTTCAAACTTGGAATTGATTTTATAAAAAGAACAGAGAAACGTAACTGCAATGCCTGCTGTTAAGTTAAAAATCTGTTATTCAAATGGCTATGCTTGTGCAGTGAGGGGAATAAAGTGTAAAACCAAACTATCCCCAGCTCGAGAACAATCGACAAAGCTATTTTAGGTAGTCTCTTTTCTGTTACTATATGTAGGCAACTCACTGAACATTGCTATTGTCAGTTTTTTAGTTAGGGATTCATTAAAATAGCACCAAACATTTATAATATTTCAATGAGTATAAAACTAGTATTCTGGTCAAAGAGTAGAAATATTATTCAGAGTTTATTATTAATAATAATACATAGTAGGAATAACGTAGTGGGTGCTGCTATTTGCAACATTACATACATACAGTATGCATTCGATATTATCTTGGATTTCAATTACGAAGTGTACTACATGCTTCCATTGTGAATGTTTCAAGTGTGTGAGACGTAATCAAATTATTTTCGTAGATGTTCCGTGCCAGTCTTGTCATTTCATTCAAAACAAATTTTCAACTTGGCTTAAGTTTTTAGTTGTTTTGAGAGCTACGTTTTTAATATTATGTTCAAATATCTGTGTTGAAATGTAGTTGGCTTATTCAATTGAATTTCTAATTTTGTTCTGCTCAGTGCAAGTAATGTCAGGCATAATTATTCACACAGATTATTTGGAAATTCCTTGGTGCATTTTTGAAAACCTGTCAGTCTCTCTCATGCCAAAGAAGATGTAATGGTTATTAGAGGAAGTATTCTATGCTCTCCTAACAAACCAGACTGCTGGCTTATTTGTTACTCTGCTTTGTAGTTAGTATGTATCAATGTTTTTTACATTCAATGTTAATTTGTATATAAATTATTACCTCTATTGCGTAAATGTATTGTCGTGCCAAATTTGAAGATAGTCTTTTCACATGTTTCTTGTTAAATTATTAATCTATATGATGGTTGAACAATAACTTATTTCAATCTGAATTTTACCATAAAATATCGAGTCAAATTGTAAGTGAACAGTACAAATGTACAACGATGTGACAATGAATGAAGAAAGATCTGTACCTATTTGTCTACAATATTAATAAACATTAGATGTCAGTTAGAATCAATCATGTGCTTGTACTTTGTGATTATTATAAAATAATAAATATTGTAGGTAAATGTAGCTAAATTAATGTACTTGGCTCTTCCTATATTTTTGCCATCAAGATTATCTAGTGTGATTATGCAAAAGTAAAACAAACTAATAAATCATTTGGACATTGTCATGACTTTTTAATTTTGTTTTTTCCTCTAAGTCTATTCCAAGGTAATACTAAAGTCCCATTTACACGGTGCAATTTCTTAAACAACTTCTGTGTCACAGAAGTTCTGCACATGTGCAGATTCCCTTTATCATCTCAAAAGTGATACTGCGCACGAGCAGAACTTCTGGGGCACAGAAGTTGTCAAGAAATTGCACCATGTAAATGGGGCTTAATAAGTGCTTATGCCTAGGTGTATGATGTGCTGAAGAAGTTCTGGTCACACTAGGGCGCTTCATTTCAGTCAGATAGAAATGTTTTCAACTTTTCAACATATAGTAGGCTCCTGTGGCCATCTTATGTTTAACCCTCGGGCCTCGACATCTTATCGATATTTTGATCATGTTAAGAACGGGACACACTATCAAAATATGTAGTGCTCTCATCTCATTGGTTCGTGACCTCACTTGCAAGCTACCTCCGAGGCTCCGCTTTTCGGTCATGATTGAAAAACCAGAGAGGCAAGTAAGGTCACTTAAAATGTGTAGTTTTTAAATTGAAGAAAATGTATTTCGAAATAACTTTAAAAAATCAATTTTTTTTAAATAAGAGCATAATGATTATTTAAAAGAACGAAAAAATAATGGAATTTATGTATACCTACTTCTAGTCTAGTACGGATTTCATTCTATTTAAAAATTACCGCCCAAGGTCAATCCTTTTCTTGCCATTAGTTGAACACCAACTTTGTTGTGCTGCACTCTGGTGTAAAAACTGCAAATTATTTTGCGGGTATTTCAAAATCATTCCAAATAATAATCTAAATAAAGAATCATTTTAACATCTCATACAGGTACACCACACAGATACATTGATGATCGTTGATCGCGTGTCATCATTAAATAACCGAATTACAACATGAAAAGCAAGATGGGGACTGTTCTCATTGGTAAGGTCAGCTGTTTGACAGATTTTGAAGAAACTGAGGTTATGTCAGATTTCTGTTTTTCACATAACTTGTTAATAAATAAGTAGGTCTGTGTGTTGAGCTTGCTCGGAACTGATGCAAGTTGGAGCTACTCGCATCAGCTCTTTACTTGTAACAAGACCAATGAACACAATCAACTTACTGATCCAAGCTGCTTGTAACAGTGCACAGCAGCCTGATTCCTCGGAAAACCTATTGTCAAATGTGAATGCGGACTTAACTCAATTTCCTTTGCAGGAGGCGGCAGCGGGTTTATTGGCACTGCCTTCTCTTCACTTCTGCGTACCAAAGGTTATGGTGTCACGATTGTGTCACGAATGCCAGGGCCGCAGAGGCTCTCTTGGGTATTGATTCACGCCATATTAATTAATTAATTGCCTTAACAGATTTAGGACAATTGGAGCAATATTCAGATATTCTAAGGCTGATATTCTCAGATTCAGGCAGAGCACTTAAATTGTCTAGGAATCTACTCATAGATTGAATGGGACACTTGTAGGTACCCCGAGTGATTTTATAAAGTGTGCATTTTAATGAAAGACTTAATCCAATTCAAGGCAATTAATCAATACATTGAGAAGACGTCATCACTAATCATTACCTTAATATTATCTTTAGACTGATCTTGCCAACAATGGTCTGCCCGACAACGTGACGGCAGTTGTGAATCTCGCTGGCCAGAACGTTTTGGATCCGTCCCGACGGTGGACGTCCGGTTTCAAGCAGAACATCGTCTCCAGTCGAGTGAACACCACGGCATCCCTGGCTCATGCCATCGCCCGAGCAGCGGAGAAGCCCAAGGTGTTCGTCACCATCTCGGGCGTCGGGATTTACGAGCCGAGCAAAACCAAAGAGTACAGCGAGACAAGCGAAGGGAAAGAGTTCGACTTTCTTTCCAAGCTCTGTCACAACTGGGAGGCAGCCGCGAAGCTGCCTAGGGAATGCAATGTTCGCACAGTTGTCGTCAGATCAGGTAAAAGACTTATGGCCTGCCTGCCCCCGGCTCATTCACATCACAGCTAATTATAAAAAATTAATCATCAAAAGTTTTTTAAAGCAGAACTTAAATTGTAGGTAATTAATATAATTCTTTTCATTAGTCTTATACCTAGGTACTACCTAAAATAAATAAAAAATAAAATAAAACAAAGCAGCAAAAACCCTACAGGAAAAGAGGAAAGCCCATAATTTTTAGTTTAATTTTTAATCTCGGCAAGCCAGTTTGTAGTTGGAACACTGTTGAGTCAAACAATCTTCTGAATTGTAGATGTCAATACTAGATATAAATGTGATTTTTTATAGTTTAAAATAATTATTTAAGTATTCGATCGGTACATAATTATTAAATCCAATTTCTTAGATTCAAATGTAAGAATCTAGGATTCTAAACAATGATCACAGATTTTTGTTTTTCGTAATTGATGTACAGGCTGTTCAATTTACGCTTACAATGCCGTTAGGGTGTAACTAAGCAGCACCATCCAGACCTTCCACCTGAATTCACACTTTGCCAACCTAAACTTCCCAAAGTGAATCCGCTAACTTGAATGTTCCACCTAGTTCTAGCTGATTTTCATTTTCTTGTGTTGGTGCTAGCATAGTAAATCATTTTCGTTGCCATCTTCACCACCATAATCATTGTAAAGAAGATTTGAACAAACTGTAAGGGTAAAAGCAAGGGTAAAAGCATACTATGTACTATGAGTGGTTAACGCTCTGAGCTTGTATTCCGGAGGCCCGGGTTCGATTCCCGCGGCCGTCCTTCCTGACTGGGGTTTTTTCGTGGTTTTCCTTCAGTCGACAGGCAAATGCTGGGAAGGTACCCTACTTATAGGCCACGACCACCTCCTTCCCACCTTCCATCCTTACCCATTCTTCACCATCATCTCCCAATCATCATCATAATCATTCATCCGTCGCCATTAGCCTCGCTGCAGAACAGTGCGACGTTAAGCCCCAAACAAAAAAAATAAAAAATTAAAAATTCATCCTTGTTTGAGTCCTTGAGTTTCTCTTCCTCCTACATCAGGTGTTGTGCTGGGCCGATGCGGGGGGATGATCAAGCAGATCTACGTGCCCTTCTTCCTCGGGCTGGGCGGACGCATGGCGTCGGGCGATCAGTACATGCCGTGGATCCACATCGACGACATGGCCAGTCTCCTGCTCTTCGCCATCGAGAATCCCAAAGTCCGCGGAGTGCTCAACGGTGTGGCTCCGGAGGTGAGGGGTTTTACGGACAGTCGTGATTCTAATATAATGTCCACAAAAAGCAAAAAATATTTCCTCTGTTTTCCTTGAGAGAATAATCCTGTTGGCTAATTTGTGATTTTTTTTGGCCTTGGGAAAATGAAACAAAAATGTGTCATTCTCTTGCAATCAAGTTGTATTGCAGACACCCCGGCTTCTCTACAAATGTACCTACCTATTTCAGTTTTTGATGGCAATACACTTTTATCCAAAACAATAAATCATTTGAATGGAGATAGACTCGTTCAAATGATCAGAATCAAAAGAATCGTTTCAAAGAATTAGTACCTTGTAAAAAATTGACTTAGAAAAAAGCATATAGTTTGAGATAAAAAAATCTTGAAATAGGTAACTTGTAATTTTTTCCAGGTGGTAACCAACAAGCAATTCACTGAGTCGTTTGGCAAAGCCCTGTGGAGACCGACAATCTTCCCGTTGCCGGAGTTTGCGTTGAACTTGATATTCAGTCAGGAGCGTGCCAAGATGATGACTGAAGGACAGAAGGTCATTCCCAAGCGGACACTTGAGTACGGTTTCAAATACCAATACCCAAACATAGCCGCTGCGTGCCGGCAGTGTTCCAAACTTGTTCCCCCCAAGGCAGGGTAAAATGTTCCTAGGTTAGTTGTTTGCTTCAAGTCAATAAGAAATGAGACGGTTATCCAGCCCCTTGGCAACAAACATTCACCCAATGTTTAAGATTTATGCCAAATTAAATGCAGTAAAGAAAATGTTGTGAAATTATCTGGTTGGCTCTGGTTTCTAAAGAACTGAAACAGATTGGTTCTCCAGGTGTGGTTGGTTCTGGTAATTGTTGAATCAATCTGCATGTGATATTTTTTAGAAACCAGAGCCACAAAGGTAATTTCTAGATTGGTTGTTTCATGCAGGAAGTTGTATAAATTGTCTCTAGCCTGAACTCTTCACCATGTTTTTAAGACATTGATCGGGATGTGAGGAGTGTGTCTAAATTTGGATAAACCTAGATTCCAGCAGTCGGTGCAACCTGACCTTGGCATGCCCGACTTAAAAGCCCACATGATCAAACTTGGTTGCCATGGTAGTGTATTGGGAGCCTAGACAACAAAATCTCTAGAAACCAAGAATAAAATACTCAGAAACATGGTTGTTTAAATGAAGTCACATAGCATTTAGAATTATGTACCAAGCCGAAACACATTTCTCATTTGTGATAACTTGTTTTCCTGTACAAATCTGTGCAATAACCTGACTAAGAATCGAAGCTAGAACCTTGGGACACCAAGGCCGATGTATCAATCCAGGATGTAGAGATCATCGGGTTGTGTTGTGATGAAACGAAGATGAAATAAAATGTGATTACTGATAGCATCCGGTCCAGACCGCTCAACTTATTGTATTGTGTAATGTTTGTGCAACATACGTGGGGTGAGGTTTAGAAGGTGCAATGAACTGGGATGTGTCGGGTGACAACTGAATGACCTTAAGAGTTTACCAGGGTGACCAGTGAAGTGTATGCATTTGCATATTTAAACACATTATCACCGTGAGCCTACTTTTATAACATGTTGAAAGTAAAACAAGAGAGGCTAAGCCGACATAGCATGAGATAGCCCGACCCATGCTGAAGCAAAGTCTGATGCAGTCCGTCTCAAACATAACTCTGTACCTTCCTTGCACCTAGGTACACTCTTAAAGTCTTAAGTAGGTATATTTATACTTGTCAATTAGCTTTATATAGTTTATTTAATTTAAGGTATACATTACAACACATATACTTTAGCTATTGGATTGAATACAGTGTCTGTGTTGTTATAATAAATAGTTTTAAATAAAAGGTAACTAAATTAAATAATCAGTTGCCAAGTATTAATTTCAGTACCGTCTTGACTTGATGTATCATGTACCTACTACATCTAAACCTAGCCACGTCATATAAAATTAGAATACAATTCTATTATTTTCATACATTATTTAGGAGTACATAATAATATTGAATATTAACCATCTGCTGACTCGTCTATTGAGCAAAATGATCATGATTATAATTTTAGTATGAATCCCAGGGCTTCTTGTAGGGCCTCAGGGGCCTATGGTTATTATAAACATTCTAAACACAAACATTGACAATTTAAAACAATAATATTTTATGGGAAAAGCTCAAATTCGAAATAATATATATTTTTTATGTTGACAATATGGTTAGTCGACAGGTCAAAATATAGCAATGAATCAAGGGCCTGAGCTCGACTTACAGTAGTTTTCAGCTGATCTGCAACGTGAGCAACGTGTCTGCCGTCAGCACGTAGATGTTGGCATTGGTCGCGTGGACGCCGAGTATCTCGTTCTGCAGGTCCAGGTTGATGAGCTGCTGCTTGGCGATCTGACTCACTCGATGTCCGGTGGTTCGGTTGCGGAGGTCTCCGTCCACGGGACTCGGCTGCCGATACAAGTACACGTGGCGGCTCGCCTCGCAGATCGCCACGTATGACATGTCTGTGGAGGTTAATGAACCATAGTCATTGTGTTACATCTGAAGAAAGCTCGGAAAAAATTTGCCAGATAACCTTACAAGACTAAACACTCAGAAAAATGAGAATCTGAAAGTAATTCAAATCTAGTGGAGCGGTCGCTCCACGCCAGCCAAGTCGTACGGCGCGCGCACACTCTCATATAAAGGCTGGAGCAAACCCACTTTTACTGTAAGCATCAAAGTGGCATTTTCGGCCTACTGGATCTTAAAATTGAGAAATCTCACATTGTTGCGAAATATCTTAATTTCGAGCTATGGCCCACCCTACAACATATACCAAATTTGGGAACAATAGGTTACGCCCTTTGCGCGCTAGAGGGCCGTGAAAACAGTGTTTTAGGGCGGTTTTCATAATAATAATCATAGTAGTAGTAGTCTCCTGGAATTCAAATCCGGTAAACAGGCCACAGCCTAAACGGCTGAACCGATTGATCTCACATTTTTACCACGTGTGCACTTTTGGCGTCTGATTTAACCTTGTCCCCATGAATTTTTTGTGCCGCCATTTTGAAACCGGAAGTGACGTCATATCTCGTCAACGGTTGGACCGATCGGAACGAAATTTGCGCCAATCGTTTCAGACGGTCATCTATATGGATTATCAATATCAAAAGACTGAACATTATTTTAAATAAACCGGAAATGACGTCATGAAATTTAATATACATCGATTTGCATTTCAGCAACAACTGTTGATCCGATTGTCTTGATATTTATGTAACGTTTGTACTTTTGATATTTCATTTGACTTGTTATAAAACCAACCGGAAGCCGCCATTTTGAAACCGGAAGTGACATCATGTCTCAAAAACGGCTAAACAGATTAGAACAAAACCAGCGCTAAACGATTTAGACGGTCAACTTTATGTAATCAGTAATATTTGATGATTCAAATATCGAAACCGGAAATGACGTCACACATTTTATGACCTATACCGGAAATGACGTCATAAATATGCTAAATGACGCTAAATTCACCACTTTATACTTTAAAATAGATATAAGTAAACGTACTTTGTAAATAATTATAAATTCAAGGTTGCAGTGTTCTCGGCGGCCATTTTTAAAACCGGAAGTGACGTCATATATCGTAAACGGTTGTACCGATTGCAACCTAAGTTTGGAAATGTGTTGGACTAATAATTATGAATTCAAGACGACATTATTTTCGGCCGCCATTGTTAAAACCGGAAGTGACGTCAAATATCGAAAATGGCTGTACCGATTGCAATCAAATTTTGGAAATGTGTTGTACTAATAATTATGAATTCAAGACGACATTATTTTCGGCCGCCATTGTTAAAACCGGAAGTGACGTCATATATCGAAAATGGCTGTACCGATTGCAACCAAATTTTGGAAATGTGTTGTACTAATAATTATGAATTCAAGACGACATTATTTTCGGCCGCCATTGTTAAAACCGGAAGTGACGTCATATATCAAAAACGGCTGTACCGATTGCAACCAAATTTTGGAAATGTGTAGGAGTAATAATTATGAATTCAAGACGACATTATTTTCGGCCGCCATTGCTAAAACCGGAAGTGACGTCATATATCGAAAACGGCTGGACCGATTGTAACGAAACTTAAAGCTATTCTTCTTGGATAATTATTTTAATCTTATATACCAAACGCAACTTTTCTAAGTATCCAAATCGGCATAGGCGTATTTTTTTAAAGAAATAAGTTCTTGCACGGACACAAGCTGTGCTACAAGCTGTATGAATAAACTAACAAAAGAAGTGATATCCCAGAAAAAAACACTCCGTGTAAAAAAGGCAGCCAAGTCTCTTTACTTTAAAAAAATTCAACACCGAAAAGGAGTGATATCAAAAAAGGAGCCAAGTCAATGACATTTCCAAATATTTAATCGTATCTTTGAAATAAAAGTATAAACACCGAGAAATACTTTACAAAAGGACTTGGCGCATCGTTTTTTTAAAGACATTTTTCTATTCATAAGCATGTGCCATTTATATACAACCGTAATTTTGAATGTTTAGAATAATAGGGAAACATCTTTCAATTAGGTACATATTATACATACCTTCTGTAAAATATTTTCTTTATGATTATATACGCTATGAAACTTGTTGTCTATGCTTTCTATAAATATACACAATAGTTATCTTCGTAATATTGTTTCGTGGTGAATATAATTAAGTCTCATGCGTTATACCTTCTCATCATGTAACAATTTCTATTAATACACATTTTATAAAAATACATTTCACAAAGAAGACAGTCATATTGAATTTCTATTAAAAAATTTAACTTTATACACTTGACACTTCAAAAATATATAATTGTGTTCCATTAGTTAGTAATTATTTGACAACGTTTCATGATTTCCTTCAGTCAAGATCAAATTATGAAAAGATACCAGTCTAATATTGCCATATTAACAGTACTGCAAGAATATATGTATGAGCCCACTTCCAATTGATATGAAGGGATGTGTGTTGTGAAAAATATCCGACCGAACCGGGGCACGAACTTGGGACCTCTCACTTGCCGGGCGAGAGCTCTACCAACTGAGCTACCCGATCGGACGGGCGGACATTAGACACAACACACTGATGAGGATCCTGACTCCTGACTCCATGGAAGTTTTCCAAAGAAACCTACATTCTCACCACTTCCAATTGTTATGTAATTCTTTCACCCTTATATTACTTATATATTACAGCATAAAATCATGCTTCTATCGCCATTGACAAAACTATAAAATAGTCATTACTAAAAGTAGCTTGATTCATAGATTCTGGCTCTAATAGAAAGAGGAAAATGTACCTACTTGTAAATTTCTTTCCACTTTTAGGATAGAATGATGTCTTTAAAAAAACGATGCGCCAAGTCCTTTTGTAAAGTATTTCTCGGTGTTTATACTTTTATTTCAAAGATACGATTAAATATTTGGAAATGTCATTGACTTGGCTCCTTTTTTGATATCACTCTTTTTCGGTGTTGAATTTTTTTAAAGTAAAGAGACTTGGCTGCCTTTTTTACACGGAGTGTTTTTTTCTGGGATATTGATTTACAGCAACATTTTACTTATTGATTTACTCTACATGTACTTAATTAATAAGATACCACCACCCTCTACTCTGTGTTCCCTTCTACTGCTCTTCAACCGGAGCATTTTTGTTGAAATGAGCGAGAAATCAACCGCAAGCAGAAGTTGGGGTTACACTTTTGCCATCAAAGAAGAGGCGAAGGGCATGAAAAGAGTACTCGAAGAAGGTGGTGATCAATAATGAGTTTAAATGATTTAATAATTAAAAATATAAATTGATGGATCTATGCTCCGAATGTGAAACTAGTAAACTATCGTAAGATATGATATCAACTCTGAACTTGATTACAATTCCATTCCGTACGGATATGTTGTGGCACGTTACCTGGCGCACTGACTGTGAACTTGATTAAAATTCCATTCAGTACGGATATGTTGTGGCACGTTACCTGGCGCACTGACTGTGAACTTGATTAAAATTCCATTCAGTACGGATATGTTGTGGCACGTTACCCGGCGCGCTGACTGTGAACTTGATTAAAATTCCATTCAGTACGGATATGTTGTGGCACGTTACCTGGCGCACTGACTGTGAACTTGATTAAAATTCCATTCAGTACGGATATGTTGTGGCACGTTACCTGGCGAACTGACTGTGAACTTGATTAAAATTCCATTCAGTACGGATATGTTGTGGCACGTTACCTGGCGCGCTGACTGTGAACTTGCGCTGAGTCTTGGACGCCTGGACGTAGCCGAACGCAAGGAACGTTCCGACATGCTCGCTCGGCCACACGTCTGCGTCGGCCGCCACCGGTTGCGACAGCTGCCACACGCAGCCGTCGACGTCATGGCGCAGGCACACGGCTGGGGCTCGATCAGGAGCCAGCTGCACGTTGAACAGCCATTGGTGGCCGCCCAAGTTGATCTGGAGCCACAAGAAATTTCATTTCGATTACAGTAAAATGCCAAAAGGCAATTTAGGTTTTTGGGTGGAATTGCATCATCATGGTAATTCTACGAGTCCCAGCTAGATTAGAAGCTATGTAGCTAGTTCTAATTATTTAAGGGGAAGGATGAACGTCTAAACCACAATATCTGAGGATAGTACAATGAAGTTGTAGGGAAATGGTAAAGAATTCACGAAGGAAGAACAATAAATTTCAACATCTTTGTTGACAAGACCGATCAACAATATGATCATAAACTCAAAAATGGTGGAGGTCTTTTTCGTCTTCCTTCCCCTGAAAGGACTTTTAACATGTTTCGACTCAAAGGTAGGACGCATTGACAAAAAGGTATCAGTCACCAAAAAAAATGATAATGTGAATTGTAGACATTTTAATTTGTCAGAACCACTCCCCACCTGAGCGTCCCTGGAGCAAGTGTTGTCACGTAACCCACCTGATGAGTGACTGTGTGCGAGTGAGTGTCGAGCCTCACGAGCTGAGAGATGTCCGGCAACGTGTCGCAGTCCTCCAGCTGCTCGGCGTTGAAAGCCGGCGAGCAGCCAGCCTCCTCGCTGCTCGCGACCTCGGTCTCCGAGGTGAGGTGTGCGAGGCAGTCGCCTGCGCCGTCCTGCGTCGCCACGACGATCTCCTCTCCGTCCACGTCACCCTGCACAAGCTCCTGCCAGCGCACGCCGGCCTCCGCTTTACACAGCTTCAACTCCACGCTGGAACATCACGGCGTTCAAGTGAAAATTACCCGTTTGTTGTCAATTCAAATTTAGAATGGTCATGGAATCAATATTTCATTACTTTCTACCAATTTGCAGCTAATTTGCTCAATAGCTTTAATAATGAGTTATTGACATGTTTAGTTTTATTTGTAATATATCTGCCATTTTTATAGAAAAAAGAACCAGCCTGCTGAACTGACCATTATTAGATACCTACCTACCTACTTGAAAATCAACAATTAATTTTACAGCTGCTTTCCAAGATAAAGGTAAAGAAGAAACTCTCATACAGAAAGTACTAGAGATGTCAGCAAGTAGAAAAATTTGGACTTTAGTAGTACATGAAATAAGAATTCAGGTCGGAATTGGTTATAACTTATATAAATACTATCTTTTTTCAGCAAAAAATGCTTTCTGAGACCGCTTACTTTGCTTTGTCCAGACTCCAGCTGGCCAGTGATGCCTTGTGGTGCTGCCAAGTGTGACCCGAGAGAAGCACTCGATCTCCGACCGCGACTCGTATCGAATCCTCTTCCATCGTAACCTCAAGCTTTTTCTCGTCTATCAGCTCGTCTGTCGGGACCGGAATCCACACCGTCAAGTCGGTTGAAGTCTGTTGCCATGAGAACCGAGATTTACCTTCGCTCGGCTCCATGGGATTGCTCAGCTCCACGGGGACCTCGGAGTCGATGATGAATCGGAACTGTTTGTTGCTCGCGATGTACAAACTCTGACATCCGACTTCAAATGCAGCGTAATCCAAGCCCCCGTCGCCAGAGATCTTCCGAACGCATGAGATTGACCAGGAATTCTCACCCTCGGCAAGAGTGATCCACTCCAGGATGGTTTTGAAAAGCGTGGTCTCTCCGGCCGGTGATTTCACGGTGGCTTCGTCAATGTGTTGCAGGAGACAATGAACGTAACGTTTCTGATTTATCTCACTGAGGCGGCAGTTGGCGACGACAAATGCCTTCTCCTTTCCACATACTTCGTCACTGAATAAGACTTTCCATGATGTTGATTCTGCCCGGTTGCCGGTGGAAACCAAGTGTAGAGTTCCGGCACCGTCTGTGACCACAGCGAGATCGGACGATGCGAAGCTCATGGATGTGTTGTAGTGACCGGGCTTGCGCTCGCGATGGCTTGGCAATTCCCACACTTCTGTCATGCCATCAAGGCGGCCAGTCTAAAGGCAAAGATTTCATTCAGAGATCGCTGTGGTGAAGGCAATCCAGCAAAGATATGGGGACCTACATATTCTTATTTATAACAAAAATAATGCATGTCAATGAGAAATCTTTTGGAAGTTCAGAATTAGAAGGTTATTGCTATTATGATAAAATATTGCCGTACCAGTTTACGTAACGTTGACTAAGGAGGTGGACAGCACTAATAAGGCCTGGGGTTGCGATGTGATATAGAAGTGACAGGTCCATAAAACAGAATTAAGAAAGAAAAAAGCACACGAAAAGCGTTAAACTGTCCATAAAATTTGAAAGAAAGTTCCATAATCTAAAAGGCCCAGAGGATTTAGTTCACATAATGGCATCCCCGGCCACTTGACTCTGTCTCTGGATTATGATTACTTATATTGACAAGTTTATAGGATCGCATTTACAAACTAATGACAGTAAATGGAAAAAGTATGGCCGCCTCTGCTGCCACGGGGTCCCGTGACAGCAGCTGATGCACTGCGTTCACGGTAGCGTGACTGTAGTGTATCGCTCGACCTAAACACTACTGCCACGGGGGACCCCCCGTGACAGCAGCTGATGCACTGGGTTCACGGTAGCGTGACTGTAGTGTATTGCTCGACCTAAACACTACTGCCACGGGGGGCCCCCCGTGACAGCAGCTGATGCACTGGGTTCACGGTAGCGTGACTGTAGTGTATCGCTCGACCTAAACACTGCTGCCACGGGGGGCGTGTGCAGTTTACGCTACCGTGACAGCAGTGAAAAATGACACCTAAACACTGCTGTCACGGGGTGCGTGCATACGCTGGCGTGGAAGCAGTCTGTGGACGAGGGGGGGGGCGTACGCACCTAGCACAAGGTGTTCATGTCCTCGTGTTATTTTTGAAATGTAGATAGTACATTACTTCATTTTTCGGAAATAGTGTCGTTTGTTAAGACAAAACAACAAATTTACAATATTGTGCATATTTTGGGGTCATTTTTGAGGTCAAGTGACATTAATGTGCATTCTCGTAGCGCGAACACGCCCCTCTGTCACTTCAGATACATTATTATAATTTTTGTAAAAAATAGTGTAGATACAGCCGTAAATGAAATTTTCATTAATAAACAAGAAATAAACAGCCTCTTGAGCTAAACACTGCTTTCACGCCAGCGCGTGTGCACGCCCCCCGTGACAGCAGTGTTTCGGTGTCATTTTTCACTGCTGTCACGGTAGCGTGAACTAAACACGCCCCCCCGTGGCAGCAGTGTTTAGGTCGAGCGGCACACTGCAGTCACGGTACCGTGCCGGCCATTTTGCATTTCACTGCTGTCACGGGGTACCGTGACTGTAGCCACTTCCAAAAAGTATTCTAGATAAGTCAGTAACTAACATTAGGATTTGTAATATTCTTCCGTAATCTCCATTTGTTGTCGATGTAGTAAACGTCGTCCGCCGACCATGGATCTCCATACAGGTGGTTATGGAGACCAAACAACTTCACGTGCAGAAAGGAGTACTGGTCATCTCCTGGTAAAAGGTGATCGATGCCTGCGAGAAATTCAGATGAAATCTCATTTTACATTTGAAATGACGTTTCTAACCTAAAAGTTTTGATGAAATCCGCCCTTACCTGACTCTAGTCTGTGAGTAAACACTGGAACAGGCTCCAGGGAGAGTTTATAGCCACTAAAATTGGCATCTAGCAAATCTCTATTTGGTCGTAACTCAATTAAAGGTGACATTTCACAAAATTTTGAGTCAATCAACAGTGGTTATGACATTTACCAAAACAAAACGAGAGCAAAACAACCAACAGGTCCACGTCACGTGACGTCAGCAGGAATACCAACATTAAATATGAAAAAATTGCGCAATTTTTGATTTGGTACTGGAATTAAAAAATGTATTTTCTTATATTTTTAAGAAACCAGCTACTATAAGTTAATATAACATATCAACTCATAAATTTATATATCAAAAGATTTAAATGTTGGGAAAAACTTGATATTTGCTCTATACAAAATCTCGAAGAGATTTTGTATATATATATTTTTGTGATTTGTGATTTTGTATATATATATTTTTGCTTATTTTTCTTGATCATCCCGCATGTCATGCTAGTCATGACAATCTAGTAGGTCAGATTCTCACACCCAACCATTTCTAGGATACAGGAATTAGGAAGAGAAATAAGACATACCTTAAAGTTTCATCGCTCATATTATAATAATTTACAAACATAATATTATGCCACAATAACTCATTTAGGGTGTGCTTATTACGAAATATGGGCAGGAGTGTACAGGTTACAAAAAGCATGAAAATAAGAATGAGGGTGGAGACAAGTTGAATTAATGGCAAGTATTAACTGTACACAGTAATTGATATAATTAAAGATCGATTAATAATCCAAAAATCATAATATGAACAGCGATAATATCTCGATAGAGAACTGATAACAATTCAACATCGCAGCGCCATCTTGAAATTAATTGTAGGCCTGTTCATTTGTCCTGGCTCTTACAAATGAAGTAATGTTCAAATATTACACTTTATCTCAGCCGAGTTGCAAATATTTTCGTTACGAGAAATTACGCTCGTCCTAAGCTAGAAATGAAACTATCCGAAAACTATAATAACAAAGATACACAACTCAATCTCAGATAAATTGTATGATTTAGACTTTCTCACAGCAAACGAACAAACTAGACCGATAGCTACACATCATCAAGATTATTTATTTAGTGTCCGCATCTTCGTCGAAATTCCGCGGGGCCGGAACAAGAGGCATAAGTTTCGCATTTAAAATCACAATCAGTCGCCGTGTCAACCGGCCTCTGATCACAACACTCTCAGTCACTCTCACAGAAGGTTCAGTTCCGAGGCACCAGTACACTGTTGCCAGGTGCCACCGACATCTCTCCGCCTTGGCTGGTGTCTCGCTGGGGGCTCTGAAACATGCAACATGACAATGCAGCAATGACAACGAAATGTGTTTTTTAATAGCATAACATCTTGCGTCTGAAATCTCAACAGAATGCGCTGCTCGTCAGTTATTCTGTTAGGCCGAGAAAGACCACATTGCAAGGTGAGCACGCAATGAAGTCTTTCTGGACCTAACGGAACAACTGATGAGAGTTCAGCCGTATGCTGTCCGGACGACTCTACCTATCGTCGCCCTAGTGCTTATTGATCCATAGACCATTTCACTTTTTTCAAGATGGCTATTAGAATATGATTGTAATTTCTTTTTTAAACCACATTCATAATGTTTCTCATGCAGATATCATTCCAAAGACATTCTTTGAGGATTAAATTTGGTTTGCATCAACAAAACTGATGCACATTGCAGTGTATAAGTTCAAATCTCGCTTTCTCAGATTAGCAGAAAGTGGATATGGATCAAATAAGTACCTACTAGGGCGACGCTATGTAGTTGAGAGATTACGAAGGATTTTCACTTTTTTTCACATGAAAAAAGACAAGAAAATATAAGGATATTTCACGATTTTCACTATATTTTAATGTCGTTTACAAAACATGTAGGGTACCCATTTATTGATCATATTTCATACAAATTTGAAGTGAATAATTGCTGAGAATGTTAATACATATTGATTTGACGTTAAAATGCTTCATTTAAAAATAAAACACCACTTGATTCCAGACAAAGAGTGACAAGAAACAGGATTTCAAAGTATGAAGTATACCGATTTGAGTTTGATAAGCTCATGTAGATAATTTTGACTGATTAAATTATTTCGTTCATTAATACTTACAGTTGAATCGTTGAGATACGCAAACAATGAATGGAGAGTGGACAATGGCGCTAAACAATAAGATTGTGACCAACCTTTATGATGGGCTGTGTTTTCCTGGAATTCACTGCCTTTTCAAATGCCTGTCACATTGCCCATTGTCCACTCTGTAGGTACGTTTTACTCTGTCTTATTTTTACACTGAAATATAAGAAAGTAGCACTGTTTCACATCATGACCGAATTTTACACACTTTATCATATCCGGGGATAGGCCTGCAAACTCTTCCAAAAAAATATAAAAGGTAACAATGAGTTGAATGAAACCGTGCTCGATGAAGCGAAACTGACACTCACTTTGACATGAATCTGATGCTTGAGCATGGCAGCGCGCAGGATCAGCATCCGCGTGCGTCTTTGGTACTCCTTGCCGATTGTCATGGACCGCTCGAAAGTTGTACTTCTTTGGTCCACTTCCTTAGCGTATAAAATCTGCAACCAACAAGGTCACATTAAACATCAAGAAATACCCACTGTAATTTACAACATCCGACAATCTTCCAACACAAATCATTGTTAGGTATTGCATAATGGTGGGCCTCAAGAATCAAGGTTCAATATTAGGTAAATACAACAGTCGTCTGCTATCAGTAGGTTGGCTATGTTCGTTCGCCATTCACTTTGTTCTCTTGACCCACACACAAAAGGTATTAGATGGTGCAGACTTTCCAAACCTACAAGGAGGTCTGCTGTAAGTTTGTGAATTTTGAACGAACACACCTCATGAATAAAATAAACCAATGAGGAAATTCTGGTTGGCTCTAGTTTCTAAAAAAATAATAACATGCGACTTTTGGTTGTCCAGATATCTATTTTTGTTACTTATAGTTGTACTAGTAAAACACGAAAGATCTGGAAAAACAAATTGCAAACATATTTTTTTATAAACTAGAACATAAAATTATTAAAATGGAAACCTCCTCAATCGATTGAAAGTTGAATGTCTCGATTATTGTACGGGGCGGAGGGCCAGCTGACCTTGTTGTGTGAGTCTATGCGCGCCTGGATCTGACCGTCGAGGATCAACTGCATGAGCTCGTCCTCGAGGGCGGCCACCGTGGTGTTGAACGCCACCGCCATCTTGTTCATGTCGGCCGACAGGTACGGACTGAAGTACTGGATGAGCGCGCGGTTGCGGATCTGCGCGTACAGCGACGCCACGTGCGGCGCCAGGTACATGTCCAGCAGCAGGTTGTCCTGGGAACAAGCAACAGTTGGTTTCATTCCGTCAGGGTACCGGCTACTTTACCAGTAGTATGGGAGAGGATAGGGGAAAGTGAAAGTGAAAGAAAAGTGAGATGTCTCTAAAATGCAAATTTTTAAGAAGTAAAAGTATGAGCAGTGAATGGAGATTAGAATAAGTGAAGAGATATGGATTTATGGAGGATTACTTATTTCTTATTTTTTGCCTGGGTCTGAAAGGGATATATCAATTGTTGTGTATCTTTTCTCAAGTTCTCAATAAATTACATCTTGTTCAAACAATGTTGATTGAAGCAAAAAAGTTTTAGAAAATAAATGGCTCTTGCAATTAACTCTTTGAAAAGAGTGTGCCACTTAAAAAAAAAAATATCCTAAAGCTATGAGCAATTTGCAGAATTTGCTCGCAATTCAGCAAAATATTGGACTTTTGCTTTTGCAAAAAATATGCTCTGAACTTTGATGAGATCAAATTATTCAAGAAAGTGAGGTATGTATGTTTATCAATGAGCAAATCATTCACTATCAACTTTGTACTTCTACATTGCTCATCTTCAATGACATGGTCCCAAGCAGTAGGTAAATTTCGGAGAAATGAGAGATTAGAGAAGTCAAAAGTTTTTTAACTTTTCCTGATGGAGAAATGGAGAATTGAAAAGTTCATTGAAAACTATTCTTATTGATCAAATTATTGTTGATAATTGTCAGTACCTTAATCTCGTCCAATAGCCTGAGACAGGAGGCGTATTTGGACTCGTAGAATTTGAATATGATATCTCTAAGTTGTGGCTCGAGCTCGAGGAAGAGTTTGAACGAGCTGCTGAAGATGACGTTCTTCTGCAGCTCGTGTCGGTCGAAGGTGGCGAGCGCGCTGAGTCCGCCGTACACCTGCGGGAGAACCACATCGAACAGGCTTAGACAGGTTTAGAAAGATTCTAATAGGCAAGGATTCCCTTTCAAAATGACTGGTGTCTCCATTAAATAAGACTTAGGCCCGGTTGTACGATGTCCCGATAAGTAAGATAAAGTGAGCTTTAGCGGTCTAGATGGCTGTGTTTCATTGGCTGTTGCCATGGTTTCAGCCGATAAATCCTACCGCTAACTTTATCGGGACTTGGCACAACCGGGTCTTAACCAAGGCAGTCACACAGTGTTGCCAATTTAGCGGTTTTGATGCTAGATCTAGTATATTCAAAAGTCAAAAAACGCAGCCAAATAGGGTCCAAAGTTTCCAGCTTCGCGATTTAGCGTTTCGGAAAAGCACCGCTCCATGTAACTGTAAGCTCAATATTAAGCTCAATTTTAAATATGATTTTTAGGGTTGGGCGAACCGGTTCGTTTTCGAACCGAACCGGCTAGCTAGGTTCGAAAAACGAACCGCTAAGGTTCGTTTTCGAACCTTTTTTGAACCTCCCGCCTTTTTTTCCCGCCATGTTTCATTCAAATAATGCGACCAACCTCTTGTCACTGGTCCAACCTCTTGTCTTTACGGGTACAGTAAAATGGTAAAACCTTGGTAAATAGAGCCCCTGTAAGCCGAAATCCATCATAAATCAAAGAAAACTCAAATCCTGCCACACTATAGGGTGTTCCATGTTCAAATAAATGTTGAACCGAATTTTTCATGCCGTAATTCGAAGTGCTATTTGGTCACAAGTAGCAAAGTAGCATTGATTTTAGTTTAGAAGTCGAAGTAATTTCCTTGTTGAGTAAAATTTTCGAAGTATAAAAACGAAATAATATGATTGTTGCGATCTAAACTGTGCTATACTTTTGGAACAGAGTGTACTTTTGGGTCCTGCATCTGCTAGCCAGCAGGTACCTGACCCTTGCGGAAGGGAGGATTGTTTTGTTTGTCTCTGTTGAAAGGTCTGCGAACTCGCAGTAATCCAGATGACAAATAACTTGACTTGACGGCATATTTTATTTTATTTTGATGATATTGTATGTTTATGGTATTTGAATAAATAATAGTGGTCATTTAGAAAACTATTCGCGATCTAATGAAGTGAAGATTATCACGCAAAAGTTAAAATATAATGGTGTATATTTGAGCTTTCCAAACTTCATTTGTAACACAATGCAAAATCAAAAATAGTAAGACGATGACGAGATAATTTTTGAAGAATATTGAGCTTTTATTTTTGCGTAAAAATGCGAAGTATTTATGGAGTATACAATCACAGGATTACCATCTCTCAACTGGGGCAAGTATTTTCGAAATGAAATTCCATTATGGCGTTGAAGAGAGGAAGAAAAGTGTTGAAATATATTTAAATTTCGAGCAGTATATTTCGCGTTTTTGTTCCAATTATATTATTTAGTCAATGTCTCTGTATAGATACAAATAAAAATAATATCAGAGTAACAAACACCCCATTAATTTCAAGTGTCTAACCACTTGACTTGCGAGAGGGAGGGAGGAGAATGGTGACTGGTGCTTATGCGTGCTTATCTTTACTACACATCTGGAAAACATAATTTTCTTAAAAAAAGGTTCGGTTCGAGGTTCGGTTCGAAAAAAAAATGAGGTTCGCCCAACCCTAATGATTTTAATGACCGTGTCTGAAATGATAATTAATTATTATTATTATTATTAAAGCAGATTGTTTACAGCACTTCAGGCCGTATTCTGCATCCTAAATGCCATTTATCTTTATTTAAGAAGTCTCCATCGCGAAGACTTCTTCTTCTCATGGCAGTGTCAACTCCTTCTGCCCACCTCCTCCTTGGTCTTCCTCTCTTTCTTCTTCTTGACGGTACCCATGACCAGGCTCTCATTGGCAATCTTTCATCTGGCATCCTTCTCAGATGGCCATACCATAAGAGTTGCTTCATCTCTATGTAATCCGTCAGTGATGTCTCCACTACCATCATTTCCCGTATACGGTCGTTCCTCACATGGTCGAGTATCGTAACCTTGCAGCATCTTCTCCAGTACCCCATCTCCATTGCTCGGACTCTTTGTGCCATTAGGGAAGATAAGGTCCAGATTTCTGATCCATAGGAAGCGCAGCTTTCGACGAATGAGTTGTAAATACGTGTTTTTGTCTTGGTTGAGATGACATCGTTCCAAAGCACTGGGTGTAATTGTCTGGTGATCGCTCTTCCTCTGCCCAGCTTGTTCAGCACATCCCTCTCATCCGTTCCGTCAGCCGTCAATGTCACACCTAGATATTTGTACTCTGTTGTTAACCTTATAATACCTTTATCGGTTACCATGTCTTGACCCTCTCTTCCAAAGACCATACATTGAGTCTTATCCATATTCACTTCTAAGCCCCAGGAATCGTATTCTTCTATAAGCTTTCTCATCATGTATTCTGCGTCGTGTTCATCTTCAGCAAGAACCACCTGATCGTCTGCGAATAGTAAAGAGTGTATATATTCTTTCCCAATTTTAACACCCATCGAACTACATTTCCTAGACCAATTCTCTAAAACTCTGTTCACGTATATTTTGAACAGGGTTGGTGACAAAGGACACCCCTGCCTTACACCTTTGTTGATTTTAAATTCTTCTGAATATGATTGTCCACTTTTTACGCAACTTACAGCATTTTCATAGAGCTTTTTAATAGCATTCACATAAACTGTTTCGATCCCTTGATCTTCCAGAGCCTCCCATAATTTATTTAAAGGAACGCTGTCAAATGCCTTTTTAAGATCTACGAAAATCAGGTGTAATTCACTTCCATGTGCAATACTCTTGTCCATAAGTTGTTTTATACAGAAAAGGTTGTCTACACATGATCTCCCGCTCCTGAAACCACTTTGTTCTTCTGTGACTCTAGCTTGCTGTTCTAACCGCTTAGTCAGAATTCGTCCATACAGCCTACCTATCGACGACAAAACGCTGATCCCTCTGTAGTTTCCACAGTTCTTCCTGTCTCCTTTTTTATAGATGGAGCTGATGTAGCTCAATTTCCATTCTCCCGGTACTTCACCTCCACGCAAGCATTCAGTGAATATACCGGCCAGGGATTCAATAGTTACTAACGGAGCATTTTTTATAAGTTCGATAGGTATACTTCCAGGACCAGCTGATCTATTATTCTTCGTGGATTTTAGAGCCATCATGATCTCTGCACATGTCACCTCCTCACATACTTCTCCAAGAGCTATTGGCACTGATGTGTATTGTATGTTGCTGTATAGCGGTCTGTTCTCGGTCAGCAGTTCTTGATAATGCTTTTGCCATTTCTGATGTCCAATTGGGTCTATCCTTAACTGTTGCTGTGAGTTTGTCTTCAACGATCCCAGTGTCTTCCAAGCCAATCTTGAACGCGAGCTTCCTAACAGTGAATTAATTTCATCACACTTTCTATCCCAGAAAGTGTTCTTAGCTTTCTTAATCTCTTTCTTCACCATATAATTATAGCGCATGTACAACCGTCTATCTTCACCATCTTTGGTTGACAGCCACCTTTGGTATCGTCTTCTCTTTTCTTCTGTTAGGTGTTCCAAGCTATCATTCCACCAATGTGGGTTTTGGAGATTCTTCTTCTTTCTTCCATAATCTACTGTGCCTAATGCCTCTGAAGCAGCTTGATGTACATAGTTCTTCAGCAATAGATATCTTTGTTCTGGAGTCCCTTCTAATATGGCGTTCATTTTCCCAGCTAATCTAAGCTTATACAAGAATACAGTCGAGTCATTTTCAAAACCCCGTAGGTCATACTTCGGTTCCTGAAGTTTCGAAGATCCTTGGTCTATATTTGGTTCAATTGATTTACTCCTATAATTTCTGTAATTTATATGAACCTTTGCTTTTACTAAAAAATGATCTGAACCGCACTGTGCGCCTCTCTGGACTTTTACATCTAATACTTTAATGCGAGTATTTTTTTTGATGACGATGTAGTCAATAATGGACTTGTAGCCTCTGGTGGGCTGGAACCAGGTGAACTTATGGATATCTTTATGACGGAAAAATCCATTCATAATTCTGAAAGAGAATTGAGAACAAATCTCAATCAATCTGGTTCCGTTATCATTTACCAAATCCTCTCCATATTGCCCTACGATCTCGTAGTTTCTCCTTTTTCCCACTCTACCATTAAAGTCGCCCATCACAACAATTTCTTTTCGATCCCCAATATTTCCTAACACTTCCGTCAACTTATCCATAAAATCGTCTTTGACCTGCCGGTCTGCGTCATCATTTGGCGAATAAACGCCTACTATTACTAACCTATGCTGCTGAAGTGCAAGTTCTAGGGTGATCAAACGTTCGTCAATTGCTGTCCAGTTTACAATTTTATTTTTCAGCTTTTTATGTACTGCAATCGATACTCCGGCCTTTGCCCTTCTATCCTTGTCTACTCCGCTGTAGAAATGGACGTAATCTTGCAATATTTCATTTCCATTACCCTTCTTTTTAGTTTCCAATAGGACAGCAATATCGATTTGGAGATTTGCAAGCTCCTTGAAAACCTCTGGGTACTTATTGCTAATCCCTTGGACATTCCAACATCCGAGACTCATATTCCGTTTAACTCGCCGAGGTCGATTACCATTTGATCCGTCCGGGTTCCGAGGCAATTTAGGATTGTTGTTTGCAATGTTGTTATTTTCCGAGTGATGAGGAGCAGGCCCATCGCCTCAACCCCCAGACTTGGAGGACCAGGATTTTCTGTCGGGGTTGTCTCCCTTAGTCAAGAGTTTCCGGTTTTAAGGCGCCGAAGGATCGCCTGTCACCCTCTTCCGTTAGCTACGTGACGACCATCCATTGGCCGCCACGCATTGCCCGGGAGTCACGCCGTGGACGTGGAAGTAGGATTTGCTAGCCATTGCTGACTCGAGACCTCGAGCTTGCCTCATGGCAAAACCAGCGGGCATTAACTAGGTTTTAATGAAATACACCCTCTTGGCATAGGTATACCTCCCTAGTACCCATAGCTAGCCTTTGACCTAATTATAATTATAATATTAATAAATTGCTTTTAATCGATTGCTGGATGGCAATGTAATAAATGGCATGACTGTAGATTTCAAGGTCGAGCAGGTACTATTACTTGGAATGAAGTTTAGCGGCGATTCTGACGTTTTCCACAAAATTAGATAATGTGCTAATGAAACTAGGTAGTTGGCGATTTTTGTCTAAAAACTATCTGGGAATGCTATAGATCGCAATGGAAGGGTAGACGTTGGAGTGTGAGCTTGGACACTAGTATCTGAGCTCTCCTGAAGAATCATTGAAATGGACTTCCACACTTCAATTTCTAAGGTAGGTAGGCACAAAACTTACGAGATCATAGAGAGTTATTGTCACTGATATTCATATTGTTTTTCTTATGTTGTTGCTCATGTTCATTTATTTCTTGACAACTATCTTTGGTGGACTATTAGTTTCAACTTATTGAATTGACTGATGTGACTGACGTAAGCTCAATTTATAAAGAGATGTCACACAATACTCCACAGAGTTAACGGAATCTCTGAGCTTCGGCAAGATGTCCGAGAGTCGACTCACCGCGATGTTGCTGGGTGACAGCAGCTCGGGGAAGTCGCAGTGGTCAAAGTTGGCGACGAGGAAATACTTGGCGGCGGCCTTGTACTTCTTGAGCGCCAGCTCCGCCAGTCCCGAGGCGCACTTGAGCCGGCTGATGACCGTCTGGTTGGCGTCCTTGCCGTGGACCTCGGCGAAGTCGGGCGTCGCCTCCGCCTTGCTCACGTAGCTCAGCACGTGAGACCAGTTCTGCAGGTACACGCTCACCTGTCCAACACGACCATCACGTTACACTCGGTTTGAGGAAGTGGGATTTATTTTCAGCGGGGTTAATAACGCACTGTTCAGCAATTAGGCTAATGATGGATGATTGATGAGAACGTAAGAAGGGAGAGTAGGAAGGAGTGTTAGTCGGGAACCTTCCCATCACTTGTCTCTCAACTGAGGGAACAATGAAAAAATTTTAATCTGGCAGGATAACATGTCCAGAGCCAACTTGCTCTATCTTTCAGGATTTCTTAGATGCCTAACGAAACAATAAAGTTCTCACTAAAACTATGTTTTCCCGAAGTTATTGATCTAAAAATTGAAACATTCACTACTATCTGTTGTGTGCAGTTTGATATTTCACACAGCAATGATATTCTAAAAACAGCACATTGAAATCCTTTCCTTACATACCTACTTGTAGGATCTCAAAATGCTTTCAGTAATTCCATTAATTAGGTAATGCACCAAACACCTTGGCTGATATGAAACTACCACCCTGCCAGATTTTAGATAATGATAATGAGAATACAATGTTTGCTACATCTCGACCTCTCCAGATAGAGCCACTGAAGCGGTGTCTGATGAACACTTATTATAGCACATCGAGGATGTTCCTCTGAACAATCCGTGATTCACAGAGAACCAAGATCATCTCACGTGCATGGAATAAACTAGCAATAGATGATGACATATTCTTCTGTTTGCTACATCTCGACCTCACCAGATAGAGCCACTGAAGCGGTGTCTGATGAACACTTATTATAGCACATCGAGGATGTTTCTCTGAACAATCCGTGATTCACAGAGAACCAAGATCATCTCACGTGCAATCAACTAGCAATAGATGACGACATATTCTTCTGTTTGCTACATCTCGATCTCTCCAGATAGAGCCACTGAAGCGGTGTCTGATGAACACTTATTATAGCACATCGAGGATGTTCCTCTGAACAATCCGTGATTCACAGAGAACCAAGATCATCTCACGTGCAATCAACTAGCAATAGATGACGACATATTCTTCTGTTTGCTACATCTCGACCTCTCCAGATAGAGCCACTGAAGCGGTGTCTGATGAACAATTTATTATAGCACATCAAGAATACTTCTTGGAAACAATCAGCAGTCAAAAAGTGACGACCACCATTCCATGTGCAGGTTAAACCTCAAACCTAATATTTTTCATAAGTTTTGGAATTCAATTTTAGGTACTACCTACTACAGTACGAGAATGCATTATCCTGTTGTGGCTCTCAATGGTTTTCCCACTGCTGTACAAAGAATGCTTGGATGTTCTTATAATGAGACTACATACCAACATTAAAGCACGGACACCTTTTAAGGTAGTACCATCATTATACATACAAAAAAATAATGAAATTACAAGTTCAGAAAACGTTTTTCTACATTTCAACTTTATTTAAGTATAAATGAATCATAAAATGTCATTTAACTTGCAACCCCTGTCGTATAGCGAGGTTTCAATTTATTGCCTTCCGAGAATGAACAAAACTGAAACACAGGAGGTATAGGGAAATCCTTTAGTTTTTGGTTGATAACTTTTAAAATAGCACACGTTGGTATTGTTTTCAATTTTTTTCCTAATAGAATGTCCAACTATTTATCTAGAAATCAGTTTTTTGAAAAAACGTTGAACCTCAGTAAAATTCAAGACTCAAAAATAGCATGGAAATCGTCATGAGACTACATAAGACTACATGTTAAAAATAGGAATTTATAACTACAATAACTCAAAATCTAGACACGAGAAGTTGTTCATATTTCACAGTATCGTGTAAATAGTGATTATTGATACCTCTGCCAAAAATAGGCTTATTTGGAAGATGTGAGATATCAGTTGTGCTACCTTAAGGTTACACAATGGGATGAAAAATCAAGAAAGGAGAATAGCTCCTCTTCCTGGATTGACATGTTAGTAAGTGTTAACTATGAAAGGTCATATCGAGCATGATTCTTACTTTAATAACGTTGAGGCACATATTGACAACATGCTTGCCGCTGGTGCAGTAATCCCTCGCCCTGGAGTAGCACTTGAGTGCGTTGGACAGGTCGCCGCAGTCCAGGTAATGGTCGCCCAAGTCGTCGTGGCCTCGTCGGATGCTCTCCTTGATGGAGTTGGACTTGTAGTTCTTGAGGTCGGTGTCCAGCTTCTCCAGCTTGAGCGCCCCCTTCTTGGCCCGCCCCTCCACCCACATGTGGTCCAGCGCGGGGAGGTCTTGCGACAGCACGGGGTGCGCACCGCCGCCCCCAGCGATGTCCGGCAAGCTTGGCGCGCTGAAACATCACACCACGTACGTCACTCCGGCAGTCCCTTCAGGAGTCTTTTCGTTGCTACATTATCTATGATGATTAACAAGTCGAAAATATTGTATATATATTGTAACCAGAAGTAGAATGTCGAAAACGCGAACGCGATGTTTGGTTCAGGCGCTAGAGCCCCGCGAAGTTTGAAAAACCTGGTTGTTGTGACGTAGGTTTCACCCAACCTTTGCCGGCTTTTGCGGCTGAGTTGGGTGTGAATGACGCGTTTCCCACAACCCTCGAAAAATCCACTCGCAAGCTCGCAAATTGCGAGTGAAAATGCCTTGCATGCGAGTAGAAAATGATATAAACTCACCATTAAAAACATGAAGAATGTTAACAGTCTGAGATAATAAAGTATAGATAAGTATAATTCCATTAATGGAGTTAGATATCATAATATCAATGCCTCCTGGAACATGATTTATAGAGTGATAAGATATTTTTGTTCAACACTTGTCAGATGTCACCAGTCACCACCCACCCACTTGAGTTGATGCAACAAGCGACCATTACGAACGGAACTCGGAAAATTCCCGAGTCTAGCCGAAGTGTAGGGTGCAATCAGTGGTGCAATCACACGCTTTGACATGTCTGGAGTTGATTCTTCTGTGTTCACAACATTGCGTTCTTTGTGAAGTACAGTTCTATTATTTCAAGACATTGTTTTCGAGTTTTTTTGCGAGACATTGTCTCCTCTGATGTAAGGAGTTTTGAAGATATTGTGCCAGATTGCGATTTACAGTTTTTTCAAAGATGAAGCGGACCAATATGTTTGCCTTTTTTTTAAAGGTAGTAATTCCGATACAAGTGCTCCGTGGGGTCAATTTATGACCCATCAAGGGCCTTAGATGTGGTATTTCACATCTCTAGGCACGCAACATGTGGGAGGACAAGCGAAAGCATCAAGTGGCTGATTTATACAAAAAAGTTTTGAAAAGTTATACAAAACAACTTCGAATACTGTGACTTTTCATTCACAGTAACTTTGTGAGTACCTACCTAGCTAATTTACAATTTTAGAGTAACTTGTAACTTAATTTTCGTTACTTTTAAAGTTAATTTTAGGTGAAATATTAATTGACAAATATAATATTTTGGTGAGATTTCAGTGTTCAAACTTTAGCTTCCTGTTGAAAGAAAATCCAAACCCAAGTTTTATTTTATTTTACATTTCTATCAACACATAATATTGAAAAGTTGAAAAGACTTAAAAGTAACATTCAATTTGCGGTAACTCTCAGTACCCATCTACTTTTCAAATCAAGGAACTTATCAAGTAACTTGACCAGCAAAATCAGGGATAAATCTGTTTCATTCCGATTTCAAAATTGCCTCTTTGGGTGTTTATGGGTTGATAGTGCCTTTGAGCACCATTTAATGCTGCCTTTCTTGGCATTTTGGACTCATTTTGCCTAAATTGCTATTTTTAAATACTGTTTTCACTAATCAAACTCACTTTATTCCTGAAAAAAAGTGAGTGTGAGTACCGTATTTACTCGCATAGTCCGCACCCGCGTATAGTCCGCATCCCTGTTTTTGAAACAGGTTTTTCGAAAAATGCTATTGTTGTGCATACCTAGTCCGCACTAAATTACAGTTAATACCTTACTTTATCTCCAGTCTCACTTCTAAAAAACCAATCACACAAGATTCTCTTTCAAGAGTTGATAATATTCCAAGAGGTCTATTTTTTAGGATGTATAAAGTATAGGTGAGTATAGTATTCCAAGAGGTCTATTTTTTAGGATGTATAAAGTATAGGTAGGTCCATGTTGAGTAGGAACCACTTCAAGCCAGACAGGAAATATTTATGGTCAAGGCCCAAGTGGTGGGGGAGAAAACAGATGCGTCAAACTATTCAGATCAAACCAAATACAGGTTTCTTATGCTCAGTTCCCGTTTACGTCTGCAAAAGCCAGTAGGTACTTTTGTCTTAAACGACGCTGTTGTGACGGCCACTTTTCCTTCACTGATCTATTCATTATACTTTAGACAAAACAATACCTAACCTACCCACGCACAGTCAATGAACTCTCGAGTGAAACTGGTACCTAGTGTGAAGTAGGGGGAGGGGAGTCGAGAGTAGCCGAATCACGCCAAAGTACCACGACTGGTTACGAATAGTTTGAAGTAGGGGTAGGGGTGGCGGGGACAGCGGAACTCGCCCCAGGCAACCAGCAATGCCGCGTTTCTCAAACAAAATAAGTCACTTTTGATGCACAGATTAGTCCGCATCCCTGTTTTGAGATTTCAATATTTGAAATATACCCTCAGACTATATACGAGTAAATACGGTATGAGAAAAAAAGTGATAAAATCGGTATCAGCCAATAGAATCTAAGCCAACTGGGGTGCGATCACATAAAATGAGAACCTTATTGTCACAGTGACAAGCTTCTCATCTCAATGTTATTCACGGTCTTCTAGGGTCTTGTCACCGAGACAAGAAAGTTCTTATTTTATATGTGATCGCACCCCTGGATTCCAATTGGTCGATAACAATTTTGTCACTATTTTTTCTCACACTCACTCTCACTTATATCAGGAATAGGAATGAATACAAGCGAAATTGTAAAAAACTTCCAAAATAATGATCAACTAGTAGGTAGCCAATAGAATCTAAGCATGAGTACTAATTCTCATAGCACTCTCCAACATAGAACTAGGTACACTCCCCCAAATAATAAACGGTACTCAAAAGGAAATGAATTGACTGATTAAGGTTTGATGGCATCATCCCATGAAGTCAGTGCTAACGCATTATCTAACTCTTTTAGGTGAGCTCTGATTTCATTGATAATAACAAGGATTGATTGTCAAGGAACCGGCCCAGCAGCCAATACGTTTTGTACCAAGTACCGTTTATTATTTGGGGGAGTGTAGTACCTATCCAGACCAATATTGTCTTAAATAATAGTACCAAGAAAACCAACTTACCTAACAGTCTCAAGTAGCTTCTTATGTAATTGTTGATACAGCGCAACATTGTAGGTTTTAACAACATAATCAATAGCCATTTTGAGTGCTTCCAGTCGTAACGTTGGGCAATGATCAGCGATGTAGGTAAGTCTATATAGCCTTGCTAAACCACTATAGCTATTTCCATAAGCCTCTAAATCCTGTTAAAAGTAAACAACAAGTTGTATTTAAACAGTTGTGTGATGTGTCCTCTGTACTTTGGGCTCAGTGGTTTACTTACAAGTGTAGGGTTATCAACTAGATATGGCTCCTCTTCGTTATTGTCATTATCTTCTGGTGGTGCATCTACCTGCATTGGTTCCACTGCATTCTACATGAAGAACACAATACATATGACTAAATACCACGATATTTATGAACTTGGAAGAGGCAGTAAAAGTCAGAAGGAGGCCTAGGCCTCCTAGTTCTTGGAGCATGACATCGAAAATGACATGAACCTTATGACTCTAAAGAGGATATTTTTCATATGTAAACGGCTTTTAAATAACGGGATATAAAGCAACAAATATAGAATTTAATAAATTTTCCCAGTGAGAGCAATAAATACATCGGTAAATTACCTGATACATCATTGGAGCGACGAGAGAAGGCTGCATTGGTTGTAGAAGCGGCATTTTGATATTTTGGCCTATTTTGTTTCTGGAAAATACCGAAAGAATGCGCTGTTCTCCGTTCGTACCTTGGGCAGAGTGAATGGAAAACACAGCCTTGTATACCTAAGATGAATAGTGTATCCACTGAACGCATTTAACATTGGGCCGAATGTAGATGATTTTGGGCGGCGAGTTTGATTGTCTCTCGATCGCAGCGCTAGTCTGCGCTGCGGTCAAAGATTCAACTATGAAATTTTAATATAATTTCTCATTCAAAATGCCATTTTAGGAACATATTTTGAATTATTATTATAATATTATTTAAATAAAACAACTTTGGTTTAATAAATGCAATAACAAAGGGTAAATAAGATAATAAAATCTTAACACTATGTAGTTCCCCCATATGCCGCCAGGATCGCGTCGTTCTCGAGACAGTTCAAGGTCATATTTTATTCTCAAAAAATGTTACACGTTTTTGTGCTCAGTGGATACACTATTCATCTTAGGTATACAAGGCTGTGATTTCCATTCGCTCTGCCTTGGGTACCCAGAACTCGGTGCTAGCTTTATACCCGTTTTTGTCACAGACCATGCTAATTTCAAGGTCGAGAACAGAAGGCTGTGTATTATTTACATCGAGAGTGAAGCAGAAGGTCTGTTCGTTTACACTGCCAAATCTGCCAAAACTGCCAAACGGTGTTCGTTTTGGAAATGTGGTAACTTGTGGTAGCTCACAGCCTGTTCGATTTGACGTTTGTGGCAGGTTGCTGTAGCAAAAAGCTCCCACTTCCTACAGTTGCTTCTGAGGTGGTGTGAGTTGTGGTAAAGTCAAAATGGCGTCATTTATTTATATTGAGGAGTGTCAATAGCATTGATTTCCAACTATGCGTCGATGAAGACATGGCCCAAATCATATTCAACATTGGATCCACTTCATAAAAACTATTTTCAGCTAATTTCTTGTCTTATAATCTCTCACTGTGAGAAATAATATTTGAGGTTATGACAAATCTACCACAAAAGTGTTCGTTTTGTGTGGCAACTTGTTGTAACTCCGCCCACTTTTGGCTCTACCACAGGCTACAACAAGCTGCAGTTTTGGCAGATTTGGCAGTGTAAACGAACAGACCTAGAGTGAAGTGAATTTTGTGACAGTGACACCTTTAAAATGTTAAATTATTGGACATATCGGGACACTTTAATGTATTATTAGAATCATTCAATTATTAAACGTAGTATTGTGTACTATTTAATAAGTATAAGTTATATTACACACCAAAATGACATCCCAAGATTCAGGCATTGAAACTGGAAATGACAGCAATGATAGCAGCTACCCAGCTCAAGAGGCAAATGAATGTAGCCCAATGAAAATGGTTAACTTTGTCTATCAACCAGGCACGCTTAGCTCGCAAGTCAATCAATCTATTCAATCAAGCGAATTTGATAAGATTAAAATTGGTATGCCAACTTGTAGCAAAGCATTGCATCATCAATCGCAGGAGCCCCAACCTATAGCAGAGCCACGAGCAGAATGGGGAAACATCAATTGGAGAGAAGGGGATTCTGCCTCTGGAGAACGGGAAACAGGCCCCATTCATTGGAAAAGAGAAAGGATTCCTACCTCTGCAGAAACACCAATGTTTCGTCTTCCCAATCCACGGCCTTCAGCCCTTGATCTGGAACCTCCCGCGGGTCTATCATTCAACAATGTTCAGCCATCGAGTTTGGGACTCGGGGGTGGTTATGAGATCATTGGCATTGGTAAGTCAAAGCCATAACACAACTTATTATTCTCTAACGTGGGCCACACCACTTCACTGTCCACCGTCAGTCCACACCTGTGGAGGAAGAAAGGGAATGAATATCAACATTATAGGAACAGTGTGAAGAAATCGCCACACTGTTACTTTGCATTGAAACCTTGCAACGCAGAAAATGACACTTCCTTGTCTCACTCTCTGTTGAAATAGCTTAATAATACCTACCAATTACTTTCTACATACATTTTGACATATCATTAATTTTGTAAAAGAGTCCAGTATCAAGAAAAAAACTTTTGATTTAGTGGTTTCAGACTTGTATCATGTTATTAAAACGCTAAGTTTGGCTGATAGTTATATGTAATTTATGTTACAGTCTGTCCAGCATACCTACGTCTAAACTCTCATCAGACGGTCACACCGGCAGTTGTTCTTTTTGGCCGAGAAAGACTTCATTGCAGGCTGACCTTGCAATGTAGTCTTTCTCGGCCTTGCAGAATAACTGACTAGCAGCGCATTCTGTTGAGAGCTCAGACATAAGTTGAACGAAATACATCAATTAGTAATTCATATCTCGTTGCTTGAATCCTCATCTTGGTTCGTGCATAATGTACAATCTTTACTGAAATTGAACTACAATTCCAGGCCAGGACTTTGTGTACCGCAACATTGAGCTGCAGTTGAAGCTGAAGGCGGTGCGATGTCGACTGAGGAGCGCGCGAGATGCTTGGGCTCAATTTAAAACCCCTCTTGGTGAGTTGGAAATGTTTTATCTGATAGATGCTTGAGACTTCCCCACAATTTACAATAGGAAAACGCTCTGTGTGCCGCGTTGATAAGCGTTTGCAAGTATCAGCTGCTCTACAGGCCTTTGAACTGAAGCATCAAGAAGGCAGGGATGAAAATTTAGTATGCATTTTTCAAATACCTATTTCAAGATTATAGAATAAAATGTCCTTAAGGCCACTCTACCCCACGTGACCTCCTACGTCATAGTTCACAATGCAATGGCAATCACCAAAACCCAAGGAGAGCGCCATTTTGGTTTGAAGGGTCACTTTTCACTCGAATATCTTTCTCCTGTGACTAGATACAATAATGCGGGTTGTATTGAAGTGTTCGTAAAAGATCGCTCCTCAATGTTTCATATGACACTTTGTAATGACTGTAATGAAAATGCTTCCCTGAACCCAAAAAACCTCGACCACATGGCGCCTGTTCAGACAACATTAGACTGGACAATACGAAATAAATAATCACATACCTGCAATTCTAGCTGACGAGTATTCCTTATTTTCAACAGGTTCAGCCTATCAGGGGATAATAATAATAATCTTCCTCCCGGTTCCAAGAGTTGGTCGGGGGGTAGCGAGGCCACCATTTACTAGGGCCCGGACTCCTAAGCTAGCTGGCCAGGCTTGGCTCTTCCTCTTCGTTCTTCTTCTCTACCAGTTTTTTCCACTTCTTCCTGTCTTCCCACCACCTTCCTTCTTCCACTTCTTCCCACTTCTCCAGTCTCTCTTGTACATCTTCTGCTACCAGCTCTCTCCACTTTTCCCTCGGTCTTCCCACTCTCCTTTTATCACTTCTCGCAGCTTCGAACTCCCGACCGCGGTATTCTCTCCAGGCGCGTAGGAAGGGGGGGGGGATGGGGGGGATTATCCCCCCCCCCCACTCAAGCAGGCTGACCCCCCATTCACCATGCAAAATTACGTTTAGTGTCCAAAAATCCAGGGACCCGAACCGGAACCTAGAACCGGTATGAACCTTTATAATTTTGGAACCAGAACCGGAACCGGTATACTTTTTTCCCCAAGAACCGGAACCCGAACCTTTATAATCAATTAGGTTCTTAAAGGTTCTTAAAGGTTCTTTAAGGTTCCTTCTTTTAATAAAAGAAACATGTAGGTATAAATTTTTTAACTTTTGGATTTTAATATTATGATATTTTGATTTTCAAAGAATATTTTTTGTAAAGTTGTAAAAAAAATATTTTTTGATAACACCTTGTAGACCTTTTTAATTCTTGAAAATCCTTCATTTTCGATGAGAACTGCTTTGCTGACAATTATGAATATGATAGCTCTGGCAAAATTAATGTTTACGCCGTCTTATGGAGAAAATTGCCGCCATTGTCTCTTCTGACTCTGAGATTTAGTCTGCTCACCATCCTGTGACTTCTGTACGCATATTACAGACACTACACCAGTGCTTCATTCATATGACAAAATTCAAATTCAAAAATTCCATTAAATTTGACATAATACTGAAGTGTTATAATCTAGTTTGATTTAAAATTTGAGAACCGGAACCGGAACCCGGAACCTTTATGCAGGAACCGGAACCGAACCTTTAAGATTATTTGTTTAAGAACCGGAACCCGAACCTTTATAAAGTAAAATTGTGGAACCAGAACCTTTATTAATAAAGGTTCGGGTCCCTGCAAAAATCACTTAAAAATTGTTTAAATTCTAAAAAAACGCCCTGCGGGGCAACAATTGGAGGGTTTATAACTTCAGTTAGTGCATTATAAAGCCCCAGAATCACTTTTAATTGGTTTAAATCCCCAAAAACGCCCTGCGGGGCTAAAACTGGGGGGCCTTGCCCCCCAAACCCCCCTTCCAGGTGTCGCAATCCCCCCCATGATGAAAGTAGTTCCTACGCGCCTGATTTCTCCCTCTGCATTCTCTTCATGTGGCCAAACCACCGTAGCCGCTCTCTCCCCATTTTAAATGCCTAATCTTTTCACTCCTGATCTTGTCCATCTTAGTTACTCCTTGTATGCTTCGTAAAAACTTCATTTCTGCTGCCTGCAACTGGCTCTCCTCCTTTCCTCCAATCGCCCACGTTACGGAACCGTAGGTGAGTATTGGTAGGAAATAGCTTTTGAAAAGGAGTATCTTGCATTTCTGGGGGAACTGCTCATTCCAAAGAAGTTTCCTGACTAACTGGAAAAATTTGTTAGCCTCAGGGACCCGAACCGGAACCTAGAACCGGTATAAACCTTTATAATTTTGGAACCGGAACCGTTATACTTTTTTTCCCCAAGAACCGGAACCGGAACCCGAACCTTTATAATCAATTAGGTTCTTAAAGGTTCTTTAAGGTTCCTTCTTTTAATAAAAGAAACATGTACGATTTAATTTTTTAACACTTGGATGTTAATATTATGATATTTTCAAAAAATATTATTCTCAAAGTTGTAAAAAGTTTTATTTTTTGATAAAATTTATATTAGTATTTTTTGTAGACTTTTTTTAATTCTTGAAAAACCTTCATTTTCAAATGATGCTCGAGTTTTCAATTTTTGAATCTGACTACTGCGATGAGAACTGCTTTGCTGACATTTATGAAGCTCTGGCAAAATGAATGTTTACGCCGTCTTATGGAGAAAATTGCCGCCACTGTCTCTTCTGACTCTGAGATTTAGTCTGCTCACCATCCTGTGACTTCTGTACGCATATTACAGACACTACACCAGTGCTTTCATTCATAGGACAAAATCCAAATCCAATAATTCCATTAAATTTGACATAATACTGAAGTGTTATAATCTAGTTTGATTTAAAATTTGAGAACCGGAACCGGAACCCGGAACCTTTATGCAGGAACCGGAACCCGAACCTTTATAAAGTAAAATGGTGGAACCGGAACCTTTATTAATAAAGGTTCGGGTCCCTGGTTAGCCTGTTGTACTCTTGATGTTATCTCTCTTCCTATTTTTCCATCCTTAGTTAGCCAGCTCCCCAGATACTTAAACTCTCCTCTCTCCGCCAGTTCCAAGCCCCGTAGCCTGATCTTCACATTTCTTGTTGCATTCCTCTCCATTACTAGTGTCTCACTCTTTTCCTGACTTATTCGCATACCGTATTCTTCAGTCATTTGGCTCCATCTATCAATCTTTTCTTGAACACATTCGCTGGTTCCTCCCCACACTACGATATCATCTGCATATACCAGTGTATTCGTCTCCTGGTCTTCGCTTGGTTCTACTTTTCTCAGCAGCTCGTCCATGACAATGACAAATAGTGTCGGGGAAAGAACGCTGCCCTGTCGAAGTCCTTCATTCACCTCAAACCATCCTGACTTCCCCTCCACTGTTTGTACACAGCTCTCGTTCTTCTCATGTGCTCTTGATTCTCTCAATCAGACCCAATCCCACCCCCTTCCGCTTCAGACATTCCCATACTTTCTTCCTTGGTAGGCGATCGTAGGCCTTTTCCAAGTCTAGAAAAACCATGTCCAGTTTTTCTCCACTCTCCCACTTTCTCTCCATGACTTGTCGGATAGTGAATATTGGATCAATGGTTGATCTACCTGGCCTGAACCCATATTGTTCCTCCCTGAGCTTTTCCTCTACTACTTCTTTCAGTCTAAATTCCACCACTTTTTCGAATACTTTGGCACATTGACTTATTTAAATTTTAACCAATGAATGGATTTCAAAAATAATTAGGGCCTGCAAACAGAGAAGGTTGGTTTTACATGTGTGCAAAATTTCAGCTCGATCGAAGAAAAACTCTGACCTGTGTAGCCAAAATATAAGTTTGATCAGAATTATCGAAGACCGTTTTAATTTTTCAGCCTATCAGAAGATATTTATTTAAATTTTAACCAATGAATGGATTTCAAAAAAATTAGGGTCTGCAAACAGAGAAGGTTGGTTTTACATGTGTGCAAAATTTCAGATCGATCGCTGAAACGGTGCAACCTGTGTATCAGTTAATAGCAGAAAAAAAGAAAAAAAACAGAGGTCCGTGCCAAAAGAGCCCAAAGGAGACGCTCGCTGTATAAGTAGTACTGTGCTCCCAGAAACGTATTTGACATGATATTTTGAGTACATATTATAACAGAATTTACTAATATAAACTCACTAAACTACACTATGACACTAGACCACTAACAATTGGCTTTTAAACATCTAAACGTCTCAGCCCTAGTAGGTAAATATGTATGTTCTTTAAAATGTCCAGATGAGCGGAAGCTGCGCCGCGCCGTCTCCATGAACAATATGGACCAAGTAGTGATTCTGCTGAGCAGCGGTGTGAATCCCAACAGTTCCGACGCTCACCGCCGCACACCTCTGCATCTGGCCGCTTGCCGGGGCTACACGGACATCCTCCGCTACTTGCTGAGTCGCGGCGCAGACCCCAACAAGAAGGACGCTCTCGGAAACACACCGCTACACATTGCCGCTTGCACAAATAACGTCGAGATTGTCACACTGCTCATCAAAGCGGGTGAGCAAAGTAGTTGACATTGTTCTAGGATCATGTATAGTAGTGTGATAAAAAATTGATTATTTAGGTACCTAACTTTTTCCCGGAGAACAACGTTTTGGCACATTTTTGGTAGTAAACAAACATTCGTCAAAAATGAATTTTCATGCTATTGTGGAGGAAATGTAATTAGGTAGGAAATGTCAGTATTTTGTGTGTATTTTAAGATTCAGTTTATAAATTTAACTTTTTGGCAGATTTATGGTCTAAAAATTGATTTTGGACTCCTCTGTCCAACACATTATCAGGCTCTATGACCTTGCTTGGTGTTGTGATACCTAATACAGTTATGCCCATATAACATGGCTGCCACTTTAAAAAACATCCCCATTACAGTATTTTTGATGATATACCTGGCCCAACGTCTATACAATACTCTCTTCTAAAGGTTGAGCCGATCGAGGGATTTCAGTACTCGGAAGTATTCGGCTTTGTCCTACTCCGTGACGTCATGGAGTAGGACATTTCTATCTAAATCACATGCCAGCGCATACAGACTATCAAGCAGTTGCCAGCTGTGTTGACGTCACGAAGTGGGAAAAGCCGAATACTTCCGAGTACTGAAATCCCTCGCTCGGCTCAACCTTTAGAAGAGAGTATTGTATAGACCTTGTACCTGGCCTACCTAGGTGGTATACAGTTTTACAAAAACTCGTCTGAAGTCATTTTCATTTAATAACGAATGAATAATAATAGGTAATAAATATCTGTCCCCCGTATCCAACACAATGTCGGGTCGGGGAGTGGAATTCTACCGTCAATCTTGGGCCTTCACTTCAGATATGTTGGGTGGCTGATTCCTCTCCACCATGTCTCTCCACCTCGTTCTGTCCTCCCACAATCTTCCTCAACAGTTACTGTTCTCCACTCCTCACCTCTTTCCTCTACATCCCACTTCGCTCTCGGTCTGCCCCTTCTGCTTTCCAGCTCTCTCGCTCTTTCAAATGCCCAATGAAATCATATAATAATGACAATAGATCCGATTTCCTCTACTTTTGTGAACTGTTTGCAGGAACTGATGTGAGCACTGGAGACAACAGCGGACGCAATCCGCTACAGATCGCGCAATCCAAGTTGAAACTCCTGCAGCGGTGTCGGTCGCAAGACGCGGAACGCATCAAAGGCGAGATCGCCCAAGTAGTCGAGATGATGCAGACCTTCCTTCACAAGCGGGGCCAAGAGATGGAAGCGGAACTCCTCAACGCGTTCACCTCGAGACTGTCGCTGAGCGACACGCCGGCCAAGGTCGAGACGGACGTGCGAGACCTGCTGGCCAGCCTGTCGGGGCTGAACCTCGGCCAATCGCAGCCATAGTCTTCGACGTCGAGTTCAATTGACTCTTTGAATATTAGGCGGAGTTACAGGAGTAAAAATCAACAATTTGGGGGTCACAAATTTGATATTAATGTGTTGTTATTGTGCTTGTGATGCCGATTGTCGTTCCAACTTATTCGTACACAAACCTAAATTTTGTCATCTTCATTAATCATAAGAATATACTAAGTGTTGAAATGATGGAAAAAAGTACAAAATTCAGCTGAATCTACAGACAGGTAATTAACACAATATATTGTAGATAGTTTGTTAGTGCGGTTGATTTTAGCTTGTAGTTCGAAATCCAATATAATTTAAGTTCAACACATTTATTTCCATCTCCTTTATTGATTTAATCATCATTGTTATTACTTATTATTACTTCCTTAGTTTATAGTAGATACTTATTCAAATTTGTAGTTTTGAACTTCAATATCGGTAGACCTACATATTTTATGTTAACTAAAAAAAATACTGTTTAATTCAGCCTTTAGATGGGAGTTAGAAATGAATGAGATGTTAAGACTAGACTGCAGGGGCCTCATTCACGTACATTGTCCTTATCCTTGCCTACCCCGGGGTAGCCTACCACTTGCTTACCACCTCGGGATCGCGAATTACACATTCGTATTCACGAAGCAGTGGTATCTTGGTGGATGGTCACTGCCTACTTGAAATTTGTATAGTGTAAATAGAACGAAGTTTTAGGTAGGCCGTGGATTATTCCACCAATCAGATTTGAATATTATTTTCCGCGCGCGTGCATTTGTCTTTATTAAAAATAGTGACAGTTCAATTCCAAACGATAAACTACACAAATACTAAACAAAATGTGTTGGTTCAATAAAATCTGGTGCAACAATTGTTTTGTATGGTGAATTAAGTGATAACTGAACTCTGCAACATAAAAATATGTAGTTTATTACTTATATCTAGTGTTTAAGAAAATGTTTTGGAGGTTATATGGTCCATGGATTGACTTACTAGAACCAATAATACTATCCGATATTTTGTGGAATGATTAAATAAACATGAACTAGCATAGTAAACGTAAGTAAAAGACAAAGTATACACAATAAACACACAACACAGCTGATCAGATGACGACGCGAAGGAATTACTACAAACAGTTGTTTTGACAGTCATGTCAAGTTCAAAAATGGCCGCCAATAAGTTACCACGGCTTACCCCTGCCTCGAGGTAGGGGTAGACTCTACCCCGGGGTAAGACATGATAACTTCTTCGTGAATACCAATACCACTGCCACCCGGTCTACCACGCCTTACCACTCGCTATCATGGCTTACCCCATGTACGTGAATGAGGGCCCAGAGCTTTAACTGCATACTATAGGATTAAAACTGAAGATATTAAAAAATGTATTGGTACAAGTACTACATTTTGGGATCTGATATATTATTATATACCATTTACGTACCCACAAATAAAAGTGTATTGTTAATTAGAGGAAATATATTTAAAAAATTGTCTAAGTAAATAAACAAAGTTGTCCAGTGTGTTTCAATTCATGTTGCAACATGAGCTCAGATGCTGCACCAAGTTGTTTTTCTTCAAATTAGAGGCTCACTAATCTTTTCCACACCAGTATTTTGATCTCAAGGTCACTCATAAATTTTTTAAATTCATACAATACCTGGTTGATATTTCACCTACAGATAACTAATCAAATGTTTTGTACTTAGCTCAATGCTAATCTGTCATTGCCAAATAAGAATAATGTAAAAGTTATGCAAGTTCGGAAGCTGATCGGACAACTTGGATGTCGGATACTGCAAATGAGCAATCCTGATCAGTTGCCAAACTCGATACCTACTATTAATCAATAATAATAATTCAAAGTGGCAAGTAGCTAGTTATAAGGTATAAAGTTCTGTTGATGGTGTGTACATATACTTCATTGTGTGTTAGTTACTTACATGACTTGATATTCATATCTTAATTAACTACCTACATTTGGATTGAAGTGTCTTGTCAAGAGAAACTTGCCAGTGAAGATGTTAGTAACCTACACAAAGATTGTTTTGAAAAACAGAGAAAGATTTGTTGGCAAGTGGGAAATGCACAATATTGCCGCTAATCAGAAGGGGATTTTACTGTAAACGTTTGTTAAGTTTAATATAATCTGAAGTTTGTAGCGTAAGCTAGCATTAATGAATATCAATCAATTTACTTGATAATTATAGAACACCGACACCAAACGTTATCATCTAAAATTGTTTTCATAAGAAGTAAAGCAATTAAATTAACACATTTGTTTCTTCAATAGAATGTCAAGGACGAATGAAGTACTAAGCAGAGTTGATCTAAAAAGTATTTTCCTCACACATATCTGGAATGGGTCGTGTTGTCTGATCAAATTGTGTTAGTACTACTTCACTTTGGAATAGAACTGATTATGTTATGAACACTAGGAGAAATCACTGCAACTTTTTTATCTACGTGTGAAAATTTCAAATGATTTTGAAGTTTAGCCTTGTTATTTACATATTAGTATTTAGTTCCATTTCGACACGAATCTTCCCAAATTATGCTACAGTAAACCCTCTTTAATTCGAACTCAAAGGGACCCAAAAAATTGCAATTCGAATTAAAAAAATTCGAATTAAAATATTTTTTTTTTTTTTTTTTTTTTTTTTTAAAGGATGAGGGGATTGGGGAAAAGGAAGCCAAGGTGCATATTATTGAATCTACTTCTTTTAGAAGCGCCACCTTCTCACTTAATTTCAGTTCGTGGTATTTCTTCGGAGCCATCGTCAAAACTTGTTTACGAAACTTTGACACAGCCACACTTGTTTGTTTAGGCTAGCTAGTCTAGCTCGAGGCGTGAGGGGTGAAATGCCGCCAGTCGCCACGTCGTCAGTAAGTCTAGAGGCGGATGCACCCGATCGAACACACGAGGATAGCCGAGGCGGACGCACCCGATCTAAAACACGAGGATAGCCGAGCCACGCCGCGCTTGTGCGCGAGCCATGCTCTGAGCAGTCCGCTGCGGCGCACCCCCCTATTCTGCCTGCGGCGCATGGCGCTGGCTCCAAGTTATTGCGCGTAATATATCACGCGTTATGAATTTTATACAAACCCACACTTTTGAAGAAAAATTCGAATTAAAGCAATTTTATCCAAGTAAATACATGGGCTGGGACTTTAATTCAATTCGAATTTCGAAATAACCTAAAATTCGAATTATCAAAATGAAATAACATAGAAAACCCTATTCTGGCCACTGGGACCACCCAGATAGTTCAAATTAACCTCAAATTCGAATTATCCGAGTTCGAAATAACGAGGGTTTACTGTACCTACATTACCTCCCAAATTTATTTCTACCATCCAAATGGCTCTATTCCATGGTGAGGTCATGGTAAAAGAGGCCCATGGAAGTATCCAAGCTATAAGCAGAGTCCATCCGAGGGCTGCCACATGATCTGTGTAGTATTAGCATCTAGCTAGGATTTAATTTACATTAAGATTTAATTTGATGAAGATTTATCAATTTGGTATCAATATGTTGAAGGATTCTATCCATCTGTAATAATTTAGAACCACTAGAACTAATGTCGTTTGGAAAACTACGAAACACAAATTTACTACAATTTACAATAAAATTTACTGACGATACTACTAGGTAGTTTAGCGATAAGAAAATTCAGTTGGGCTGTACTGCTGGTAGAATTAAAAATATAATTTTCATTTTTGTGCTGTACCTAAACTTGTGTAAACCAAAATAAAATGTTTGTCTCATTTTCACAAGAATTTGGTTCTTGCCATCCTGCGCCAAAACATTTACTTCCCAGTTTAAAAATTCCCACGGCTTGTCTTCACTGGACAACCCATGAGGTTTACTGACAATAGTTATGTCTGCATGACTTTCATTAACATTATGTAGAGCAGCGGTCGCCAACCGGTGATCCGCAGAGAAACTTGGATGTTTACTTTCACTGGCAATGCAATTTATACTAGGAAAACGCTCAGTGTAACGCGTTGATGAGCGAGCACGGATACACGCAACACCTGTAACCGAAATTATGTCTATCGAAAATGTCATTAAAAGCCAATAATTCTTGATTTCGTCACAGACTTGTATAAATATCTCCAAAATCTCCAAAAATATTGGTCCCAATAACCTTGCTAAGTTTTAAGTTGATCAAATTAATCTTTGATTGAACGGTTCTTCGTTAATTTTCAAAATCACAGGATATCGTTCAAAAATATACCTGGGACCACTCAAATCATATGATATAAGTGTGTACACAGTATCATATCAATCTGTTGAACGGTCATTATTAGTTTCATATCGTTTAAAACTTTCTGCTCTAACTACCTTGCCTTGAACTGAAGATTCGAAGTCGCCGTGAATTTGACAGCCAACACGCAAAATGTCCCTAAAAAGACCAAAACTTTTAAAAATAACTACATACAGATTAGACTGAAAATTGGCAAAAATACCTTAAATGTTGGCACCAATGACCATGCAAAATTTTAAGTTGGTCGGTCAATCGGTTCTAGTTTAAATTACTAAAATCACCGGAAAAATGGTTTCAAATTTGAACCAATGGGAGAATTTGTCTGAAATTTATTATGATTGGGTACAATGTTGGTTGCAATGACTTTGCTAAATTTCAAAATGATTGGACCAACCAATCGAAAGATACATTTTTTTTAATTTGAACCAATCAGGGGATTTCAAAAAAATTAGGGTCAGCAAATCTCATATTTGGTCTGGACATGTGTGCAAAATTTCAGCTCGATCGAATAAACGGTGTGACCTGTATACAAGCAGACGACAGACAAACAAAAAAAAACAAAAAAAAAACAGAGGTCGGTGCCAAAAGAGCCAAAAGGAGACGCTCGCTTCGCTCGCTCAATAATTTACAAAAATAGCAAGCTGGAAACAAATATACTGAATGCGGGCACGTTTCAATATGTTATTAATATTATACACAATTTGCCAAAATATATACTTAGGTATTCACTTGATATTTCTCTCCATAATGAAAATATTATCCTTTTCCAAGTACCTAGGTACTTTGTCAATACCTATGTGTAATTTTAAAAGATATTTATTGAAATAAAAGTTTGCTTGAATTGTAGAAACACACTACATACATAAATGGAATCCTGTGTACCAAAATTTTTCGGGGTTTAGGGCCAAGACTCGCTATTTTATGCGCCCGAGTGCTCGGCGAGATAAAAAAATGTGATATAATAAGTGATCCGCAAGAGATGATAATGGTTGGCAACCGCTGACGTAGATTGTCTCACTTTGGCGGTTGAAGAGTTTGTGTGCGAATATTCAACAAACTTAATGAACATTGAACTGAGGTGATGAGGACATTCATCAAACATAAAATAAAACTTTTGGATTACCCAAGATTTATTTGGATATAAACAGAGTACAGCTTCAAACCTTTTTAAATTCACCACATCTCATCGAAAAAACAATGGTCAAGCGCACATACGTTTACTTCTTGTAACCGCAGCTCTGCCTGCGTCCTCGGGCGCGCTCATACTTGCGTCCCTTGGAGCGCACGTAGGGCTTGGTGTGGCTGTGTGGCACGCCTGGCGCCAGACCGAAGTGACTGCAGGCCTCGCGGGCGTTGCGGCAGCCCTGCATCAGCACGGTGTTCTTGCCGGTCGGGGCACGCAGCGCCAGCTGATCGAATGTGATGATCTCTCCTCCGGCCTGGATGATGCGGGCGCGAGCTTTCTCCGTCACGCGCAGTGCGCACACCTGCAGAGAAACAACATTCAAGGTCAGTTCATCTTATAACAGGCATTTGATTATTGTGTCCACTGCCCAATCTTTATTTCAATTTGTTATTTAGGCTGTTCATAATAACCCAAGGATCACTGAACAATTTGGTAATAGTAAATTTTAACAAGACTGAAGACAAATTGTTGTTCGTTGGTAGACTATCAAATAGGTAGGTACACCCAACAAAATATAAAACGGATATCAAAAGAAATGGATTGGCTGAAAGAGATTTGATGGCATCATGTACCATGAAGTCATCTAACTCGTCATCTAACTTGAGTGAGTTCCGATTTCATTGTAAATAACAAGGAATGATTGTCAACAAGGAACCTGACCAGCAGCCAATCTATTTCGCTCAAATACCGTTTCAAGATTTGTTAAGTACCGACCTACAGGCTACATAGACACATTTTCTATGCCTTTGCAGATAAGGAAAAACCTCTCAAAAATATCAGAACTAAAAGAAATGTTTTAATATAAATTTTGCCACTCAATATAGTCGGAAGAATAGTCCTATAGTCGGACAGGACCTTTAACTCGACACGGGTTAAGGTCTTCATTCAAGTATCCTCTCATTAGCTGTGCTTAAATCATTACTAACTAGATGTTAACAGTAACGACGACATTAACCAGAGGGGCCTTAAATGGATCTGATGTAGTAGGTATGTTTAACGAAAGCTATGATGCATTTAAGTCAGAATAACACAATTGCATTGCAGGCACTTGTAGGTTTAAATTACAGCTAGGTACCTTCTATTATCTAAATATGTTGAGACTGGAGCTGCAGATATATTAGTCTTTACGTACTTTTATAAATATTTAGAATGTATAAGTAATGGTGGATTACTTTGTTAAAATTTAAATGAATTGATATTGTAGAGGAATAGATTTACGGCAACATCAAACAATGGGTTCAAGATCTTTACTTACAGTCAATTTCGGAATCTTGTAGATCCTAGAATCGTCTGTGACAGTTCCAACTATGACCGCAATAAGGTTGGTGCGGTTGTCTTTCTTCATGAATCGGGCAACACGAGCTATGGAAATGGGCGGCCTGTTGATTTTTGACATGAAGAGCCTCTTCAAGATGATTTTATTGAACTTGGCAGATGTTCGTCGCGCAAGATATCGGTAGAGCTGGAAAAATAAGACATGTTGTATTACGTTTACGTACCTACATTAACCGAAAGCAGATGGGAACATACATAAATAAGGTTATGGCGTCCTGGGACCTACACTATTTTACGACAACAGCAGAGTAGTACGGGGCACAATTACGTTAATTAAATGTTTAACAGAGAGACATTTCAATGCCATGTACAATTAATGCGATTATATATAAATTACTGTTACATGTAGAGAATATAATATAGTGAAGAACTTTACCTTCACTAGCAAACGTAGGTATACATCCTGTGACTTCGGTTCGCTGCGACGAACTTTTCGGTCGTACTTATGATTTATATCGATACCCTGCAAATAAATCAGATAAACAATTAATTTTGGAATTTAATGCATTATCTTAAATAGGGAATATAAAACATAATACATGGATGATGATAGATAAGTAAAATAAAATCAAACTCAACAAAAACACACCATTTTGACGGCACGAACCGGAAGAAGAAATATAAGCACCGCCTACTAGATGAAGTAGAGGATGGACTAGTTTAGCTGTAAGTTGCTGTAAGCAACTGTAAGTTTAGAAGGCAGTAAATCAGGAACACCAACATATCTACTGAAGAAAAAGATTTCCCCTAGAAAGATCGAAAATGTAGTGTTGTTTGGTTTGGTGGTAATGCTGACTAGTGTGGAGGGGGTGTGGCCCGGCGCAGCTGATCCAGAGCGAATGGAAATCACAGCCTTGTATACCTAAGATGAATAGTGTTTCCACTGAGCACAAAAACGTGTAACATTTTTTGAGAATAAAATATGACCTTGAACTGTCTCGAGAACGATGCGATCCTGGCGGCATATGGGGGAACTACATAGTGCTAAGATTTTATTATCTTATTTACCCTTTGTTATTGCATTTATAAACCAAAGTTGTTTTATTTAAATAATAATATAATAATAATTCAAAATATGTTCCTAAAATGGCATTTTGAATGAGAAATTATATTAAAATTTCATAGTTGAATCTTTGACCGCAGCGCAGACTAGCGCTGCGATCGAGAGACAATCAAACTCGCCGCCCAAAATCATCTACATTCGGCCCAATGTTAAATGCGTTCAGTGGATACACTATTCATCTTAGGTATACAAGGCTGTGTTTTCCATTCACTCTGGCTGATCTGTCAAATCTGTTCAGTTCAAACTGCAGTTCACTCTGCGCAGCGCAGCGCCCACGCGAAGATGGAGGATAGTAACTCGAGTGATGGTACATTACTGGAAGAGACATTCTATATTCTATCAAAAAAGAATACCGTGTTTCGTGTGAAGTTATCGGAAAAAGGGTTAAGTTTACAAAAAGAGAGTAATGGGTGCATTAAAATTGAGACTATCCACATCAATGATATCATTGGGTGTCGGTGCATGAGGAGCAAACGCAAGTCCTCCGCATCGTGCGCCTGCCATCCAACCCCTAGGAGGAGAAACGATTTAAAAGTGGTTGAGGAGAACTCTGGTCTTCAAGATGAAAGTGATATTAGTGCATACCTTTATATTTATGCGTATGTGCTCAAGAAATATCGTGTTAAGTCAGGACACAAACGGGAAAGGATGACAGTTACTCTACGATTCCGGTCTTTTGACAAGTACGATGACAACCTTCGGGAAGCACAAAAGTGGAGAATAGCTGTCAAATGTCTCATCAGGAATAAACCAATGCCCCGCTCCATTCTGGCGAATGACTACTCCGAATTGTCTTATCATGGAGGTAGGTGATATTTAGCTCTTCCCAAGACCCTTTAAGTTTAACCTTACCTTTAACTGCCCTTTAAATGTCTCGGTTCTGGAAATCAGCCCAAAACGTAGAACTAAATGTCTATGGTAGAACGAACACCTGTCAAAACCAATGGTGCCGAGCAGGGTGACAAAGAATTACCTTTATTGATAGTATTTTCTAATTGAAGTTCTTCGATAATTAATATGTATTAATCATCTAGGTAGTTACTGAATTGTGTTATTCTAATCTAATCTATTAAGTACTTATACCTACCTGCTAGCCCTACCTACGAAAGTACCATAATTTTATTATCTTTGGTTCATTCCAAAACAAACCACCCAACGCGTTGTTTCTGACTTTCTTTGATTTCCATGAAATTTGGCACATCTAATCATACCATAGACAGTAGCAACCATGATTTTTTTTTATAATTTTGGGGCTCTTGGTTACAAAGTTATGGCGGGGTCAAATTTTGACCCGTCGGTGACCTTTTCGCGAGTTACTATGGTTTTCTTGGAATTACTCAGCTCCTATCAGAGCTACAGAGCTGGGAATGGTCTCATTGGAAAGGAAATTAAATTTCCTATCTAATTAAGTGACTTTTATATCAAGGACATTTTAAATTGAACCACACAATTGACCTACATCTAGATAAGGTCAAAGGTCAATAGGTCAAAAACACCATCTTCGATTTTTTTTTAAACTTGGCAATATTATTCTACATATATGTAGGTACAATCACACAAAATTTGGAGATGGCTAAAAATTTCGTTTTCGAGAAATTAATTATTGAACATTATATTGCCTCTAAATGTAGCAATCCACCGTATGTAGTATACCAGGTATACCATTATTGTAACCGTATAATTGCAGTATTACCTGCAGTTTAATGAAATGGAACTCTGTTTACATTGTCACATTTATATTTTCCACGCTAAGAACCGACTCTTCTGTAATCTTACCTCGATATTATTTACTTGCCAGCAGTCTAGTCTAGTGACTGCTTTGCTACCCTCCTCCTCAATCTTGTACATGCGTACGATCTACCTCAAAGGTGGACATGCACTGTGGTCAGTACATGCAGGAGCGAAGGAAGGGGGGAGGGTAGTGACTAGTGAGGGTCATTTACCCCCCCCCCCCCCCCCCCCCACACACTTTTCATCTTGACAACCACAGAGATGAAAAATTTCACAAATTTGAAATTTGCTCCATTATGAGGTTGAATTCTTATAATTTTCTCAAGTTTTGCTAAACTAATTGAACAGAGTTTTTATCCAATGATGAGACAATGACTTATTTCACCAACTTAATAATCCTCATTAACACAATTCAATAATTAGTTAAATTACACATTAAACTGACACATACAGTGAGATTTGTCTTATTGTTTATTGCTTATAGCTTAAAGAAATTCCAAAATAGAGTAAATAATTGATTCTCTTTTACTAGAAATTCAAAAGATTCCCTGTGGGACCAATGGGGGCGTTATCAAATAACAAATAGTTACAGATTATATTGCAGTTTGTCTAAAAGTTTCCCCAAAAATATTGAATATCCCACATTTAAAATTTCTTTGAAAAAGATGCAAAAATTCAAGCACAAGCTTAAAAATCGATTATTTTGTATCAAAAATTAAAAAAATATCACTGCAGGGCTGATGGGGATTCTATAAAAAAGAAGTGATTATATTACATTTGACTAAAGTTTCTACAGGCTGGATATTGCATGTCACATATTCTAAATTTCTTTGAAAAAGATGCCAAAATACAAAAATTGATTATTTTGTCTCAAAGATTAAAAAAATGCCCTGGGGGCTAATGGGGATTCTATTAAAAAAAGTGATTGATTATATTACATTTGACTAAAGTTTCTAAAGGATATTGCATGTCACACATTCTAAATTTCTTTGAAAGGATCAATTCTTCAATTCGTTCAATTCTTTTGTATGAAAATATTCAAAAAGGGCCCTGCAGGGCGAACTGGGGGCTGGCCCCCCAGATCCCCTTATGTCGGCGCACTACCTTTCTAAAGGATATTGCATGTCACACATTCTAAATTTCTTTGAAAGGATCAATTCTTCAATTCGTTCAATTCTTTTGTATGAAAATATTCAAAAAGGGCCCTGCAGGGCCTTATGTCGGCGCACTACCTTTCTCACATTCATCAAACCCTGAAAATTTGACTCCTCCACTCAAAATAAAGTTCCTACGCGCCTGAGTAAATGGCTTAGACGAAATGCAAGTTCGTCATCCTTTGGGGGATATGTGAAGTATAGAGATGACCCGTGCGGAAAAGAAATCGGGCATTAAGTTCTTCGGGCATAATCTTCTCTAAAACGAATGCAAGCCACCAGTGGCCGTCGTATTGCACTGTGATATATTCTTCAATATCCCCCATAGTTAGATCATGTTCAGAACACCATCTTCATCCAAGGTGGTTGAATAGTCCTTGATCTTCATCCCCATCAGACTCAAAATCATCCTGATCAGACATCCAAGATTACAGGAGAGTCAGTTCTTAGCGTGGAAAATATGAATGTGACAATATAAACAGAGTTCCATTTCTTTCAATAGAAGGTAATACTGCAATTACTGCTACAATGGTATACCTATGGTATACTACATACAGTGGATTGCTACATTTAGAAGCAATATAATGTTCAATAATTATTTTCTCGAAAACGAAATTTTTAGCCATCTCCAAATTTTGTGTGATTGTACCTACATATATGTAGAATAATATTGCCAAGTTTAAAAAAAATCAAAGATGGTGTTTTTGACCTATTGACCTTTGACCTTATCTAGATGTAGGTCAATTGTGTGGTTCAATTTAAGATGTCCTTGATATGAAAGTCACTTATTTAGATAGGAAATTTAATTTCCTTTCCAATGAGACCAATCCCAGCTCTGTAGCTCTGATAGGAGCCGAGTAATTCCAAGAAAACCAAAGTAACTCGCGAAAAGGTCACCGACGGGTCAAAATTTGACCCCGCCATAACTTTGTAACCAAGAGCCCCAAAATTATTTAAAAAAATCATGGTTGCTACTGTCTATGGTATGATTGAATGTGCCAAATTTCATGGAAATCAAAGAAAGTCAGAAACAAAAATGTTTTTATTTTGGGTGGTTACTTTTGGAATGACCCCTTTATGTATTTTGCCAGTTTTCTTAATAATCTTGGCAAAGATTCTTAATAATTCTTTCTTTGCCCATGTTTCCATTGATCTGTTTTCTGTATGTAATTCCTATTTGACAGGCTTATTTGGTATTATCTTAGTATTATTCTGGCACTACCCTTCCTCCCCCGTAACAATAGTAGAGCAAAGAAAGAAACCCCCCGATCACTGAATGGTGTTACCATAGATGTATCATACATAGATACTATAACATCTTTTGTGTCACCAACTACACCATTCTGTTGGCGTTTGTGTTCTGGCATTTACCCTAAGGCGCTTCCCTGGCAACCGGAGAAGTGGTTTTACGTGTTGAGTTTCTGGAGTCCGTCCACCTTAATTATTTTGATCATCATTCACTAACAACAGATGGTTTTTAACATTGCTAGAGATTAGAAACGTAGAGTAATAGAGGTACAAAGGTAAAGAAAAACACTTTCAAATGTTCGGATCTAAGCAAGAATCTCTGCATACCACAATCCCGATAGCCAGGTACCGGTCTCGCTCGTCCTTGGCTTCGATTCTTTTCACGTGATTTTTAACTTTTACCAATATATTGATAAAGTTGAACTAATCGCATGCTATTCCTTACGCTGGCGTATTGTTATACGACCTGCGATACGTCCTTATGAATTAGTGGTGGCACCACTAATTCCTCAAGCTACGACTACGACCAAGGAGGTTCTAATCTAAATAAAAACATCTCCTTGACTACGACTGTAACCAGCACTAGAACATATCACCAAAAAATTTAAAAATCAAATTCAGGTTTCTGGGACATTTTGGCGGGAAAAGCAGCTTAAATGACATATTTCAGAAATTATGTTATATTATTTTTTTTAAGTATTTATTCTATATTTATTTAAATTAATAATACAGAAATGTAAGTCTACCTATAGTCTGCAAGACTGAAATATACACTATTAGACAATTCACAATACGTAGTACCTAATACAAGTTATCAAAATTACTGGACATGAATAACATAATTACCTAATTATAAAAATAATTAGGTAATACCTAATAAGTATGTAAGTATAAGTTAAACCCTATCCTTTCAGATAATTTACCACTGTTTCACTCAATAAATAAATCTACTAATACTGCGAAATTATTAATATCACTGACATCGCTGGAGTGCCAACCTATTCCAGTCAGTGATTATTTTGGGAAAAAAAGATTGTTGAAAAGAATTTGTTGCCGCAAAAAAAATTGCTACATTTTTAAATTGTCATCAACTCTTGAGTACTATAGTAGGTAAGTAGGTACCTGCAGGATACCTAAAATATACATTCTTGTTTATTAGTTATACATGGTCAAAGTGCTAAATAACAACATGAGTCTACATTCTTCTCTTTAACTATTATTAACTCGAATCGCTCGTAAATTTATTGCTCAGAAAATTTGGCAACTTTTGAGGTCAATGTTGTTTTACTGACTTTCAAATTAGAATAATTCTGCTGGTAGCAATCTTTGTAATTGATTTGTTGATAACTATTCATCCCACAACAGCATTGAGTTCAAGAACACATAAGAACCATTCTGAAATAATTGCAATGAAACGACCTATGGGTAGATTATGCTTGAGTAATAGGAAAATGTATTGTGGTATTATAGTTAGTACTAGGTAGGTACAAGTAGTGGAACAAAAAGTGTTTCAAATGCTACAAGGTTTCGGTAATAAAATGATTTGTTATGCGTGTAATGCGGCAATTAGTGGAACAGAGCATCTAAATGGATTCAACACAATTAAACAATTGAGCACATTTGACTTGACAATTTCATTGTTTTAGATTTCAATTTGATTCTCTTCTGCTAGGATTTCTGCCAGGGAGCAAACTTACTTCATTTATAATTTATGAGTGTAAGACGCAAAGGAGTCCAGTTAAAATCCTAATGGTTTAATCCTTGGATAGTTGTGAATGAAGATGTTCAAAATTAGACAATGAACAATCTACCCTAACAATGATTGAATACGATTAAATAATGATTAAACAAGAATGAATACCAAGTTGTCTAGTTTTTGCCAGTTCCGCCTTGGTCACTCACACTCACACCGATCAACCGGACGAGAGCTGAGCTGAGACTAACACATAGTACTATAATGTCATGCACTGTTATACTCTAAGGTTATGCGAGACCAGGAGCCCAAGTCTTGAAAAAAGCGTTTTGAAACCGTCTGGCGTTTTCATTGATCAAAACGTAAAAAAGTTGACGACTATACCTTAGCCTTCAGCTTTTTTACGTTTTGATCAATGAAAACGCCAGACGGTTTCAAAACGCTTTTTTCAAGACTTGGGCTCCAGTGGTCATATGCGTTCATTTACGACCACGCTACAATTTTGCATGGTCATTGGGACCAACATTGCATCAGATTTTGACAATTTCCATGCAAATCAAGAACTGCGAATTAGTCATCGCACCTTTGATGCAAATGTCTAAGTTGGGTTGCCAGCTGTTTCCAAGCAAGGTACAGGGCTGACATCATGGGGGGGGGGGGGGGGGGGCAAATGAACCCCCATGATCAACATACATGCCATCCCGCACGTCTGCATGCGATGACCTCGCCACACGAAAGCGGCGGAGTGGTCACTCGATCTTGCGAATCAGCTCGTGTGTCGTGGAGATTATGTCGTTAGCAGATCAGGATGATTCGTTATGAAATGCCACGTGTGATCGTATACTACGCGCCATAGCAGGCGCGTAGGAAGGGGGGGGGGGGGAGTGGGGGTCAATGACCCCCCCACTTTTCATCTTGACACCCCCAGATATAACCCCCAGATACACACAAATTTTGATAAAGAGATCCAAAAATGCACAAATTTGCTCCATTATGAGGTTGAATTCTCAAAATTTTCTCAAGTTTTGCAAAGCTAATTGAACAGAGGTATTATCCAATTAGACAATAACTCATTTGTCCAACATGATCATCCTCATGAATACAATTTAATAATTACACGTTAAACTATGATACCGAATAAGCACCGTTTTCAAAGCAATTCCAAAATCTATTCATAATCGATTATCTTTAGGGATTTTATCGAATAACAAAATTTACAGATTATAATGCATTTTGTCAAAGTTTCCCAAGAATATTGCATATCACAAATTTTAAATTTCTTTGAAAACGATGCCAAAATAGCTTCAAATTCGATTCTTTTGCATCAAAAACTCAAAAAATTCCCTGCGGGGCCAATGGGGATTCTATAAAAACAAATAGTTACAGTTATATTACATTTGTATAAAGTTTCCACAGAATATTGCATTTCATACATTTTAAATTTCTTTGAAAAGTATGCTAAAATAGCTTTAAGCTCGATTATTTTGTATCAATAACCCAAAAAATTCCCTGCGGGGCCAATAATGAGTATTAAAAACAAATAGCTACAAATTATATAACATTTCTTAAAGTTTCCACAGAATATTGCATTTCACACATTGTAAATTTCTTTGAAAAATATACAAAAATAGCTTCAAATTCGATTCTTTTGTATCAAAAATTCAAAAAAGGCCCTGCGGGGCAATTTGGGTTGCGGGCTTCCCAGACCCCATTGTAACGACGACTACTTTTCCTCACATTCATTGATCCCCATAATTTTGACCCCCCCACTCAAAATGAAGTTCCTACGCGCCTGCGCCATAGTATGATACGTCGTAGCATGACAAGGGCAGGGGCAATAGTCACGTATATCGTATCGTCGACTGTTTTGTAGTTCGTCAAACCTAGCATTATATTATCCAGGAAAACACCAGATGGTCCGTTCCCTCTACTAGGCTATACTTGCCAAATTGCTCTGAATATCAGAAATGTCAAATGCAGGTCGAGTTTCCAGATTTATGTTAGGCCAGGCGTCGGCAACCCGCTGCTCCTTCCTTGTTGGTTCTTGATCGGCTCGTTATAACATTTAAATAAAGATCTGGAATCAAAAAGTTTTAAAATTCGGAAAAAAAATATGGATGCAACTGGTGGCTTTTTGGTACACGCTCTATGATGTTTTTGTGATGTTGGCCCCCAAAAGGGCCGTTTGTCACTATACATTTCGGCAGTCGTAACGTACGACTTACGACTGCCGAAACGTAGTGACAAACGGCCCTTTCGGGGGCCAACATCACAAAAACATCATAGAGCGTGTACCGAAAAGCCACTAGTTGCATATTACGATAGCTCTCAGACCCTCAGTCAACTCAAAAATATGGATGTTTGATTCAGTTGATTCAGTTTGTTCATTTTAGAGACCCAGAATCACTTTAAATTGTTAAAATTCTAAAGGAAGGCGCCCTGCGGGGCATTAACATGGGGGCTTCGTCAGACTATCTCAATAAACTATACCTAGGTAATTCAATTTATTATTTTCGGTGTATTATATTTGATTGCCTCTACTGCGGCTCCTATTATTATCTAATTTATTAATTTTTATTAATTTTTTTTGTATTAATTTTTAATTTGTATTAATTTTTTTTTTAATTTTTGGCCAAAAAAGTTTGCCGACCCCTGCGTTCCTACCTTGTACCCTTGACTTTCAACTGCAGTTGAAATCTCAATCGCAGTTGAAAACCAGTGTGAACTGAACGCGATCGAGTTCAACTGCAGTTGAAAGTCACAGTGTGAACAAGGTAGGCTCTTGTTGAACGTTGAATATCAAATACAGGTATCAGGATTGTCGGACTGCATGTGAAATATTGTAAAAGATCTTCAACCAGATTATTTTAATGTGCAATAAAATTTTGCAACTTGATCTCTTTCAACCGATACGTACGTGTTGTATTGATTCAAGGTCAACTGAACTGATACAAGATACGTTTCATTTGATCACAAGTCACTTCTTTCCTTGTTTAATGTTTCCTTTCTTCATTGGCAAGCCTCTGGTTCAAATTTATTGAATTTGTGTTTATGTTTACGGTTGTTTCAGTGTAGGAAAAAGTCAAAGGTCTAAAAGCGGGGCAATATCGGGGACAATCAGGGCAATATCCAATTTTAAATATTAGAATGAGAAAAAACGGATTTGTGGGTCACGTGAGGTAAAAATTATCACTCAATCCATTGTCCAAAAGTGATACTACAAAATTACAAATTACTAAATTACAATAACACAAAAACCGAAAACTATATTCTGAAATCATTTCCAAACAAAACTATCCAGACTTGTATAGAACATATATGTGGCGTTTTACGGGATATTTTAAACTAACATCGTAATTATTTTTGTGATTTATTGACAAGTGTATTTGGTGTACCAATTTGACATCTCGGGCCCATACAGACTTGATGTTCCACTTGGCTGGCCGTGTTTCTTAATTTAGGTACTTATTTATTTATTAGAAGTCATTATAGAAAATATAAACATATGACTTATAGAGGTAGGTACTGTGAGTGTGTAACAAGTAACAACCTTAAATATACAAAACAAATGAATTGATTATGAATTCTGCATAATGCTTGCCAATGAATAAAATGGAATTAAATGGACGGTCAAATAGAACTTATTCTGAATAGCCTCGTAATGAACAATGGCGTTACTTATTGAAAAAGATTTGTTTTCATCCGGTTGAGTTTAATCATTGATTCGGACGTATATCCTGGCGACAACCAATGACGTTGGATATGAATGACAACTGTGATACGATAGACTGTTATAATAGGGGCCGATTGCTTTATTAAAACCAGTAGTAGGTCATTCAAGGAAAGTCATTGGTTGTTCACATGCAAAATACAAAATTTAGCAGAGTATTGAAAAATTGACTCTGCTGTATGCTGTAACATGTTACTGAAAAACCTGATTCCCGTTTTTCATACAATTTTGTATTTTTACACGACGCAACTTTCTGTCACAGAACTTAAAACATGTTCTAATTTCCTTCAAGATATGTGACAAAGACTTTGTCAAAGACTGTGTCACAGAAGTTGTTCAATAAATGTGGCCGTGTAAATCGGGCTTTAGAAGCAAAAATTAATTCCGGTCCATTCTGGTTTGTCGAACTTAAAATGGAGTGATATGAAGGGATGTGTGTTGTGAAAAATATCCGACCGAACCGGGGCTCGAACCCGGGACCTCTTAAAATGGAGTATTCCAAGAAATTGAGTATTTTTATTTTATTATACTATCACTTAGAGTAGGTACCTACAATTGAAACAGATTTGGCGTTTTTACCAACTCTCTTCTGGGCAGGACTTCCTATAGCTGATAAGCTATGCAATATTGTCTATTATACCGGTCAATCTTTATGAGTGTAATTGTACAAATACCATAAAACCAATTTAATAAGAGAAATTATTAAGTTTTATCATGGAAGTAGCAAGACAATTAGGTATTGTGGTTAACCTTTTGTGAATCTGGCCCCTGCTTCATTAAAACGCTTGTTAAAACTAAATACGTAGAAAGAAGTTCTTGGTAAGAATGATAATGAAGTAGCTAGATAACTAATTATCTTTTATATCTAGCTCACGTTCTGAATTAACCTTCTAGGTTAAAGTTTCTGCTCATAAAGTAATTTATTGTTACCTTTTAGATTTATTGCCCTCTTGACTCATTCGTAAATGACGGTAAGCTGTTGATAAGTTTAATAACATTGTCACCTACAAGTGACTTACTTGGATTTGATAAGTTAATGAATGCAATGGAGGCCATTGGTCAGCAATCTGCAGATAGCACATACTAGGTTGGCCAGATAAACCCCGATAAACTGGCGGAGGGGTCACTAGGAAAATCCAAATTGCTTGTTTTGCCTTGTTTGTCTTCTTATATACTTGGGCGTTTTCGTCTTTCGTCTTATTTTATTTTGTAATTTTTTAGTGTAATTTTAATCAATGATTTTAATTTCGTGTTGTGTTTTTATATTATTTTGTAATAAAAATCAGTTTCGTGACTTACTCGATTTTTGATTTCTTCACATTTTTTTCCTGCATAAACAAAATTAAGGTGGTTCATTTTCTGAAAAGTAGCATTTTTGCTTCAATTTAATTAATTTTAATTGTAAAAATAAGGAAGATCAGTGACATGGGAAAATATAAAGCTAGGAAAACGCTAAGTAAGTGTTGATGAGCGAGTACCGATACGCACAAAATCTCCAACCGAACACAGTCCACATAATTTACCAACTACATTATTTCGGATTTCCATTGAACCGAGATTGAACTTTCCAATTTCAAAATACTCGAGAACAATTGAATAACATATACAAGTGCCGTGAATTACCTAGGCATTTTTGATAAATCTCCTTTTGAGAAAATATGGCAACAATTGTCTGTACATTCTTGCTCGATTGGGCTAAACATATGTAAAATGTGAGGTATTGTTGGTCTTTATCACTATTCAAAATTTGAACTAATCGGAACATTTTATTTTCGACCAATCGGAAGATTTTTTTGTATTTTAATTTAACCAATTAGAGGATGTAGCTGAAACTCTGTAAAATTTGATACATGTTCGTCTATATACTAATATAAAAATAGTCCGTACTCCGTTCCTAGAGAGAGCGAATTGCTCTCTTCGCTCGCTCAATAATGAAGCATTAGGTACATTACAAAATGTAACACCAGTCAGTGACAGTACCTATAAGACTGACTTTGACATATTTTAAAATTGGGATAGATTTTGTCCTTCCTCCATTCAATTTACTAGGAAAACGCTCTGTGAAACGCGTTGATGAGCGAGCACGGATACGCGCAACACCTCGAACCGAAATTCTGCGTCTATCGAAAATATCATTAAAAGCCAATAATTCTTGAAATTTTCCCAGACTTGTTTTAAAATCTCCAAATATCACTCAAATATTAGTCCCAATAACCATGCAAAGTTTTAAGTTGATCGGTTGAACCTTTATAATTAAACTACGTTCCCAGTAAATATTAAAAAATCACAGAATCTCTTTCAAAAAATATACCTGGGACCACTCATATGATATTAGTGTGTGTACACAATATCTGATCGATCTGTTGAACGGTCATTATTAGTTTCATATGCGTTTAAAAGTTTTTGCTCAACTACCTTGGATTAGAACTGAAGAGTCAAAGTAGCCGTGATCAACATTTTCGAGAAATTTGACAGCTAACACGCAAAATGTCCGTAAAATGTCAATTACTTTTGGATTTAAACACAGATTAGTCTGAAAGTAGTCAAAAATACAGATAATGTTGGTCCCAATGACCATGCAAAGTTTTAAGTTGATCGGTCATACGGTTCTAGTTTAAATTTCAAAAAAACACATGATTTTTTTTTTTAATTTTAACCAATGGGAGGATTTGGGGTCGTTCCGCCTCAGGACAACCAAAAAATGACGAAAATTGACCTGACCTCTTGCGATTTTAATAATTTTTTTTTTGAATATTGTCTACCTAAAAATAGTCGACACGTGTTTTTTTGTTTGACCTTGAGGGCAACCACTTCCGCAGTGCAAGCTTGCAAAATATCATGATTTTGTACTTTTTGAACATTCCGCTTGCACTTTCATAGCTCGTAATTTTTGATCCAAATATCGTACAAAGATTATTTTTTTACCAAAATGAAGCTCTTTTTATGCTCTATTTTACTATTGTATACACAATATGTTTCTTAAATTACAACATTTAAAAAAATGAAAGTGAAAAATTCAAAGTTCCATTACTCAAAAAGTCATTTTTTTATAATTTTTAAATTTTTACCATATAATTACTCATATGTTATCTACTTACTGTAAAACTTTCAAGTTGGAGTGTCTAGGGATGTGGGAGTAATGAATTATTTAGGGCGTCAAGGTACTTGTGAAACCGCGCGGCAGAGCGCCGCCGCTGCTCTCGTTCTAGCGATCGCGGTAAAAACTCCACTGAACTCGATCACTATTGTAACTACTCATTTTCTATTCTGTCTACTATAATTCAACAATTACTTTGATACTATTAGTTGTTAGTTGATTTGACAATCATAGCAATGGTTTAAATATGTATTCTCGTGGAACCACGAAAACCGTTATGTTCTGAAACCTTCGTTACACGACATCACAATAAATTCTCTCTGTCTACTATAATTCAATTACTTTTATAATATTTGTTGTGGGTCGTTTTGACAATCAATGCATTGTTTTTATATGAGTTCTCATGGGATCACGAAAACAGTTATGTTCTGAAACTTTAGGTATACGACATCATAATAAAATCTCTTGTCTTACGTTTTGCTATTCATAGACGGTACTCCGTTCTTCGCCAATTTTTGCCGACCAATCATGTAATAAATATTCCTGTCAATTAATTTCAACCCTTTCAGTTTTTAATCCCTGCTCTGTGTTCGCCGACACGAACTGCCCACCCTGCGTTGGTCTCGGGTGCAGGTGTATTTCTATAGGTATTGTTATTGGTTTTTAGGTATGTAATTGATTGAGGAGATTTTCTACACTGTGTAACTTCTAAGAGCAATCATATCTGTTTTGGCTTCCCAACCACACGGACCTCTGAGCTCTCCAAGTGTTGGGTGTTATAATAGGTATACATTTGTGTGTGGTTTTTTTTCTGATAGACAAGAAATACTGATATACCTATTCGTAGTGCATTTCGTAGTGAAATTGGTGTTCAATTTTTTGCGTTTTTTTATCTATGGTTTATCGAGTCGATGTAATTATTTAATGAAATCAATTTATAGAATAAGTTTACATCTATGTAGGCTTTTCCTATAGGTACCTACTTTCTGTAAAATTGAAGAGTTCAATAATTTGAGAGTAAATACTACTTATTACATTATTTTCAAATTCAATCAGTGCGTCAAAGGTGTAAATCAGTCGCGACTTTGCTAAAAACTTTTCTTTTGTGCTGCAAGACGAGGCCCAGGGATTTTACTGAAACAAATCGTCCACCACTCTCCATCCATTCGTCGCATACTACAAAGAGAATAGTGAAGTGAAACACATCAGTTTTGCAGTAATTTCTGAATGCAGCAGGATACAGTAGCCGTCCGTTTATTTATTAAAAAAAACTTATTAATTTTCTGAAACAATATTTTCAATCAGCCAACAAAATCATGTAGGTATTTATCAAATGGTTCAGCTGCCCAGTACAAAAATCGTAAAATATAAACAATATTTGCCGCCACAATGCAGCCGAGTGGCACTTCACAGCCACATCGCACGGAAAGGGGGCCTGTGAGGGTGTGGGTGGACTGTGAAGCGGCTTGCAGTTCGAGCCAGTCTACAAGGCCTTATGACGGCCAGATCATGGCTCCGCGACAACTCTATGACTGGGTCCAGTCCAACATCACATCCATCAACTTCGAGTATTGTACGCAAGATGAGCACGACTTGGAGGATCAGATTCTCGCGGCAAGATTTTCACAAGCACGTCTTATCTCTGGCACCCAGAAACTGCATTCATTTGTTCCTGTATCCATATACATTTATACGTGAGTATAAATGTCTATGCTGTATCAACACACGTCATTCAAACGAGAGTTTATTCCTACGCTGCAGAAGCAAGAGATGAATTTGTGTCCATCCAAGCAGATGAACTATTGTTTAAACATATCTGCGGCTTTGTCACGTGCAATCGCTAGAACGACAGGATCGCCCGCGCTCGGCCGCGCGGATTCCCAAGTACCTTGACGCGCTAAATAATTTATTACTCGCACATCCCTTGACACTCCGCCTTGAAATTTTTACAGTAAGTAGGTAACACATCGGCAATTATATGGTAAAAATTTAAAAAAAATTAAAAAATTACTTTTTGAGTAATAAAATTTTGAATTTTTTACATTCATTTCTTTAAATGATGTGGTTTAAGAAACATATTGTGTATAATATATTAAAATAGAGCATAACAAGAGCTTCAATTTGGTAAAAAAGGCATCTTTGTACGATGTTTGGATCAAAAGTTATGAGCTATGAGAGTGAGAGCGAAATGTTTAAAAAATACAAAATCATGATAATTTGCAAGCTTGCATTTCGGAAGTGGATGACCTCAAGGTCAAACAAAATTACACGTGTCGACTCTTTTTTAGTATACAATATTCCCACAAAAAATTAATAATATCCCAGGTGGTCAGGTTTTTTGCTTGGGGATTTGGAGCTGGAATGCCCCTTTGGATGAAATTTTGTTTGATTAAGCAAAATGTTGGTCGTAGTGACTTCTCAAAATTTCAAATTGAACGGACCAACCAATCGAAAGATCATTTTTTTTAAATTTGAACCAATCACAGGATCGCCTTTTAAAAACGATCCCAGAGACCGCATAGATTACGTTAGTACGTGTGCAAAATTTCAGATCGATTGGTTGTGCGGTTTGATCTGGGCAGTGCAGACAAAAAAAAAAAAAAAACACACACACAGAGAAAGTGCCATAAGAGTACCGTGGTGACGCTCGCTACGCTCGCTCAATTATACCTATTTTTCTAAACATTGTTCTAAAAAGTATAAAAATTCCCAGTCATGATTCAACCTTATCGAAGTATATTCACTGACTATTATCTCACGTTCGCAAACAGCTGCTATCTACACTTGAGTGTCAACTGCCAAGTCCCGAACATCTGTGAAGAATGTTTATCATGGAAGCACGATTGTTTCAAATACCAAGCGCATTATAAATGACTGAATTGCTTGTTTGTAGATTATTATGGAGTTATGTAGAAAATAAATCATCAGGGCGTGATTATCCGATTGGGCGCAGCGCGAAGTAGCTGCGCAGTAACACACCTTGCTAGTTGCTTTACATGGTTATTATGACACACAGTGGAGTAAATAAAATCACGTCCAAATCGATCAAATATCCAGGAATTAAACCGTTTATTATCTAAACCAAATGATTTTGTATTCAGGGTTATTTTCTGTCACACAAGCCAGGACAATGGTTCATTAATTTTTTTTAATTGAACAATGAAATTGAAACAGTATTAAAAAATGACAAAGTCCCATTGTTCATTCAAATTTCTGCTTAGTAATTGTTGTGTGACATTCATCACAATCTGAACCTGAACTCCAGAGGTCCCGGGTTCGATCCCGCATACGTCCTTCAGTTTCTCGGCCCAGAGTCAAATGATGGGAAGGTTCCCTTCTTCACGACCGCCTCATGTCCACAGATTCTTCCCCATCATTCATCCGTCGCCATTAGCATAGAGAACTGACTAGTTGCAGTAGAGTACCTACTACACATTTTGAAATTGCAGACGAATAGGCAGATTTACGAAAACCTTGTAGGCAATTACCTATTGAGAATGATGACGATAAATTTACATTATTCTCAATTCTATTTTCATGCATGTAATTCTAGTTTCTCCGTATCGAGAGCACTGCACAGTTAGTTATGAATGAAACGGTACGCGGAAGATTCGCCTGCGGAAGATTCGCCTGACCCTCGATTATACCTGTCGAATGAAAGGTTGGAAGATTCGCCTGCATGGGTTCAGGTAATCAGAAGGGTACACGGAAGATTCGCCTTACAGGAAGGGTCAGGCGAATCTTCCAACACAACTTGGAAGATTCGCCTGACCCTCTAATATACCTGTCTAATGATAGGTTGGAAGATTCGCCTGCTAGGGGATGTGAATCGGAAATGAAAATTAGGGGTCAGTCAGGATGCACAAAATGGTCTGAAACGTGTCAGTTACGCGCATTGTTGGCGGGATATTTCAAACATGATGAGATCGTTTGATTTTGGTACTTCATCACTGTACCAAAATAAAATTTTAGTCGAACAAATTTAATGCATTCTAGGAGTTAGAAAATAACTTTTATGGAATAAAAGTAAAGTATTAATTTGGTCGATAAACATAGTATTCCTTTCAAAGTCCTTTACCAATGTTGTTCATTAATAATTACTACACAACTGTACAATTAATTCTATAAATACGAGGCAGAATGGCCTAAGTCCATTTTCTCTTATACTTTTGTCGAAGTCTATCTGACTGATGTCAACAAATATGGTTAGGTTATTGAAGTAATGACTCTGGCACATAACTAAGTTATGATTGAATGAAGGCATAGTTACTGGTTTTGTAAAAATCCAACCAAGAATAATTATTGAATGGACTTCGGACCTTCTACCACTGATGTACGGATTAATTATTATATATTATCAAAACATATTTTACAATGATCGGAAATGTTGATATTTAAATAGTCTATCTATATAATTTTAAAACTAATGAATCCAGAATTCTGATGTAATTCGAAAACCATGATCTTTTCAAGAAATTGTGAAATAAACCTGAAATTATCTGATATATTGTATGAAGTTGAAAATTGATAAATGATTGACAGGAAATATGTTGAAATGTTTGGATCCACTGAAGTATAGTAGGTAGTGAAGTCCGAACATAATATTTTAATCTTCGATATTATTTGATGTTCAGTGTTAAGACGGCTGGGTAGTGAGTTTGACCTCGAAGAGTTTTTTAATCGATTTTTATCAATATCTTTTTCCAGTGCAATTGTTAACAAAATAGGGCTATGGACGTGAATACAGAACAGTTCAATGAAAATAATTTCATAGCTTGGAATAAGTTATTAGTTTTATTTTGTCCAGCAGGCGTTTAGAACCCGAAAATTACTAAATTTTCGGGTTCTAAACACCTGCTGGACACAATAAAACTAATAATTTAGTAATAATAAAAAAATTTGTAATTTTCGGGTTCTAAACGCCTGCTGGACAAAATAAAACTAATAACTTATTCCAAGCTATGAAATTATTTTCATTGAACTGTTCTGTATTCACGTCCATAGCCCTATTTTGTTAACAATTGCACTGGAAAAAGATATTGATAAAAATCGATTAAAAAACTCTTCAAGGTCAAACTCACTACCCAGCCGAGTGAGTTTGACCTTGAAGAGTTTTTTAATCGATTTTTATTAATATCTTTTAATAATGTAATTGTTAACAAAATAAGGTTTTGTACGCGTCTTTAGAACTGTTCAATGAAAAAAATTTCATAGCTTGAAATGGTTTATTAGATTTTCTTTGTCCTACTGATGTTTAGTACCCGAAAATTAGTAAATTATGGTACTAAACATCTGTTGGATAAAATAAAACTAATAACTTATTCCACGCTATGAAATTATTTTAATTGAACAGTTCTGAAGACGAGTACAAACACTTATTTTGTTAACAATTATATAGGTAAAAGATATTGATAAAAATCGATTAAAAAACTCTTCAAGGCCACGCTCACTACTCAGCCCTTTAGACAAATATCTGGTCTGGAGTCCAGACATCTATCAAAATTACCTACTATAGTTTTGTCATCACCATTTCCAATATTTTAAAAATTTTGCTGATGGGTAATATATTGCAACTTATTCAGATCTTAGTTCACGATAAACTTTTAAATTTATGACAATTCTTGAACTTCTACGTTAACTTCTTTTTTATTTATACACATATTTTTATTATGTGTATGTACAATATTTTGTTCTGTTTCACAGGACTTCTTCAGGGCGTTTGTTTTAAAAATTATATGAAAGAAAACAAATTATAAATTGACTAACCCAGGTATTGCATTGTATTGTATTTGCATCACTATCGAATAATAAAGATGTTAACGTAAAAGTTCAAAGAATTGTCATAAATTTAATGTTTATATATAAATATAATTTATTGAGCAGTTTGGTATGTGTTTATTAAAAATAATTGATAAATGTTTTCTGTATTGTATTATTAATACTTCAATACAGTAGTTCACCCACTTTTATTCGATAAAGATATTTTCTAAATTCTAGGATGCATGAAATATGTTCCATTAAAATTTTTCTACAATAAAGTACCAAAATCAAACGATCTCATTATGTTTGAAATATCCCGCCAACAATGCGCGTAACTGACACGTTTCAGACCATTTTGTGCACCCTGACTGACCCCTAATTTTCATTTCCGATTCACATCCCCTAGCAGGCGAATCTTCCAACCTATCATTAGACAGGTATATTAGAGGGTCAGGCGAATCTTCCAAGTTGTGTTGGAAGATTCGCCTGACCCTTCCTGTAAGGCGAATCTTCCGTGTACCCTTCTGATTACCTGAACCCATGCAGGCGAATCTTCCAACCTTTCATTCGACAGGTATAATCGAGGGTCAGGCGAATCTTCCGCAGGCGAATCTTCCGGCAATCGAATGAAACTGTAGCTATTGGAAATGCTTGGCGTGGAATGCTGGGTGATCAGCAGTCCAGCACTAATTAGTATGGTAGATCATGTCCACTCTCTCTGATCATCCATACCATTTCATACTACGACACTTCGTTATATTTTACACAAACACAATGACAATGTGGCACTGTTGACTAAGGTTGTAGAGGTTGTAGGGCACTTTACCGACGGAATCTTTACCGGCGGACCTTTTACCGATGGATATTATACCGACAGTACCCGGACACTTTACTACCGACTACAACATCGGCGAAAACATCCAAAATACTCTCCCAGTACCCAGGCGCGTAGGAATAGGGGGGGAAAGGGGGGAACGGACCCCCCCTGTCTGGAACCTGACCCCCCTGCCAGAGATCCTGACCCCCCCTGCTAGAGACTCTGACCCCCCCTGCTAGAGATCCTGAACACATCCAGATATTCACAAATGTTGATTAAGTGTTGCACAGAATGCACAGATTTGCTCCATTATGAGGTTGAATTCTCAAAATGTTCTCAAGTTTTGCAAAACTAATTGAACAGAGGTATTATCCAATGAGACAACTCATTTACTCATTTGTCCAACATGATCATCCTCATGAATCAAATTAAATAATTACACGTTAAACCGTTGAATCTTCAATCAACGGTTAAACTAATAGATTACAAAACACATACAGATTTTTCTTATTGATTGCTTATTGCTGTTGCTCTTGCAACCTTTTTCAAAGGTCGATTCCAAAATCAATTCATAATCGATTCTCTTTCACTAGAATTCAAGTATTTCCCTGCGGGGCCATTTAGGATTTTGTCAAATAACACAATTTTATTTTGTTTCTTGTGTCCCCAAGAATATTGCATAGGACACACATTTTAAATGTCTCTAAAAAAGATGCCAAAAAAGCGTCGAATTCGATTCTTTTTTTTATCAAGATGTAAAAAATGCCCTGCGGGGCAATTGGGAATTCTATAAAAACAAGTTTTCTTAAGTTCCCACAGAATATTGCATATCACACATTTTACATTTCTTTGAGAAGAATAGCTTAAAATTCGATTATTTTGTATCAAAAATTCAAAAAAGGCCCTGCGGGGCTAACTGGGTGTGAGTCCCCCAGGCCCCTTGTAGCAGTGAACTACCTTTTCCTGACATCCGTCGATCCCCTATAATTTTGACCCCCCCTGTCAAAATAAAGTTCCTACGCGCCTGCCAGTACCCAAAATTCAACTCAGGAAATACATTCTCTCTTAGGCTGCCAAGAGTTTAAAAAAAATCGGTTAGTGTCCAGGTAGTGTCTGTCGGTGAAGTGTCCGCCACTATTTTTCGGTAATATGTCCGTCGGTAAAGCAACCTGTCACATTATAATGTTATCCATTTTCATCACTAATGAGTAATGACTAATGAGGTGCGCATATTTAACGGCAGCCAGGCTCATCAATGTGTTATTCACAGCTAGGCAGTTACACTTGCAGTTATTTTTGAAATTGCGGCAAATGCATGAAAACCCGAAAAGAACAATTCTCAGCTGTGTATTTCTTATGGCTATGCCCCCCCCCCCCCCCCCCCCCCCGCCGTGAGGGCAAGCATGTCTGTATGTGTAGTGATGGTGGTAGAGTGTGGTAACATGATCACGTACTCAGAGAAGCAGAAACTCTGATGCAAGTGATTTGGATTCAATTACAGTACATATCCGGTGTAATGCCGAGTAACATGAGTATTATTAACAATAACGTGTGATACCGATGTGACGTAAGAGATGTAATTACCATAGTCTTCTCAACATTTCTCTGGACCGTCGACTGCTTTGATTGATGGTCAATACCAGCAATGTTGCAACTACATTTTAGTTGTATGTTCCATGATTTACCAAAGTACTGTGTGATTTTGTTAATATTGATAGTTTCACTAAAAGCCACGACCGCCCTCTTCCTTCCTATCGTCCATGTTCTTCAACATCCCCCTAAGGGGGGGGGGGGGCGACAGTGCGACATTTTTTATAGATGGTACATGGTTAATAGACTTTTCAATTGGTAAAATTTAAATTTTCACTTTTTTTCTATTTTTTATCTTATTTTAGGTACCTATGTGTGTGTGTTTTTTTTACCAGTGCCGCTACAATTTGTCTCTGAATTGAAAGATTATCTGGACGGAAAGAGAATTCCCTTGACCTTGTAATGAAAGTACAATGACCAGTGATTCAGTGTGTTAACTTCCTGATGTCACTGTCAAGTCATCATTTCCTCTCTGTTCATTGAGATGATTCTCAAGGTGAGGGGGGGGGGGGGGGGGGGGGACAGCGTGGAACATCGAGAGAATACCAATGTTGAGTACAGGAAACTACACACATTTTAATTCCAAGAAAAATAGCACATAGGAAAAATATCTTATTGTTTTTTTTTAATTTAAGAATTTCAATATTTTTACACAAAAAAATATGACAACAAATTTTAAAATGTGTAACAAAAAGCTATATATACATTTAAAAAAAATCAGTTAATTTCAAAAATATTAAAATAGTTAAAAATATTTTTAAAAATATTAAATATCGAGAAGTTGACGTTGAGGTGTTTGTTGTGTTGCAGACGTGAACGAGGAGAAGAAGCTGCTGGTGCTGCTGAACCCGAAGAGCGGCCCGGGCAAGGCTCGAGACATGTTCCAAGCTCGGGTCGTGTCCGTTCTGGCCGAGGCCGAGATCGCGTTCGACCTCCACGTCACACGCCACGCCAACTACGCTCGCGAGTTTGTTCGAACCAAGGTAGCCGCACCACTTCATATACTGTAGCAAACATTATGCATGCACTTCACGCAAGCTATGAAGGTGAATCAATTTTCTCAGTTTTTTTATGATATTTTTAATTTTTAACGTAATCATTGTACCAATCTCGGTCATAGGTTTGAAAATTGTAAAACTTCAATGTTTCCTCACATTAGTTTGTCCTTGAACATGAAGTACAGTATCTTAGTAATAAACTATTTAAGTATATTGAAATTGCAGGAAATAGCAGTTATTTTATATCATAAATGTTAATGGCTACAATGTAATGATGATTTTTCAGAAAACCCCTTGGCAGTAATTCGCATGTATGTATGAAGGCAAATGATGTGATTTTGATCTGATTTTGAAGGCAAACGGTGTGATAACTCTGGCCTGTGTTGCAGGACATCTACCAGTGGCGAGGGATCGTGGTGGTGGGCGGCGACGGCATCTTGTTCGAGGTGGTGAACGGAATGTTCGAGCGCCCGGACTGGGAGCGCGCGCTGCAGGAGATCACCATCGGCATTGTCCCGTGTGGATCGGGCAACGGACTGGCCAAGAGCATCGCCTACGGGTTGGAGTGAGTACCTCTCATCATACATTCAGTGGCTTGCATACTTAGGGAGGGAACTTTTGGGGACATTCATTTTTGAGTGAACTCATTAATTTTTTTGAAAAAGAACTTTTAAGAGTGAAAAGTAATTTTTTATTAATGAACTTTTGAGCTTTTGATCAGTTTGACACTGACCTGAGCTGACACAAATTGTATGAATTCTGATTTTTTTATATAACTTAGTTTTATTACAAGATTTTCTGTATTTGAATGAAGAAGATATTTTTTTCTAACAGTATTGACCTTTGAATAAATTATCAATTGCCTCATCAGAATTCAGTGAAAATGCATGAAGAATTAAGTTAATCAATATAGGTACTTTAAAACAAAGTTACTAAATAAAAATGTTTATGATTTATTGGTTTTAAATATAAAATATACAAGATTACTAATTCAATAATTCAAAAAAAATCAATAATTTACGGAAACTAAAAATTAGAAAATGAGGAAAAATAATCATCAAGGACAAATCAAAGACCGAATGTGATGAAACCGTCGCCTTGTTCCCTCGCCCACACATTACCTTGCATTTGTTTGCAATTACTCATCACGAGTCTTCAAACATTGTCCTCCTTCCAGCCCCATGTCGCCATGTTGTCTCTTCATCAACAGCTAAATCCACAAGACAGCTGTGTCTATGTGCCCTAGCGCCCCAGTCTGTCAACACATGTTTCATTGATCGGATATGTCATACCCATGTGAACCACATGTTCATTAGATATGTTATGAAACATTTGACACCTGTCTGTCATCTTCAATGTTTTGAAGTGTCATCCTTCAGACCACTAATAGGTAGCCCATTATCAAGAAGGTTTTAATTAATCCTTGGGTTTTACCAACTGTGATTGAATTTTTATTGGTTTCTCACATGGTAATTCCCAGATATGTATTTCAGTGATTATTGCCAGGGCAATAATTGTTTATTTTCTTAAAAAATTGTAAACCTTGTTTTTCATCAATAAAGTAATTTTTGAATTTTAAACACTTCGAAAGGGAATCTGTGTAGCTAAAGCTGGTGCATGAAATTATTTTATTACGAGTCTTGGTCGATAACATTGTGATTTTGTTCTACTCAAGCTGCTCTAATAATGCAAGTTATGGGAGCTCTCATCGTTTGTGGTGGTTGATAATATATTCCCACCATCTCCACTTTCTATGCGCGTTACTTATACATAATATCACTAATTACCTAGTTATCCAATATGACTAACAGTAACTGATGTTGAAACACATTTTTAATGCCCTGTATCTATGCTACATAATTATTGTGGGAGGGAGACTGCAGGGTAATAAAAGTACTTGCGAATGCAGAAACTATGGTTACGTTCAACTCTGTTCATCCGTAATTGTCTCTCAATCAAGAGAAGTCATGGATATCGAAATGACACTGAATTTAATAACGAAAAAAATAATTGGATAATTCTTGATTTTATTTCAATTTTTTCATCATTCTTCATTGATTTTATAAATAATTCCAAGTGAATAACAAAAGGTATTGGCCAATATGTTTTTCTGTCCAATGTCATGATGCTTCTTAGTTGTTTTCCCGTAGAGTTCTTATAGTCCTAATGATCTTGCTCGGCTCTTGTCACTGGCTGTAGCCGGAGGCTGTAGCTTGACCTCTGAAGGCCGATGCAAGGTCAGCCAAGGTCATCGTGTTTGTTTGCCTTGGTCAGTGATGCGCCAGTGAAAGCGATGCGACTGTTAAACGTCAACACCCGCATTGGAAAGTCTTTCCCATCACGTAACATGCAATATTCCTCACTAAATGCAAACACAGGTTCGATTTGTTTCCTTGAGGTAAACATCCGTGTTTGTTCAATCAACTTGAGTTGCATAATAAGCCAGGAAACGATTAGTTTGTCACACCCAAGAAGGTTTAAATTCTTGGTCACACCACGATCCTAGCCCACGTTAGGGGAGGGCATGATGGTTTCGTTGTAAAGAATCATTTTCCCTTCTTCTGGAAGTTCAGGAAACAATCGAGCGTACCTACTTGTTTAGATAATCAATTCCTCTGATTCTGACTTGTGCAAACTGCATTTCGCGAATTGTTAATACAATCCACGAATAATGGGATAAAAGCACACTTGTTCTCATCAAAATATTATATTTAGTTGTTCCAATTCGATTACAGGGTATATACATACTTTTTTATTATCATCTCGTCGATACTTATGCATCAGAACATCATTGCTGCAATCGCAAAATTCTAGTTTTCAAATTTTTTTCAAACTATTTTCAAAATCTTACCATTATTCAAATTGGAACTCTAGTCTTCAAATTAAAAAATAACTGTCAGGATCCGTAGCAGCAAGACAAGAACCAAACCAAATTATACATTTTATGTTATTGTATTTAACGGGGGATGCCCAAGTAGAGGTCTCCGATAGATATTTGAATTAATATGCTTATTTAATAGATAATTTCCTTGTACACCATATAAACGCAAGAAAAAGTGGGGTGGCCGAACTAATTTCCAAGATATATCACTTTATAAATTTGAGTTAGCCCTATCTTTAACATGGTAAGTCGAAAAAAACATGGTAATTTTCCTAGTAAATATTAGATTTAAACTATTTTCCACAGATAGATTTTTTCCAAAAACTATTATTATGTGTATTAGACATAGAGGTATTTATTAAGATTTTTGTATATACACCTAGCCGTACGTTTTTAAAAGTTAGGCGCCAAATTCTAAATAATTTTCCTATGCCTCCTGTGTTAAAATTTCTTAATCTTCCGAAGACATCATATTGAAAACTCAATATAATTCGAGAGTTGCAAGTTACAAGACATTTGATGAAACTTTTACATAAAAATATAGTTGAAATGTTGAAAAAATTAATAAAAGTCGTACATTTCAACAAAAAATATTTTCGGAAAATCTACTTGGGCATCCCTCCTTAAGGATGAACCAGCGCCAGGTCATCTACCAACAATTTTTTTCAAAACCATTTTATTTTGTTCCTAATAGTATCATCTACAATATAAGATCAAAAAATGTATACCTTACCTACCTAACTTTTGTGTAAAACGTTTCCAAAGTTCGAGTTTTTTACATGGCTCTTATTGGGGAACGAATTAATTTCCTACATTATTCTAAATTATTTTTAATCCGCACCAACAATTTCAACAGAAAACTAATGATATATTCTTCGACTTATACTGAATGCATTGAAAACTTAAAATACTCTTGTCACCGACTTAATTTCTGAGATAATGGCATTTAAATGTTTGAAAATCTTGATATATGGCCATTTAACATGGGACAACTGAACTAGTCAAAACCACTGCTGTATTCTTAACAAAATTATTTTACGAAAACTTTATTAAAAAAATCCTCATCGTATAATTCTCCACATATTACATTAAAAAACTATGTTTTAAAGTTTAAACAAGCGTTTTCTGAATTAATTTATCTCATGTTATGAATATAGTCATTCAAAGCGATGGTTCATCCTTAAATCTTGGTACTTGGAAGATCACTAGCAGAACTGTGTGTTGAATATTTCACATGTTAGTTATTTTCCCGAAGACAGAATGGTAATTGCATTTGTAATTATTAGTTCTGTATTTTTTGCGATTTGGAAGATAAGATCGATTTGTTTATGCTGTTTATGGATTCCCTAGCAGGTCAATTGAGTACAAGATAAGTTGCATGAATAAACAATGCATCTCCCAAGATAACTTATCTGTGTAAACAACAACCAGATACAGTTCAAACATAATATTACAGCCTGTCAAGTACTTCAACTGTAAATTAGATAAGAGAAGAACCGATAGCTTATAGGATAGACGCAAACTGATAAATAACTCTTTTGTAAAGCTATTGATTGGTTGAGATCTAGTGGAGCGGTCGCTCCACCCAGCCAAGTCGTACCGTACACTCACAGTATCTCAACATACCGTAAATGCCTATATAAACTGAGGAGCAGACCAACTACTTTTACTGTAAGCAACAACATGGCATTTTCGGCCTACTGGATCTCAAAATTGGTAAATCTCACATTGTTGCGAAATATCTTAATTTCGAGCTATGGCCCACCCCACTACATATACCAAATTTGGGAACAATAGGTTATGCCATTTGCGCGCTAGAGGACCGAGAAAACAGTGAAATTACATCACTTTCTGATTCTGATGATGATATCAGGAAACGTTGCTATCACCGCCACAGCCTAAACAGCTGAACCGATCAACCTGAAATTTTTACCACATATGCACTTTTGGCGTCTGATGATACCTTGCCTCTTGTGATTTTTTGTGCCGCCATTTTTAAACCGGAAGTGACGTCATATATGAAAAACGGCTGGACCGATTAGAACGAAATTAGCGCCATTCGGTTGAGATGGTCATCTATATGAAGTATGTTACTTAAAAATATAATTTTCTTATATTCTAAACCGGAAGTGGCGTCATAAATTTGCAATATTTAGCTTATTTCATCAAATTATACTTTAAATACACATATCATTATCTTACATTGTAACAAAGACAATACAAAATTATAATTTCAATACACAGTGTTCTCGGCCGCCATTCCTGAAACCGGAAGTGACGTCATACATCGAAAACGCCTGTACCGATTGCCACTGAACTAGCTCCTGTATATTCATTCTGCAATCTATTTGAAAAATCAATTGGGATAAATGAATATACAAATTAACGGTACCGGAAATGGCGGCAGGAACCACTAAATGAAACCGGAAGTGACGTCATATATTGAAAACGGCATGAGCGATTTGACGGAAATTAGCGCTATTGAATTCAGAAGGTCATTCATGAAGTATCTACTAGATAAAACTAAATTGTTTTCTTATTACCTATACCGGAAATGACGTCATAAAAATGCTAAATGACGTCATTAATATTCTAAAGGACACTAAATTCACCACTTTATACTTTTAAATAGATATTTAGTAAACATACATTGTAAATAATTATAAATTCAAGGTTGCAGTGCTCTCGGCCGCCATTTTCTAAAACCGGAAGTGACGTCATATAACGAAAACGGCTGTACCGATTGCAACTAAATTTTGGAATTGTGTAGGACTTATAATTATGAATTCAATACGACATTAATTTCGGCCGCCATTGTTAAAACCGGAAGTGACGTCATATATCGAAAACGGATGTACCGATTGCAACCAAATTTTAGAATTATGTCGGACTAATATAATTATGAACTAAAGACGACATTATTTTCGGCCCCCATTGTCAAAACCGGAAGTGACGTCATATATCGAAAACGGCTGTACCAATTGCAACCAAATTTTGGAAATGTGTAGGACTAATTATTATGAATTAAAGACGACATTATTTTCGGCCGCCATTGTTAAAACCGAAGTGACGTCATTATCGAAAGCGGCTGTACCGATTGCAACCAAATTTTGGAAATAGTATGACTAATAATTATGAATTCAAGACGACATTATTTTCGGCCGCCATTTCAAAACCGGAAGGGACGTTATAATATATCGAAAACGGCTGTACCGATTGCAATCAAATTATGCAATTTTGTAGGACTAATAATTATGAATTCAAGACGACATTAATTTCGGCCGCCATTTCAAAACCGGAAGGGACGTTATAATATATCGAAAACGGCTGGACCGATTGTAATTTCTTAGTACCTATCCTAATCGGTTGAGGCGTATTTTTTTAAAGAAATTAGTCCTTGCTCGGACATGTGCTACAAGCTGTATGAATAAACTAACAAAAGAAGTGATATCCCAGAAAAAAACACTCCGTGTAAAAAAGGCAGCCAAGTCTCTTTACTTAAAAAAAAATCAACACCGAAAAGGAGTGATATCAAAAAAGGAGCCAAGTCAATGACATTTCCAAATATTTAATCGTATCTTTGAAATAAAAGTATAAACACCGAGAAATACTTTACAAAAGGACTTGGCGCATCGTTTTTTTAAAGACATTTTTCTATTCATAAGCATATGCCATTTATATACAACCGTAATTTAGAAATTTTAGAATAATAGGGACACAACTTTCAATTACATATTATACCTACATACCTACTGTAAAATATTTTCTATTTGAATATGTACGCGATGAAACTTGTTGCCTATATTTGTAATAAATATACAATAGTTATCTTCATATTATTGTTTCGTGGTCAACATAATTAAGTCTCATGCGTTATACCTTCTCACAATGAAATACATTTCTATTAATCCACATTTTATAACAATACATTTCACAAAGTACACAGTGAAGTCACATTGAACAACTATTAAAACCATAATAATATATACCATATAATGGTATAATATATACCATAATAATTTACTGCCATAATATAATAGTGTTCTATAAATAGTTAGTAATTATTTGACAACTTTTCATGATTTCCTTCAGTCATGATCAAATTATGAAAAGATATCCTTCTAATATCACCATATTAACAGTGCTATAAGAATATATATGAGCCCACTTCCTTGTTATTTAATTCTACCTCCCTTATTATTACTTCTATTACAGCATGACATCTTTCTTCTATCGCCATTACAAAATTATAAAATAGCCATTACCAAAAGTAGCTTGATTCATAGATACTGGCTCAAATAAAAAGAGGAATATGTACCTACTTGTTAATAATCTTTCCACTTTTAGGATAGAATGATGTCTTTAAAAAAACGATGCGCCAAGTCCTTTTGTAAAGTATTTCTCGGTGTTTATACTTTTATTTCAAAGATACGATTAAATATTTGGAAATGTCATTGACTTGGCTCCTTTTTTGATATCACTCCTTTTCGGTGTTGATTTTTTTTTAAGTAAAGAGACTTGGCTGCCTTTTTTACACGGAGTGTTTTTTTCTGGGATTTTAGATAATCAAAGACCTTTGATGTCAGATTTCTGTATTGTTATTTTACGAGATTGATAACCTACTATTGTTTTGAATTATTGCATGTTTGAGAACATGGTAATTAAATTCATATTTTTTATTTATATATTACCTAAAGATATAGTAGCACATACAAAATAAACACCACTTATGCTAAGCTAAGCTATAAACACTAGCATTGAATCATTCTAACTCTTTTATGGTGCATAGAAATGGAAAGGAGTAGGTATTGGATTTAATGACATTAATCATTTTTTACTATAGGTCAATAACGTTTTAATTATAGATAGAATACAAGCTGACATTGATCTGGTGGTTTATATTTTGTGAAACTTCATTTGAGGGACATAGACATCGTCTAAGACATTATAAACATTAATGAATGTATTGAATGAAGTATGTAGGACGTTGCGCTAAAATTTTGATGATCAGTGCATACAGAATCTAAATGTTAAACCTTGATAGCTATGCAGGTGTTTATACAGGGTGGCGTAAAAAATCACCCTGATTGAGAGATCACAATATCGAAACTGTTATAAATAGGATTGTGAAATTTGTACTCATTTTAGAAAACATACCAAAATTCAATATATGAAAGTTCCTAACACAATCATTCATTAGGAAAATAGTTACAAATGATTGAAGTTACAGTTGAAAAAACAGATTAAACTCGACGAAATTAACCTGTTTGATGAATTGATTGGGAGTTACTTTGTAGGAATGAGGTGAATTTATGTTTATTTATGAATTTCTTAACAAACATACATACATTTATGTTAAATGTGCATACCACCCCCCAACCTCAGCCAATCAGAGCCCTAACAGGAAGCTGTCTGTAGCTGGACGCTTTTGGTGTACTAATTAGTAGTTACTACAGTGCGCTATAGTGAGGGCTGTTAGCACATACATTTGCCAAAATAGTGCAAAATGTGATACTAATTTTTCCTTTGGCAGTCTTATAGGAAATTTTCCGCTCTTTCATAATTTCGATATCCTCAAAAAATCGGGCGGCAATTTTGGGCCCCAGGGCTGTCCAAAGTGCCAAAAGTGTGTATTTCAGTGAAATTATAAAACTTTTGTAAATTAATTGTTCTTGTATAATAAACGATGTGTCAGGAACGTAAGATAAAAAAATAAAAATTCTAGGTCTAACGAAAGTTGTATTTATTCAAGAAATTAAAGATGTCGGCGAGTAAGCTCTAAAATAGCCGCCATTTTCAGGGAATTCGTGTTTCAAGGTTGCAGTTGCTTATGTATGGTCATATTATGGACTTTTAACTTAAAAATCTATGGGTCACGAAATTAACCATTTGGGGGGTGGGGGGTGGAGCCCTAAAGGTTTCGATGTGTATACAATAGCCCACACTAGCTAGATAAAAATGGTTCCATGCACATACTAAAGAAAATGTGATCTCTTCAAAAAAAAAACGAGAACTCAAAATAATGCCGCCATCTTGGATAAAAAGAGCTTATATTTATTTTTTTGTCAATTTCAGTACGTTCTCCATACAATACAAAAAAGTTTATTTGACATAAAATATAGCACTAATTCTAATAAAGACATTGTAATTTGCATATTCTATGTATCTCCAACCGTTTTCCCTAAAACTTCATTTGTGTGTTGAATCACAAAATCACAAGATAGGGATTTTAACATGTAATTTTAGTTCAGGAGGCGGTGACTCAATACCTTTGCAGTGAACAAGGGATGAGCAAAGTAGCCAATTTATCATCATTTTTCAACTGCTGTGCGCAAAATAACGAAATATAAACGCGTCTCATCCAAGATGGCGGCATAATTTTGGGATCTCGTGATTTTTTTCGAACAGAGCACAGTTTTATTAGTGTGTGCAAGAAATTATTAGTCTCTATCTACTATGGATTATTTTACACACATCGAAACCTTTAGGTCTCCACCCCCCACCCCCCAAAGGGTTAATTTCGCGATCCATCGATTTTTAAGTTAAATGTCCATAATATGAACATACATAAGCAACTGCAACCTTGAAACACGAATTCCCTGAAAATGGCGGCTATTTTAGAGCTTACTCGCCGACATCTTTAATTTCTTGAATAAATACAACTTTCGTTAGACTTAGAATTTTTTTTTTTATCGTACGTTCCTGACACATCGTTTATTATACAAGAACAATAAATTTACAAAAGTTTTATAATTTCACTGAAATACACACTTTTTGGCACTTTGGACAGCCCTGGGGCCCAAAATGGCCGCCCGATTTTTTGAGGATATCGAAATTATGAAAGAGCGGAAAATTTCCTATAAGACTGCCAAAGGAAAAATTTGTATCACATTTTGCACTATTTTTGTGCTTACATCCCTCACTACTATATACAGGTGCTTGAAATGTTCAAATAATGTCATGAATGTAAATACTTCACAATCAATCAATCACATTCACTTCACATGACTTCACAATCGTCATTTACAAAAACAACCATAGTCGAAAATAATAAAAAAAATCGAATATTGGTGTCCAACAATTTCTCATTTTGATTAGCCCATTCTTGAGTATTCATCTTCAACAAAAGATACTTTAGTCATGGGAAGTGCCGTAGTCCGGTGTGAAAGTCTTTTATGGTGAGAAATGTGTTAAATTACTTGACTGCAAAATGAACAGAGTGAAACAAGGTACTCTTGTATTCATATATTCTATGAAACAAATTATTTGTAATAAGATACTATTGTGTTTTTAAACTTACTTTACCAGTTTTCTTTTCACAAAAACAATCATAGTCCAGGATTCATTATTTTTTACGTTTTTTCGAGAATAAGATTGTGAAAAAATTCAAGTCTGTTTACTCCCTAACGTTATACTAATTATATTTCAATTTAATACATTTTATTTTCTCATATGTACATTAAATAGGAAGTTTCTATTGATTATCACGAAATCACTTATTTATTTGGACATGTTGTTGTAAGTGGTGCCTCAATTCGCCTCTTGAGTTGGTTCAGGGACATATTACTCCTAGTCCTGGCAGGATTTAAAAAACGCCAATTCATATTCAAATTTTCACTAATTCCACAATACAGTCACCAGCAAAAACAAGTACAATTTAGTGCGGTATCAGTTCTTTTCTGTATTATTTACCTATTGCAAAATAAAGAAAATTATAATTCAATTCTATCTTTCTTTGCCATCTAAACAAAATTGGAGCTGATGATTTTTTTAAACTTTTCTCTGCTAAAACAAACTACCAAAGATATTACGAGAACTACCCAATTATAACTCGAAACTAAAAAATTTGAGTTAGATTAGAGGCTTTCTTACAAATGTCCACAGTATTTCATAGATTTGCTAATATTGGAAAATGTGACTTTGGGAAAATGTCATTTTATTTACCCTCTCCCTCGTATTTCTATTCCTTCAAGAGCAGAGTCGATAATCCAGCTTGCTTTCAATGTTGTATTAACTGCCAGATGGAGCCACTGTTACAGTTTTCTTCAGTCTGAATCATGCCCGACCAAGCCTGGGTCACTGGGGTTGAATTGTAATTGTAATTCAATTATCTCAGCTGTAATTGTTAGTTAGTTGGTTTCTCAACACACACATACCGAGGTCCTCGTAACTCCCGTGAAGATGTTAACGTCACTTGTGTTTCAGCGAGCCGTACGACGAGAACCCCGTGCTGGTGTCGACGTTGAACCTGGTGCGCGGCACGACCAGTCCGATGGATCTCGTGCGCGTGGAGACCAAGTCGCAGGTCAGTCATCACGTCATTCCCATTCGTACTTCATAATGTGATCCAGTTGGTCAAACAAGGATACAAGAACAAGAAACTTAATATATTATGCTCAAGGTTTTGCATGAAAAAATCCTTTTTTATACCTTGAATTACAACATACCTAATATACATGTTTTAAACTTATCATGCCTACTTTCATTAAAACCATCACCAGTGTTGAGATATTTCATCATGTTTTTTTTATATTAAATTATTTGTTAACAGTTTCGATTTTCATTTTAAAATCTTCTTCAGGACAAAATACATACTTTCCTCAAAAAAAAAAAAGAAAAAAGAAAAAGGAACTGTGAGAAATAATTTCCTACAAAATAAAAAACAGAATGAAATATTCCATCTTTAGTAATGATTTTAAAGCATTGAATTGTTTTGAAAAGGAGGGTTTCATGCTTTTAAAACCATGTTTAAATTGAACAAACTGCCACTGAAGAGATGCTTCCAAAATATTTGTGCTTCATACGCAGCATAAAAAATTAAAAATGCATTTGTGTGTCATCTTGTTCAGTCAGATCTTCATTGTTTCAGTTCATGTTCTCGTTCCTGTCCGTCGGCTGGGGCCTGCTGTCCGACATCGACATCGAGTCTGAGAAACTGCGCGCAATCGGAGGCCAGCGCTTCACAGTGTGGAGTCTCGCGAGGCTCATCGGTGAGTCAAACATTAATAAGACACGCTTCAGTATTTTACTTCCAAATAACAATAATATTCATAGGTATTATAAAAAAAATTACTATTATGATATTGTTATTATGCAGTCTCTGCAGAGGAAGTTGTAAACAACTTTAGGAGTCCACTGTATGCTAAAATATATTCCTGTAGGTACGTAATTATATTTTAAATATCGTCATCGCATTCAAATCTTGAATCTAACTAATAAATAAGAACACTACCATTTAAATATAATTTTGGGCCTAAACTCAACTAAAAAATTAAAAAATGTGGATTTTTAACCTTACGTCAAATTTGGGCACAAATATTGTATTTAGAGTTATGATTTTTAAAGAAAAGCTACCTATATGCAAACTATTTTTCATATTTTTAGCTTATAGTATAAATTACTTACAAGTTTGACAATATTTAGAAAATACTGGCAGCAGACTTGTTCAACTTGTATTACTAATTGAATCTCCCGCGTTGGAGTTGTAGGAAGAAGTAAAAAGCTACAAATGTGTTGAGAGTCTAGACACAGGGAAACAGCCGACCTTGTGTCTAACGTGAGAACTAAGTGAATTACCCATTCCATTGCCATGGCCATGGAGAGATCCCGCTAGCAAACAAGCTGTCTGTAATATGGGTGATTATCCAATTATCCTGTTTGCATGGTTGGAGCATAAATGCTAACATCTTGTAGTCAGTTATGTCATTACTTTGAAATTATGGAACAAATTGCCGGTCAAATCATTATAAAAACAAGCAATTGGCTAATTGGTATAATTTCTATTTGAGCATATTTTAGATGAATTAAAGTTGAAACACTCGAAATCCATAGTAAATATATTTTTGGCTAATTAAGTTGCTATGTCAAACATTGAACCTACCAATTCTTCCAATTATTTTTACCATGGCTTATGTGAGTTTTGGACACCAAGCAAACACAGCTATTGTTCCATGTTCTGTTTAGAATTTGTATCCATTCATATTTTGATAAACTACTTGTTGGAGTATTCTCATAGTCTTGTATTTTATTTTTATCTTTTACTCTTCCCTGGAAATATAACTAGGTATTTCTCTGTGGTAGAGTGACCATGGTATCTCCAGCTCAGAAGCAATTAACACATCTTTCACCTGGTCTAATGAATACCTACCTACTCTATTATCTTCAGTTATCAGTCAACAAACACTCTTATCTGAACAAGTATATCTCCCCACTCATCCTGTTACTAGGGATAGCCATGGAACTTAGGTTGAATGTTTATATTTCCTGGGCAATAGGGCTTGTCCCTCTTCCTTTAGATATCTCGACTCGTCCTGTTACTTAGGGAAAGTACAGGAACTCTAAAGATTAATATTTTAAATATTTCCTGGCCTCTCCCTCTGTAACTTCCTTAACTGTCGTCATATTTTACCGAGATATCAGCTGATGTGGCGGAGACTCACAAAATATGTTGCTTTGTGTCAATAACCTAGTGTAAAAGGTATTTTACAGCCTAGATGTAGGATCCAAGGACATTTAAAATTATTCAAATTCTTGTTTTATTATCATATCCTCTCTTAGTACTGAGAAGTAATAAAGTAGGTGATTAGGCCACAAAATACATACCACTCTCGTCTCTAATGATGTGTTCATCACGTTGTTATTGTTCTCGGCACGTAGGTAATATGCTCAAATTACAAAATAGTTGTTTGCCTTGATATCGGAATGCAGAAGAACCAATAGTTAATTACAGGACTTGCATGAAACTGCCTCAAAATGAACCTGTGTGGATGAACTTTAACTAACTACGCTTGCCTGTAAAGGGAGTTGTTACGCTATTATTTCAATTAAGCAAATTATTTGTATACTTTCATTTTTTTCATTGCACAGATTTGCCCAGGAGCAATGTGAATCTAAATGTCAAATTGGTAGAAAATCCTCGAGTTCTTTATCGAATAATTTGTTATTAGATTAGTTACGGAGTAATCCCGGACGACCTTGACGTTTTTTTCAGATTATCCAGCAGTAAAGCGGACTGTAAATCATTAGGTATAAACAAAAAGGAGAGTAATGATTCTTTTGTGAAAAAAAGAATATAGCCTTAAGTTTAAATGATCTCCTTTCCCCTAGGCCTGCGCACGTACCCGGGCAAGCTGTGGTACCAGCCCGTGTCGAGCGCGAAGCTGGTGCCGACGCGCGCAACCGCCATGCTGCGCAGCACCAGCCAGACGCGCGACGACAGCAACGGCACGCCGGTGCGCGCCAGCAAGAGCTACCACGGCTCTCTGGCGCGCCAGTCGGCGCTGGACCTCGACACGCTCGGACAAGTGCTGGCGGAGATGGGGGAGAACGACCGCACCGAGAGCTTCTACTCGACCACAGGCGACCGCGGTCACAGAGACAGCTACTACCAGGGCAAGGTGCGTTGCGTACGTGTTTCATAAGAAATCATTAGGAGCACAAAATCACTCATTCACAAACATTTTGTTGGACAGCCTCATACTCAAAAATATTTGTCAATTTATTGACTCAATTTGCAGAGTCTATTGGATTCCGTCCATAAGATGTCAGCTCAGGACTGACATCCACGAATATCTACTAGCAGATGCAACTTCTGCAGAGCATGTGACCAGAATCGCATGAAAATTACTTGATTATTTTCAACTGTTCGAGACTAAATTTTGAACCAAATTCAAAATTTCTACAAAACTTTTGCTTCAAATTCGGTATTTTTTTCCTGCCTCTTTCAACTTAATTCACAGTTCCTAGTACGGATTATTTTTAAAAAGATAATATACAACCAAACATTATGGCAGTGTGATGCGTCAGTTCTCAATTTCCCATCCTCATTCCTCAACATATTTCAAGTCATCAGAAAGCTCTTCTGAAAATCTAGTTCACCTTCCCTAAACAAGTTTCAATCGATCCAAATACTAATCTTCATTTTGATCATGCAATGCGTTTGTTCTGCAGTTCGATGAGACGCGGCGCGAGTCGTACTTCTCCGCCACGTCTCGGCGCAGCGCGTTCTACTCCGACGCCGGGTCGAGCTACCACAGCATCTCGGACTCGACGGTGGGCGAACGAGACTCGTACGTGCAGATGTTCGGTCCGGCCAGTCAGCTGCCGGCGCTGACCTCCGCCGTGCCCCCCGACTGGGTGCTGGTGGAGGGGGAGTTCATCCTCGTGCACGCCTCCTATCAGTCGCACCTCGGACACGACTGTCTCTTCGCGCCAAAGTCCAAGCTGGACGATGCCATCATCTGGCTAGTCATCGTCAAGGTCAGTCATAACTACATTATAATTAATCACAAATCAATTTTGTTCAAAATGACATTCCTATGATAGACCAATTTAAATATTATCTTGGTGGCTGTGTTTTCTAATAAATTATCGTACTTGCAGTTTGATATCTAGGTACCCAAGTCCCAGCTTCAACAATAAATAGGACAGCGACTTGGGTACCTGGAAATCAAACTGTATGTTTTTTGTTATAAAGGAAAGCCACCAAGATAATTTTTAAATCGGTCTCTTATGCCCAGTACACACGACACATTCAATCGAATTGGATGCGTGGATTTTAATGTTAAATTGTTCAAGGCCACAGGTGCGCGATGTGTATGCGCGTGAAATAACATTATAGAGATGGGTTCTAAAATCCAAGGTCACATCCAATGCTCGAGTTGGATGTGTCGTGTGTACTGGGCTTTAGCACTTCTAGGATCCTCTCAATGATGATTCAATGAGGTGTCCAAATTAAAAATGTGCCTTTTCCTATATTATCTTAAAAAAAACTTAAAGAGTTAATTTTATCGGTTATTATTAGGGATGTTCACGATTACGATTTAATCGAATCGATTAATCGATTATGACATTCAAAACGATTAATCGATGTTAGTACAAATAATCGAATTACATCAATTTGAATTTGCAGCCTTGAAAATGGTTGCATTTTACAACAACTAGCATGGGTGCCTTCATTCTGTCCACATTTTTCTTTGTGTGCGTAATATTTTAGTGATACATTTATGTTTGTGTGTATTTTCCCAAGTTTCAGTGTGTATTTCTAATTCTCATTACCATTTATCAGTGATGATTAAATGAATTACGGCACATTAGCAGTGTATTTGAAGTAAAAAATGACTTCCCGGACACATTTCATTGTTGAGGTTAATATTGCCGTAAAAGCCGATATAATGACCACCCTGAACATGATGACATATATTTATATATCAATACGATTTAATTCGATTATTAATCGATTTAAATTACGAAAATCGAATCAATAATCGATTTAAATAAAATAATCGTTGAACACCCCTAGTTATTATAGATATGCCAAGTTATGTAAAATAGGTAGAGCCAAGATTATATGGTTTTAGCACTTTTAATCACAAAATTTCGCATTTAAATCAAACATTTTGTAAAATTTCTATTTTGTGATTTTATATTATTTGTGTTGATTAACATAAAACTAAGAGAAATTATATCTTAAAACCACCAAAACGCGAAGTTGCCAATATTTAAAACGAAATTTAGGCAATTTTAAAACCATATAATCTTGGCTCTAAAAATAAGAAGTAAAAGTAAACGGAATATTCATACCTATCCTATACATGTCAGAGCAACTGTTTTACTGTGATATCCCAACACGTGGATCACAAACTCTTTGATCTCTCGCAGGCCGGCATCTCTCGAGGTCAGCTGCTGCAGTTCCTCCTCGGCCTGTCGACGGGCAACCACTTGAACTGCGCCCAGGCCGAGATCATCCCGGTGACGGCCTTCCGCATCGAGCCCGCCGCCCATGTGGGTCACATGACCGTGGACGGAGAGGCGGTCGACTACGGACCGATCCAAGCCGAGCTCTTCCCCTCGCTCGCACACATCATGTGTCGGTGATGCGAACCGTAAGCTGTTGCGTTCTTGATTGGAGACTTGTTTTTAAAATCACATTCATGGAAATATTACTTATTGTAAGCTAATATTTTCTGATGCAAATAATTTGTCCAGTGCCACTTAGAAATATAAAGATATGTGTAAACCGGTTTCACCCAGATTACTACCCCCAATTTGTACTTAATTTTCCGTGCACTTATTATGCATCTCTAAACTTAGTTCTGCGACAACTGAAATGAACCTACCGAATAGAATAGTTAAAAAAATTGAATGAAAATTAACAGATCTTTAGGTCTGTGTTTTATTCTATGAGGATTACTTGCCAAGTATGTATTAACTTGCCAGTTTGTTCCCCAGTTTGCACAAAGAACGTTTCAAAATTTTAGTATACCTCCAACTCTTTTCAAATTTTAATTTTTTTGTCCAGTGAAAATTTATTTTTTCTCAGCATTTAAAATTCAGTAAATTGTCAAGGTTTCTGCCTCATTTATGAATTTACCAGAACAATACAAATTGCCACTTGTCCTTGTCACTGTTTTTACTCAAATGAAAAAGGTGTTTGATAACTTTCAAGAAAACGTCCAGCGGGTTTGAAACTCCAGTCTTCTGGCCTCTGCAATCATGACATCATGGTATCAGGTGGTTCCAATCAAGAAATGCAGTGTTGTTAACAGAAACGATTTTTCATTGTTCAAATGAGCGACAAAGATACAATGTAAGTGAATCGCCCTTTTTAATATACCAATGAGGTGATTAACGATGAGACATGATTCACGAAAACTTCCTTCTACGAATTTTCTTCAGATGTAGCTGCATTAGCATATAGCTGTAGCTTGCATTTCCGTCAGTGTCTCGGAAGAACAAGCGACAATTACTGGTCTTCATTGAAGCATTGCTTTCACAGGCTCTAACACGTACCAATAAATAATGTATAGTACAAAAGTTGTGTTCCAACTGGAAGCTAAAGACATGATCTAGTCGGTATCATGTCGCTCTGTTATCTTCTTTTACATTTTACTGTTATTAACATATCAATTCACATAAAGCACAAACCAAGGAGTGATGACAATGGTTTTGATTGAATTGATATTTGTTCTGATCTGTGCTCAAGTTGTTGAATGTTGATATACGTGACGTAGCACCTCGCAAATGAATGCCGATGCTACGTAGGTTGTTGATATCTAAGTGGTACTGCAGTTTATTATTACAATAATTGGATTTACAGGGAAAATATAACTGTAACTGTACATCTTCATAACTGCATAACTTCATAACATAATGTGAGTGTTGTGTAGGATATAATTTGTTTGTAAAATGGCAGTTTGCGACGTAATTGTTGACGATGTGAACGAGTTCAATGCCAAATGAAATGAGTCAAGTACTCGAAGCGTTTCAAATGTAACGTAAGTTCTAAGAGATACGAAAAGCATGATTAACCAAGCAATAGCATTAGTTACGATTAGCCCTCATGTGACTCAACAAATAGCAAAATGTCAGACAAGCGATTATAAACATTTAAAATCGCCAATCAAGAATATGTGTCCACATGTCCACTGCATCTTGGTGTATCTGACCTATTAAATCGTAACTAACGCTATAGAGCGATGTGTTTCCGGGTTTAAATGGCTGTGAAATTGCTTAATCACAGAGTTTTCTTAGAAGTTTTCTCCACATGTGCACAGCTTGGTCGGACGCCAGATTTCACAAGGAGCTTGTCAACGTGCACTCTGCATGCAGTGACAATATAAGGCAGATTCACCATTGCATTGGCATTGGATCCTTCACATTAGCTGGGTAATGTAGGTATTTTACATGATGGTACGGCTGGTATTCCATATGGTAGTTATTGAAGTATTTTAACGTCCAAATGTACAGTGCATGTGCACACTTAGGAGTTAGTCAGATCTAGTACTATAGTGTCAAGTTAAATGCGGTATATTCCTGTTCAAGTAAATATTACATTTATTGTACTGACTTTCCGCAGCTGGCCAAAATCTTCCGAGGGAATCGTGTAACTAGATTTTGTCATCTTGTCTCGTAGATTACAGGGTTCTTCTGATGGTCTTTTTGTCTTTAATCTTCTATTTACTTGCTATGTTTTGACAAGGGTAGTACTTCTTCCATCCTGCATGGTGACTAGGTAGTGATATTTAATATTTATAGTTGAATTGTAATCATTGAGAGTTCTCTAAATCTATTTAAAATATATTCTACTTTGTTAGACTAATGTAGTTAAACTAGTTAGTTATGTTAGTTAGTTTGTTAGTCCAATTGTCATTTGACTAGTTTTACTTCTGCAAGTTGTTATTTAATTTTTAGAAGTTTAAAATCTTATTAGTTTAATGTTGATTAAGAAAGACTAGATTTCCTCCTAACTTGACTTGTATACTATGTGTAATGATTGAACGAGACGAACATAAAACTAAAAACATATGTAGTTGTATCATGGCGAGTGCTATGTATGCTAGAGGTTGTTGAACCAAAGGTTAGTGAAAACGTTCGGCAATAATTTCCTCCAAACGGGGCCAACTTTCTTTATAATATTTACTGTTCTTTGCTCTTCCATTCTCACTATTTGAGGTTTTATCCATCAGTCAACTTGATATCAAAGAAGCATTAAAGATGTACCTAAGAAGTTGATAAGAGAAGGATTAAACTTGTTTGTGCAGCAGCTAAGCAATGAAGTCAATGAGAAAGTGTGAAATACTAGTTAGTATCCGATGCAATTATTCATAGGTAGAGATACGGAAATTTCGCATTAACGAAATAGGCGACAAGAATTAAATGTTGTTTTAAGAAATATTTGAAGTGTTTTCTTTATGTTTCATGGTGTTTGGGGGCGTTTAGAGTAGTGTTCTTTTTCGCGAATTAATGCGATATATGCCTTTTAATGCGAATTGTTACTGTTTAAGCGAAATAGGCGCGAAAAAGAAGAATTCACTGCTAAATGTATACTTTTTCCCTTTTTATTCCAATAATCAAACATTCATTTGTAATATTTCTCAGAAATTCGTCTGAAAATATGTAAACAACAGCTGCTGAAGCAGGTTTTACCCCTCTGTTCCCCTTCCCCCCGAACCAACCCAGTCACCAAAGCAGATGTTCATTTCCCCTCCCCTACCTACCCCTCCCTACCCAGCCAGGTCACTGACCTTCAAGGACACTAGGACTTGCCTTCATCATTACTGTCAAGTGTCTTGGTGCAATATAGATCGCAGCAAATCCATAACTATTCAGGAAAGAGCAACAAATATGCTTAATATATTAAGTGTAATCTTGTTCATGATTAATTGAATACTCATTAATTAATATTAGGGCATTAACCCCGAAAAAGAAACAGATTTTGATATTTTGCTAAATTAATGCTATTTTTAAAAGAATTAATGCGAATTAATGCTAAATTTCTAATAATTAATGCTATGAAACCCAATAATTAATGCTAAATTTCCGTATCTCTATTCATAGGTTGTGAACTGACCCTGTAAACTAGGTATTTTCAAAGATGCAATATGTCCTGAGCAATATTACTGCTATTAGCATAAAAAATTGTTATCTATCAACTCTGGTTGCAAATTAAAAACTCGTCTAACGGAAACATTTTAGTGTAAAACAGTGTACCTGTATGGAATACCACAAAGTTTACAAAAATGGAGAATCAATCGAATCCAGGACCAATTTTTTGTGATTTACGTAGGTTTATTGACCTGTTCATTTACAGGAGTTGTACGCTTGGCCTATTTTAGCATTCGTGCAATTATACTATACTATGCATTCCTGTTGACTTTATAAGTATATTATATTTTATGTGTTGGATAAATAATGTTTAAGTCTTACATTTTAGTTAACTTTACTGTACCCATTTTAATTGACTGAACATGAAATCTGTGATTGCTACAGGTTGTTCAAATTAATAATACAAATCATCTGAGTCATGTCATCCAGATGAAGCGGGAGTTTGAACGCCTGTTCAATGACATTGTAAATAACGTGTGTGAATAAAGACCAACGTTAGCTGGGATGAGCTGCCGTCGCCCAGAAGTTGATGAGTGTTTTGTCTTGCTCCTGGGCCCCGAGGGATTGCATGAGGGCACCGATTGCGTGGGCATCTCCGTGGGGAGTCAGGTCCAGCCGGCTTAAGACCTTGGCGATGCTGGGATAGAAATACAACCATCACACTCACTCCTTGGAGGTTCCACAGTGATACAACACCTTCATTCATCACTCTCTTCATTCCCTTCTGTCCAACAACAGGAAAAATGTAGTTTAAATAACCTGCCAATTTCCAACATTGAAGAAAAAATTGAACTGCTTTACCAAAGATTTAAATTGTTATCCTCACTAGTACATTTTCGCTGTCCGTAATAGCAAATAACCTCTCAAGCACCGGACACACTGTCAACTTTTGCGAGAGTAGAGTGTGGAGAGGAGCTGCTCTCCACCCTCCACTCTCGCAGAGTTGACAGTGTGTCCGGTGTTTTAAATGAAAATTATATGTTCTTCGTAGATGGCAATTCAACAAAAATGCTCCAGGCGTAGGGAATGGAGAGAGTTAATAATTAAGGTGGTTTACATTTCCTTCTCTACTTACAATAATGTGAAAACCATCAAAATCACATTGCAGCAATGCAAAATTACGTTCGATAAGATTTACTGGAAACGTAATGCGCAAAAAACAGAACAATAAAAACAACTTTTGCCATCAGGAACAAAGTGAGTTGTAGGTACATAGTTTCAAATCTTATATCTCTCTACATTACAGATAAATAAAGATAAACTTAATATTTCAAGTTTTAAACTGTTAAGCATTAAAAGAGAGGGTCTGACAGCATTTTGCACTTTGTTTCTATACCAGAAAAAACAAATGCTTGGCTTGAAAATAGGCGATGGAGGTGAATGCACTCACTTGAGCCACTCTTCTCTGAGCGCAATGAGCTGGTACTTCATGACCCCGTCACTCAGGTTCGGGTTGTCCATCCAGCGCTCGATCTTCATCTGTAATGTCGAGCCTGCAGAGACCATACAAGATTAGAGACAAAGTAAATGTTCTCCTACAAGGTACTTGCATTAGTGAATTAAATTGCAATCCAACAAATATGTAATTGTTCTTGCCAATCAAACGTAAACGTTGAAAGTACATTCACATAGAGAGACGGATGTTTGGAAAGATTTTCTTTCTTAATAAACCAATCAACATAATATATTTCGCCCAAAGAGAAAACTCTCGAGGTGGTCTTCTGAATTCTGATAGTTAAAGAAAAGCTCAATCAATAACACTTCCTAGACTTATAAGTTTCATCTGTTCAACTGATGTGTTAACTTCATTGGAATTATTAATCCTCCAGATTATAATTTATTTTTTTATGAAAATCGAATTTGTAGAAATTAAAATATAATATATGATGCCCCACATTAAATGTCAGTTACAATGATCTTGTGGATCCCCACGCTCTCCGCACAGATATCCGTCTACGTATCAGCGTTGCAAAAGAGCTCGAGACTCACACTTGGCCGGGAGTTGTCCGCTCCAGTTGAGCTTGTACGAGTAGTCGGCCGGGTCGAGCGGGAACTGGAACTCGTCCGGCGAGAGAATGTCGAGCCTGAGCACGGCCGAGCTGAGTCTCGGCACCGCCACCCGAGTCTCCATGCCGAGCAGGTTGCATCGGGCCGAGTCCAAGTACACTTCCGAGTTGTATACAACCTGCACGACATTTCATACATGCGTTGTGGAACACAAAGCAACCGGAAACATTTGTCCCACAGCTCAAAAGTACAAGCCAATTTATTGGAAGACAAAATAAATCTAGAAAATAGCTTGGTTGACCCTCTATTTCTGAGGTAATTCTTACTGGATGTTAAAAAGTAATCTATTCATTATTCAATTGATTAAATTGACAAAGAAGTACAATTACAAAAAATATCAAATGTAAATAGGTACAAAAAATCAAAGACTTTTCACTTTTTTCCCTTTTTTTTACTTTTTGTTTTCCTAGAGATCAAATTGTGTGTATTCAAAGTTGATTATGCTATCATGGAGTTAGCTATGAAGTAGGTATAATATGTCTGCAAATTTGATGTAAGATTTGATATTCTCTATGATTTCTTATTGTTTATTGAATTATGTATTGCTACAGGCTAGCCAGCCAGTCATGGCTATGTGGCCTAGACTTTTTTTTGTAGTTCATGTTTATTATCAATAAAATTCTAAAACAAAAAACAAACAAACTCTGCAAAAATCTACAACAAAGTTAAATTCTGAACATTGTTTCAGTTCTAGGAAAGGTTTAGCCAAAACTTGGTGTTTTGGATGACTTTTTAACGATTTTCAATACCAACTCAATTTGGTTCGTAGGTCTACTATGCTCTACTATTTAATTCCACCAGCAGTAAAGATAATCCTAAACACATTGAGCTGCGCTATGATAATGCAACTCAGTTACCTTGCGACAGGCGACAGGCAGCAACTCCTCCAGCCGCTGGATCGTGCTCGTGACGAGACTCGTGGGCTGTCCGCGCACGACCACCTGCCTGCCCACCGTCAGCCCGTACACAAGCGCGCTGAACGTCGCGCCGCCCACCACACAGCGCAGGTGGCGCAGGGTGCGCACCGTCGGCGAGCTCCGGGTGGCGCTCAGGGGAGGGGAGGGCGTGGGCGGTGCGGGCGACACCAGCGTGAAGCCCTCCTCGGTCTCTGCACGGTCAAGAAGACTCATTCATAGTATTTATTGCCTTTTACGAAGAGACATCTTACGTAAACTACTTTCAAACAAGGAGAGGTAAAGATAAATTAGTAATTACCTACATGTTTCCAGTAGGAGAAAAGTACTTCTGTCCAATTAATCTTAGTTTATTGTGATAGGTCGATATTACTATTTAAGGAATATCTTTTTTGATTTTATATAGGTAGTAGCTTGTTTATATGAAATGTCATGCATATCCTGGGACCTAGTTCTAAAATATGGGAAGGAGTGGTCGTGGACTACAAGTTGCCAAAAACTACCCAGCACTTGCCTCTCGACCGAGGGAAACAAAAAAAATGTAGTCTGCGGAAGGACAGCCATGGGAATCTAACCCAGGACCTTCAGAGAACAAGTCCAGAGTGTTACTAACCAAGTCAATTGTTCACTTAATTCTAGGTACCTTGTTGATGTATGTTCTGTGACTGCAAGGTGTCTGGAATCCTCTCCGTGAGGCGCTCGGCTCCTGCCTTGAGTAGCCACGAGAACCAGGTGTGCAGCCGAGGGAAGATGAGCGTGTCGCCCGTCAGATCGGCCGGAGATCGCGAAGTCTTGTTCCGAGTGGGCTCCGAAGCAGCCGCTGCCGCCAGACGCAGCGAGCGTTGCGGCTGGGCAAGCTGCTCTTCATCGTAGACCTGAGATCATTATTCATTCATATTACATAACATTCATTAGGTAACATGCATTTACATGATTTTTAAATGAACAGCTGATCAAACCTTAAATTTTATTAAATTAACCTTAAATTAGCAAAACAGTAGTCTTTTATGGCACGTAGGTAAGTTACCTATGTACTTTACCTTACTAAAGGTAAACCTATGTACTTTTGTACTTTGTACGCACTTTACCTAGGTATGTGCGGAAATTATTACGTCTATGTCAAAGATACAACTGAACTCTAGGCAAAGCAACAAGAATAAAACACAGATCAAACAAATTTACTAACCTTACTACATTATCCAAAGACAAATCCATTTCCCAATGTCAAAATATAGTGATTATCAGAAGACAAAAAAAAGTAAAAGCACACACAAAAGTAACAGTTAAAGCACATCACATTCTTTTATTATCCACAGTACTTTCAAAACACTTTACTCGCGATTTCAGTTTCCAAACAACAGTTTTGAGTGACAAGTCAAGATCTGAAATATCGTTTGATCATGGATTTATTGACATTCTTCGAGTTTTGACAGCTCTTTGTTTACTTTGTGTCAAGCGACCTTGGACACAGCTGCCTAGAATTAAGTAACATGATCATGCAACCAGCTGATGTATTAAAGAGGCTGTGTGGACGAACACCCGATTTTCAATGCAAGGAAATGACGATTGGTAGACCGCAGAACACCCGCGCGAGGCAACACTCATTGCCGAGCGGCGTTTATATTGTATTACATTTTCTAAAAACATCAGTTAATCGTTAATCTACCGGGAACTTCGAAATCAAGAACATTTAATATTGTAAGTAAATCTATTTCAAATAATTGATATCAGGAGAACATTATTCAAGATAACTACAGAGTATTCATAGGCTTTTGTAAAGCAGAGTGAGTGAGTCTGACACATTTACAACCTATTTTATTTTACCTTGAAAATAGGAGTAGGTAGTAAACATTCATAACAAAACAAACATAACCCACAAACATTTATATAGTTAAATGTTTCTTTGAAAATTATTATTTCCTTAATGTAACTCAAACTGTGCACAGCCTAATAGACTTACTACTATTAATTAGTTATTTAGTATTAGTATTAGTATTATTATTATTTGTAAATTTAATGTTTCCAAACACCAAAAGTCATAAAGCCTATGGGTCACATGCTTGTGTATTTATGCTACTTTTGTATGGGTTTACTGTATTATCTTGTGTAAAGGAAATAAAACTGAAACTTAACTGTAAAAAAGGATGAAAGAGACATTAGGGAATATTAGTAGGAATATTTCTTTCAATTAAACATTGATTTTACCCCATAGGTAACTGTACAAATTACAAGGTTATTTAGGAAAACTGTTAAACAATAACATATATTTAGCCGGTGTTCGTGTTACCCTTGTCCTGGAACATGGTTATGGGGAACACTATCAGAAAGTTGGGTCTGGATATTTTCCCTCTTGAATTAACTTGTTGATCCTTACCTGCGCTGCCTTGGCCTGAAGTTCTGCCACCATCTTGCCGATGTGCTCGACAAGAAAGGGCCAAGAGTTGAGCAAGTAGAGTTTGTCCCTCATGAGGACGGTGATGCTGTACCAGCGGTTGAAGCCACGTGCTTGGGCGTCCTTCAAGAAGAATGTTCTGCTGAGAACGTGTCCACGCACGTCGTCCCCGAAGAACACCGGACCCTCTTTGTTTGGACTCACCTGGACAGAAACACATCGCTCCGTCTGCAGTTCATTTCGCACATCACGTTTTAACATATGAAAAACTGTTCAGTTAGGTAATAATAATAATATTAATAATCGGCAGCGGCAGCCGGCTCAGCCCCAGGCTTTTCCGTGCGACCGGTGCCAGAGAGTATCCGGATCGAGACTTGGGCTGCTTTCACACAAGAGGTCTCATGAGCTCACCCGCGGGAGGTTGGCTCGGCGTCGGCTGTAGAAAGGGGATCCTCGGATTTGTGGCCCGGCAAAGAAGAGAGAAGAAGAAGAAATATCTGTCGCCTGCTTCCAACACAATGTCGGGTCGAGGGGTGGAATTCCAACATCCATCTTGGGCCTTCACTTCAGTGATGTCGGGTAGCCAGTCCTGACACATCTTCTTCATCTTCCTCCTCTACGTCTTCTGGCTGATGCCACTCCACCTCTCTCTGTCCTCCCACAATCTTCCTGCAGTCACTGTTCTCCACACCTCACCTCTTTCCTCTACATCACCTGGTTCTCCCACTTCGCTCTCAGTCTGCCTATTCTCCTTTCCCGCTCTCTCGCTCTTTCAAATTCCCTCTTCGGTCATCTGCTAAGATTACTATACCAGCGCAGTTAGTTGAGGCTCTCAACACCCAGCTTCTTCCTTATGTCAGTACTTCTTAGCTTCCATCTTCGACACTCCAGCGATGCTTCTGAAGAATTTCATCTCGGCCGCCTCTTTGTTGGTCAATGTCCATGTTACTGCACTATAATTTAGTATTGGTGTGAAGTAGGTCTTGTAGAGTAGCATCTTGCATTTGGTTGGCATGTCCTCGTTCCACAGAAGCTTTCTGACTGATTGGTAGAAGCCACTGGCAAGGTGTATCCGCCTAGATATCTCTGCTCCCATCCTGGCCTCATTGGTCACTATGCTTATTAGAAATTTTAACTCCTGCTTTACTTCGAGTACTTCTCCTTGTAGTTGGATGTTTGTATTTTGGGCTTTCTTATCTCTACTCATCACCATGTTCTCACTATTTTCTCTGCTTATTCTGAGCCCGTATTCCCGAGTTACGTCATCCCATCTGTCAATCTTCTCTTGGACATCCTGTGCACATTCTCCCCACCCATACCATGATGTCGTCGGCAAACACTAGAGTTGTTGACTGATTGATCTCACCCATCGTTACAGTTAGGTAATGATTAATAAATAAAATCAAGTCAAACAAACAAAATCAATCTATAAATTCCAGACTCAATTGGTCTGAGAAAATTGTAAAGCAGTCGTAAAGTAGTCCAAATTGTAAAATGATAAAACAAGACAATTCTTTGAACTCTACGTTTATAATATATCCTAAACTAAGAACTGAATAATTTCAATTGTAAAATGATGTTTTTTATTTTAATTTCACTTTTAAAGCAATTATCTACTTTGTCAACAAAAATATGCTTTAAAAAGCAGAAATGCGTTACCATAATAATTCACGTAAATTTTCTAGTTCTCCTTTCCCTGCAATTAAATGCATTACAGATAAACTTATATTTTCCTTGGTTTGCCTACTATAAAATGTAAAAAATAGTTTAGAAAAAATACCTACTAAAAATTAAAATATCCAGATACCTAGATGAGTAAACAATCAGATATTGAAAACCTTGTATTTTTGTAGATTGTGTTAAATGGTAACTACAGAAACATTTCAACTCTTCTTCAAAAAAAGTACTTAAAATTTTCCGATTTTCTTTCCAGAATAAAAATTTCCGACACAATTTCATTCCGATTAAGCTACATTGAACTGTCAGTCATCTACATCAAACTGCCATCGAACTACATTTACATCGAACCGTCAGTCATCTACTCCTGCAAAATGGTAAAAATACTGAGAGAAAACGGGAAGACTCTGTGCAGAAATCCGTTCTTGTTCTTTGTCCGAGCATGTCGTCACGAACAGCCAAAGTGGATCAAACCGTCGTCATCGACAGTCATACTTCAAGACGCTGCTCGCAAGTGGAACGGTACTTTGAACTTCATTGTATGCATTCATTAACCTGATTACCTTAAAAATAAAAATACCTACCTCTGAACATATTCAAAACTTCAAAGCTTTAATTTGCTATCTAGTAACAAAACCTTTAGAGGGAAATAGGAGCAAAACACAATTTATTGGCAGACAGGACATACTACATTTTGACATGCCAATAAGGTACCTACATGGAGGTCTGCTGTTGTAAAATGCAATAGGCAGAAAAAAGAGAATATCTCTCAGTTTTCCTATTAAATCCCACAATAATAAATATAAAGTCATTGTTATTACTTTTTTAAATTTCCAAAATAATTTTAAGTGATCCATAGATTAATATTAATGTTTTATTGTTTGTTTCCGTATTTTTAGCACTGTCAGTTTCAAAAGAAGAGAAAGCAACTCCAAGCCAAGATTTCTGGCAGAACGAGTTCATCCCGTTCTACATCTACCTCTTGACGTTTTGGCCTGCTCTTCACATTCCCACCGACAACCTACCAAGGTCGGCGGTTGAAATCCTAGAGCAGTGCGAGAGTGCCGCCGTCGATGAGATCGTCAATAACATCGATATATTCGACGAGCTACCCGTCTTCAACAAGCCGAGGACCGGTAAAATGGGACAGGTTGCCGACTTCTACGAGGCCGCCCTAGGCGACAATACGATGATTGGACGAAGAATGAAGGCGGGCAGAAAACGTCAAGAATCAATGGACGTTGATGATAAGGTGCAAGCAAAGATCTGCCGACGTTGAACTTGTTTCATTAAGTCCCTCTCCATATTTTTATGAGAAAAATCAATGTGTAAATGAACATGTATTGTTAAGTTCATTCGTGAAACTTCTTGGAAAGAAATGTAAAAATAAGTAACTTTGTGTCAATTGTAAATGCAATAAATCTCATAAGTTCATCATCACACTTACATATTTATAGGTGTATTAACTAGTATTAAATGGGAGCAAATTTATTCTTAATATAGACATAATTTCATAGTATTATAAACTCAGTTAATAAAGACTTGGTATAGATTGTAAGCAATTTATACAACACTACTATCATATAAGACGAAAAATGTACCTATTTTTAGATGTGATTGTACCTACAATAAATAAATAAAATCTTTCGAGATATGCATTTGCTCTCATCTATCAAAAAGCATTAATTTGGTTCACATTTTGCTCACTAACTATCAATAGTTGTCTATCCAAAGTTGGTCCCACTCGGCCTAATTGTTGTGAGTGTAATTCCTTTCAAGTACTCTCCTGAGTTTTCAAAATATTTCCAAACTTGGGAGCATTATTTAAAAATAAAATATTTGTTTAAAGCCAAACTGTTATGATACTTTTATTACAATTATCAAAATAAATTATTTGAGTGTCAAATTGTTGATATCAGTACCATTGTCAGTGGCATAACAATCGCATATAAAAATTAAGTAGCCATGAAAACCATTTAGTTAGCACATTGCACATTTAAAATAACTGCATCCAAAATTTTTAGTAATCCCTTCTGACAATCTAAATCTTGCAAAATGGCAAAAGTACTGAGACAAAATGGCAAGCCCGTTTGTCGCAACCCCTTTATCTTTTTCGTGAAGGCTTACCGCCAGGGTCAGCCATCATGGGTGAAACCAAGGCCGTCCAAAATCATAGTGAAAGAAGCCGCACAAAAGTGGAATTGTAAGTCAGGGCAAAAGAGATGAAGCCAATCAGTCATTCAGTTAGTAAAGTAGGTACCTAGTAGAAATAATATTTTGCAAAAGCAACGTTTCAGCCAAACTGTATGGCCCTCATAACGCTGTTAATTACTGATATACATATAGGCTGATGTATGCTGTTAATATTAATGATAACCACCTGTTGTATGAATTGTTGCTTTGTCATCAACAGCCTGATGAAGGCTGATACAATTTGGCACAAACGATGCTTTAGTAAAATATTATCAGAGTACACCGCATTATTTAATTTCTTAATAATAAATGGATTCTGAAAGCTTCCATGAAAATAAAGTAGGTAGTAGATATTTGTCTCTCATTTTTGTGATGGCAACTGTTTATAATACTAAGATTATTTTTTAATTATTTATTTTCAACAACTGATAGCAATAATATGAATAGCAAAATATTAACACATTTGGAACAATATAGGTACCTATAGTTTACAACATCTTCCGCTGGTTCGTTCGTTTCCGTGCCCAAATCAAACTTTCTGCTTCCAATACTCCTGCTTAACCGCTGGTTATGAAATGACAATGGCACATTTACTTCATTATTCTATTTGCCCTCTAGCACTGACCGCTTACGAGCGCAAGTTATGCAAAACCGCAATGCAGAACCAAGTCTTCTGGCAGGACGAGTTCATCCCCTTTTCCGTCTACTTGCTTGCGAACTGGCCCACGCTGCACCGCACCACTTACAACCTGCCGCGCACGGCGATCGACATTCTGACCCAGTGCGTGGGCGCTGCCAAGCGTGTGTTCACGCAGCAGGCGCCCATGGAACTTCCGCAGCCGAAGCCGATGCTCTTGCCCGGCCTCTTTGTGCCCGATCCCAACGTGCAAGGCGAACAAGGACAAGGCGATATGGGACCAGAGGAACTAGAGGACGTGCAAGAGGAATTTCCGGACCAGGCCGATTTGGAACAATATCCGGGACTAGCCGAATTGGCTCTACATCAAGATGAACTTCCCGGACAAGACGAATTGGAAATGCAAGTCCAATTTCCAGAAAATGCTGAATTGGAAGGGCAAGCTGAGCCTGAGGCCCCAGGACAATACAACGGCGAGATGGAAGGGCCAGGCAATGAGCCCCAATGTGTTTGCTAACTTCGCTTCCACAATTTCACACAAATTACCACCAAGTCATATTGTCTCTTTAAGTATCGTGACACTTCCATGATCAAACTTTATGTCAAATACATCCATGCTCTTGAAGAGTATATTGTTAACTCAGACTAAGAACCTTTTGTAATGTAATAAACTCCACTTTTTTACCTGTCTACATTACTGATTTTGAAAATATATGAAATTCAACTAGGTTAGTATATATTTGGCATGCATAGTGAATATTTTGTATGGACTTACACATTAGTCATTGATGACGACAGGATAACAACAGTTCGCAGTGAAAGAGACGGATATCTTTCAGCAATGTCAAATTTAATAGGTAAGTGTTGTAGCAATGTGTAGCACTTATGATTCTGAAAGTCTCGTTAAAAGAGAGCATGAAAAAAATTTCAAGAGATTTTATTTTAATAACTTAAGAGCATCTTAAAACAACTATCATCATAATTCATACCTATGATTGATTTGGTATATTTATTTGAAAAAACTATTTTATCCTTAAATATACTGGATTTCGTCAGCAATGTTTGGACTTATAGTTTGCGTAGCTGTTACCTCACAGCTGAGGCTGCGAACACAGGCCTGTTTGACGAGAGCCGTGATCTCGGGCTGCATGAGCTGCCGGGTGCTCAGGTAGCTAACTCGGGCCTCGTGGTCGTTGCTCAGGAATCCTCGTCTCGAGGGTTGCAGCGCATGGCAAGCCTCGCACGATTCCGGCACGGTCTGCTCCAAGAACACATCGGTTAGATTGAACTTGAGACGAGCACACGGCGCATCAAACTTTGCAAAACACTACAGAATCTATCATATTTTATTAAGACGGCTGAGTAGTGAGTTTGACCTTGAAGAGTTTTTTTAATCGATTTTTATCAATATCTTTACTAATGTAATTGGTAATAAAATAAGGCTTTGTACGAGTATTCAGAACAGTTCAATGAAAATAATTTCATAGCTTGGAGTGGTTTATTATTTATTTTGTCCTACAGACGTTTAGTGCCTGAAAATTTGTAAAAATATGGCTCTAAGCATCTGTTGGACAAAATAAAACTTATAAACCATTACAAATGTATCAAATTATTTTCATGGAACTGTTCTGAAGACTCGTACAAAGCCTTATTTTATTAACAATTACATTAGTAAAAGATATTGATAAAAATCTATTAAAAAAACACTTCAAGGCCAAGCTCACTACACAGCCATATTAATTTTGCAATTTTTACAAAACATGCGTCATTCATTATTTTGCCACCAAGTTCCAGTACACAATAAGTAGGGTCAGCGTCAAAAGAAGCCGGCCAAATCCTTATGTTGATATATGGGAAACCGGCATAGGAACTATTAGAAGTGGGTGTACCTACCTATAGTAATATTTATGATTGAACAAAAATCCAAACTTTTGTGTATCATTTTCACAATAGGGAATATGTACACTTGGCCAAACAAAACTTGAACGTTCAATAAATCTGATAGGCTGATAAATGTAAGATCGCACCATCCGAAGTCAGTCTAAGCGATCTCATTGTCTCACTCTAGTAGGTGACCTCACATTTCAATGATAATAACAAGCTTTGATTGGTATGGGACATGACCAGTAGTCATTCAAATTTGGTCAACGTTCAAGTTTTGTTTGGCCGAGTGTACATATGTATTTTTTTTAAACTTTAATTAAAAATAACAACATATTTTTTGGAAAATCGCACTATTTTCACACTAAAAAGTGCAAATTTTCATTCATATTTACATACAATTGAAAATCAGTGTAAATTTTGTCGGCAAAATGCCATCCCAGCAAGTGATGTCATTTATATCAACCAACAATAAAATATGACATCATCACTCGCCGCGATAGCGTTTTCCCGCCAGAATTTACATTGATTTTTAATTTCATATTAATGAATGAAAATTTACACTTTTGAGATTGAAAATAGTGTGTTTTACCAACAAATGTGTTGTTATTTTGAAATATTGTATTTTAACCGCTTTAAAAAACTTTTGCATATTCCCTATTACTTAGGTTTTGAGTTATGGATAATTTAATTAGATCAGCAATGTGAGCTATGGTTCACCTGACTCGAGAGCGCCGAGGCATTGCCGTAGAACGTGCGTGGCTGGTGGTCGGCGTCGTTGAGTGGCGCTGTGTCGTGGAACGCTTGCGTGCTAAGCAGAACGCAAGGGCCGTGCTGCTCGCAGAAGTGGCACAGCGAGACGACGCCGTTCATCCCCGATCACGCACTGAAGCAAATCACTGTGTTCAACATCAAGCGACTGGGAACTCCGTGGACTTCATACTATATTCATATAAATATGCACTTTAGTTTCAACATACATACCAAAGGAAAGAGTCGGTAATCATTCATGGCTGAATACATTCTCTTCCAGACAGTAAATGTGTTTTCATGCAAGCAGTCACACATGTTTTCAACAATCCTAAATATTATAGTACAAGTGGATTGTTGTACATCGTAGCGTAAATGCAAGAAAACATTAATGTATGATGCAAAGGTAGGAATTGCGGCTGTGGTTCAGGTAGGTATTCATCGAGTTCATTTTAAGCAGAAATAGAAAGCATTTTTAAAGGCAAAAGGAATAGAGAGAGCACTGCTAAACCATGTCTCGGGTCAGGTCTCACCATCAGGTCTTGGCGAAAGCAGTGAATATCCAAGGTCAACCAATAGCACACTCTCATTGGCTACGTGTCACTTGTATTTCTGCTTTTTTGATAATACTGAGGCTCTAGGCCACATCCCACTTCTTAGTTAAACATGAAACACACTATCAACTTTACTCTCTGCTTTTTCGATCATGACCAAAAGCAGATCGGCAAGTAAGGTCACATGAAAGCTGTCAGCCAATGAGAAAGCATTATTCACGCTGCTCTCTGCTTTCATTTGACAGTGTGCCCCGTGTTTTAATAAATCAAATACTTAAAGCAAAAAGAAAGATGAACAGTTAAAAAGATGTGTTTATTAATATTTGATACAAATTCTTGGACAAATGTTATAGTTTTGGGAAATAGGTTCGAGTTTCATTCCCCGGTCATGACAACTTTAACAGCCTCGTAAACCGCTCTCATCCACACCGCGACGCAATGTGCACCCGGATCCGGTTCCCTGAATATTGTACTCGGTAAGTAACTGGAGCGGCCGACGGGACCGGACTTCTCGACGGTGTCGCGAGCGGCTACTTCCGCAGCCACCGCTGCTCTCTCCAGAGCTCCCCTCATGTCGGCATCCTCTTTCATCATGGCGTCCACTAACACGGTCCTGGCAGCGACCAATGAGTCCAGCATCGTGCCGTCTCCGTACTTGGCTTGGCCGTAAGTCTCGATCCCTTCGATTCCTGTCGTATGATTGACAGTTCTTATTGCAGTGACAGAATGCACGATACAACAGATTATAACATTGTAGCTACTTCATTTCAACTAAAATTTAAATGTGCCCCAGAAGCCAATACAATTTAATACATCAAGAGTTTTTAAAAAGTTAAAGCACCCAAAGAATCTATACTTTTGCAATAACATAATTTTTATTATTAAAAAGTAAATTTACTACCTAGGGTCTAGGTGCCCCTAACAAGTTATTTGCAAAAGTAATATCTGACACTACTCAAGTTTACAACCTCTTTTGCAGTCGGTAGTAATATGGCAACAGAAATAATTAAAGTTAAATATTGTTCTGCATTGATAGTTTTGCTCTCTGCAACAAGTTCCAACTAGTATACTGATCTTGCACCTCTCTGAAAACAGCCGATCCACACCGCGGGTCCCATGACGGTGCTTGACGGCATGTTGCTGAGAGAGTTGGCGGCACTGGCGAAGAAGATGCCGTAGAGCGCGCCGGCGATGCCGCCCATCGAGTCCTCCACCAGAGAGCTGAGCATCTGGAGCAACTTGTACGGCCGACACTTGCAGAACTTGTCGGAGGCGATGGCATCGACCACGGCCATGGCACCTCGCTTCGTTCCACCACATTTACACACAGGGTTTAGTTCCAGGGGCATAAAGGATTAAATTAATACTTATGAAAACTATTTTTTCATTATTTTCAATTTCTATATAAAAAGGAAAATTATGAAATAAAAAAACAAAAATACATTAATTGAATAAATTAATAAATTACATGAAAAATGCTACTTCCTACTTAATTATGAAACTTCCTAACACAGATTATGTAAATTTGCAGAAATAACATACATATTGTACTAAAAAATACTTAAATCAATCAAAAAAGAAAATTTTATTCCTCTCGTTGATTGTCAAGAGCTCCTCTCCTTGATGTCTTTCCCCTAAACTTTGTAGATTAATACAATAGGTATCTAGCACTGCCAGCATTCCTAACTACTCTCGAAGCAAGTTCGGTGTGAAACCAATACCTTGAGAGATGTTCCGAACAATCCGTCTCCTCCTTCCCCGTCGTGATAGTTCAACATGTGCTCGACGGATATCAGCGCCGCCGCCACAAACCGGATGATCGTCAACAAACTCCTCAGATCCATCTCGTCCATCTCCGGTCCGATCATCTCGCAGGCGAGATTTATCTCCAAGTCTCTCCCGGGCGGCAAGCGGGTGGCTTGCGAAGCGGGGAGCTCCGCTTCCTTCATGCCAACACATTCCGCCGTCATCACCTTGGGCCAAGCGACGGCGGCCGTCGGGGCATCGAGGTACGGCAACAAGTCGGCGGTGGACAGTTTCATGATCGTCACGGAGAAGCCGCGGGTGTCGAGCGATGACACGAATGAGCTGCAGTATGAGCGAGCTACTGTGTAGCCTTGAGACGACAGCTGGCTCAGAATCTAAGTTCAAGCGGAGAAGAACGTATTGGTGTAACTCAGACCATTTGTTCTCATACCTAAATAAACTTAATCTTGTGAGGGATGGGATGTGCGAAGTAAAAAATATTTGACAGAACTGGGGCTCGAATCCGGGACTCCTCACTTGTCAGGAGATAACTCGACTATCTGATGAAATTAACACTACGATTTGAAGTGTGCGTGGGTACAGTCGGGGCAACGTATGTTTGAACTCTCAACAGAAAGCGCTTATAGTCAGGAATTCTGCTAGGCCGAGAAAGGGTTTATTCAAATAATGTGAAAACTGGAGTAGGAAAGCAGATAAACAATTTGAAAAAACAACCTCTTTGACGAATACTAGTTCTTCAAGTTTTGAAGTTCCTCCCATGTTGTTGATCAGCACAACCAATTGTTTAGTTGGGTCCATGATTGAGCCGACACAGCAGTGCTGCTTGATGTAGTTTAAAACAGTAGCGGCAATTTCACGAGCCGAACACATTGGAATCACCTCAGCGCCGGGACCGCTGTTTAACCCCACACCGAGAGAGATCTCGTGGCTTCCCAACTGAGATTTCATTGCCGTGCCCGGAACAGGGGCAGTCTGTGTGTTGAATCCGAGAGTGGCGATATCCCCCAACATAGTCTGGCACGTAGTGAAGATGTCGTCGAGGCTTCTGCCTTCTTCAGCCATTGCACCGGCGATCTTCATGACGAGTATGACGCCTACCAAACCACGACGCCCCGTGACTTTTGATGGGACTTTTAGAGAGCAGTCGTCACCGATGACCAGCATTTTCACGTAAATACCTTCATTAACAGTTAACAGTATTTCGTCACAATACAAATCTCCAGCCAAAAGAGCTGAAATAAGTCTTACAAGCTAAGTAGGTATATTAGGTAAGTTTTTTAGACCTTCGAAAATCAATACCTGGGTAATTCTCCACTAAACGGAACTTTAATGTCCTGGCTGATTTTTACTTCGATGAGAGCAAAAAGTTTTGTGAATAATTTTTTTAAATATTTGTAAGGACAAGATAAACTTAAATTCGAAGATACAAAAACTCAAACTCAAAATTACAAATTTTTGGGGAATCAAAAAGGGTGCAAAATGTCATTCCCTTGGGGTATCCCTATCATGTTTTCTAGCAGTTTTTACATTAGTGGTAGCATTATAATATTTTTCAATTGCATATCTGATGTTGCTAATTGCTTATATATAATCCATTACTAATATACATAAAAATAATAAAAAATGGCGTAGCAAAATTTGGTTGTCAAAATATGTCCTTATAAAAACTTGTCATTCCCTTGCACCAATTTGTGTGGGGATTTTCGTGTTTACGGTTGGCAATATGTGATATTTACTTCAGCCATTCCATTGAGCTGATGCCAAGGTCCACTAAATCTTCTCCTAGCGGAGAACAGACGAACCGCCCGGGCGCCTGTGCGCTACTAGCGGAGATCTAGTGGACCTTGAGCTGATGCTAACTTCACTTTGACCAGCAGTTTGAAAGATGTGCTTTTTTTCTTCTGTGTTGAATCGAGAAGAAAAAGATCAAATATCTGCTGAGTATTTTTATTAACGTCATTCCCTTGCCATCACTTATTTTGATTAATGCTAATTAAAATATTCTCCAAACCCAGGTATATAGTTTTGGCTGTAATACTGATCTGATAAATGTTTGTCTCATGACCATAAAACACGCGGGAAAACAACAGATGTGATATTAACCTCAATTTGTCATTCCCTTGCAAGCAACTTTTCGTCATTCCCTTGATTTCATTGAATATTTTCAATGTCAAGCGAATGTAAAAATTCATCAGCCAAAATTCATAAGATTAAGAATGGTGCTAAGTGTTATTATATTCAGTTAGCCATATTGTATATATAAATGACTTGGGATATATTTTTAAACATTGCTCAGTCCATCTGTATGCTGACGATGCGCTACTAATATGTAGTGACAAAAATCCTCAAGTTGTACATGAGCAACTTGCAGAAGATATACTTTCTCTTGAACAATGGTTAATTTCAAATAAGCTTAAATTAAATGTATCAAAAACAAAATCAATGCTTATATGTAATAATGTCATGAGGTATAAATTCAAAAAATATAACAGAGTATAAATACTTAGGAATAATACTTGATGATAAACTTATTTTTAAAAACCATGCTCAATTTATCATAAAAAAGGTAGCAAAGAAAGTTGGACTCTTCCAACGGAACTGCAGCTCCCTGCCAATATCTAGTAAAATTCAAATATGTCAGGCAATTATTACGCCACACTTCGATTATTGCAGCTCAATCTTGTTCTTACTGAATCAAAATGAAATTGGGAAACTTCAGAAGCTGCAAAATAAAGTCATGCGGAGCATACTCTGGGTAGATAGAAGTACATCCATAAGTAAAATGAACAGTGCCTTATGCTGGATAAACGTAAAGCAAAGAATTCTTTTAAACACATTAGCACTTATCTATAGAATAACTAGGGGAATGGTACCGCATTACCTTAGTGATAAACTACTGCCTGATAGTACTAAACATACACATAACACGAGGCGACAGGGAGATATTGTCACACAGAGGTCAACAACAACATTTGGCAACAATACACTTTTCTCCAAAGGAGTAAGAATGTATAACAGGCTACCAGATAAGATTAAACATGTAAACAATATTGCTATATTCAGAAGGGAGTGCATACAAATTATCAAAAACTGTTCTTGGAAACCTGATCCCCTAGCTAATATCAATGTTGGATACTGGGACAAGCCTTGATTCTATTTTATGGTAAAGTGTAAACCCTTTTATGAGAATCACTTGTCTAAATGTAATTATCTAATTTTCACTTATATAATGTAAACCTAGGTACGTTATGATTAAGATCTATCACTGTCCCATAAATGTTAGTTGCTAAGTAATTTAATTGTTAAGCAGTAATTGATATGTTATTATAACTCATGTAGTCAAACATATATCCATATCCATAGTAACTAATTAATCAATATCGAATATTCTCTGTAATCATTGTTGATAAAATGTAGGTACTTTGTTTGTAGAAAATAGCTAAATAGCTAAATAAACGATTTACTACTTACTACTACTACAAAAAAAAAAGAAAAAATATTTAAGCAAGTGAAACTGGTTTTACCAAAAGTTCCGTTTACTGGAGAATTACCCACCTACTCTATAAATTTAAGTAGGTAAATTATAAAATGAACTAGGTACCTAGTAGGTACCTATTTATAATTACCTACCTACTTTCAATGTGTTACATCCTCTTACTAAAAATATACCTACCAATTAATTAGTGAGAATACAAGGAATTGATAATTGTACCTTCACTTTTTGCCCGTTCCACAGCAAGACCAAAGTTCAGACAATTTCCCAACAAATTTGCCACAATGATTAATACACCATCCTCGTAACCAACGCCAACTTCTTGGATAGCTTTCAAGACAATATTGGTAGGTGGAGATGTTAATATGTCACCAAGAACTGCAGCCGTCAACATGCCTGGACCTACATAACCAGCAGGAGAAGGCTCATGACCGCCACCACCGCCACCGACCAATTTCACTATGCCATTCATCGCCTGATAATCTCTTCGCAACACAATGCGTTTGTCTTGTAGCAATACAACACCTTTGTTGGACAATACCACTCCCATCAGTGCATCGTCAATTACTCGTGGGATATCATTCAATATCCTCTTTTGTGTGAGAGGCATAGGTAGGTAGTCTAAAAAGGATCAAGGTAACTTGTAGGGATGATGAAGAGAATGGAATTTAACACACTGCTCTTTGGGTAATGATAACACAAAGTTCACAAGAAACAAACAAGGAATTATCAACTAACCTACATTACGATAATACCACCCTATATTACGAGATGTAGGTATAATTACTTACTATTATCTGAACCAGGAGCAAATAATTATTTGATAAACACAAAGCTCAACTTCAAAGAAATAGGAGACTTGCACGTGACACTGACAGTTCTCTTCTCGGCTTCTCGTTTGTTACCAGTGACGTCATACGGAACAGCTGTTGTCGGTACTACAAATTCAATAAAAGTCTCCTACTCTTCAAAATTAAAATTAAAATATGTATCTAGTATCTTATATTTATTAATATTTTTTTTTTTTAAATAGTTTAATACATGTATAACATTATATATTTGTATAATACTTGCAATAGTTCTAACTTGACATGTATGTATCGATTGTTGAACAAACCGCCGACTCGACTTCCGATTTACGAAAGATTCTTCACGAACGAATCTAGTTCCTGTTTGTCTGTCTTTCGTGGCCTTCGCAATCCATGTGTTGTCGGCCGGCGCAGATAGTTTATTTACTTGATTTATTGAAGTTATTGGATTTTTCGAAGCGTGATATTGTTAGCGAACAGTTTATTTTACTCGAGTAATAATTAGTGTACATTTGAGACTATTATTTCGATGTAATTGGACGTTAAAGTGAACATTGAAGTGGCATGGGTCAAGGCGGTACGGAAAGTGGAGCACAATGGCCTATTAGGCCTTGAAGAGTTTTAAACGTTAGTATTCGTCGCACATTTGAAAATATATCTTAATAAACAAAATAGGCATAACTTTACAATGCATTTTAAGCTTTCAAATCCGAATACTAATTGCCCATTTAATATGACTGTTGGAAGTCAAGACAGGCCATCTGTCGTTCGTGGCCAGTGACATTTTCTGGCCTGCCCTAGCCTAAAAATTAATTTTAGTTCGGAGAGGCCTAGTACATCACCTACAATCATTTAACATTTGTTTTTTCTCGTGTTTCATTGAATCATACTTAATATTTACTTGTTGACTACTTCTAAAACCTACCAAGTCTTATATTGTTTCGTTTTTTCAAGGCCACTTAAGTGCGTTTTGTGTGAGACAATTGAATCTACAGTTTCAGTATGCCGGCATCGGTGGCTGACCCAATCGACTCGCACCTACGGCATTCGCTGATGACGGATAATGATGGAGACGGGGATTTCAGTAAACGTCTGGCTGCATCTTGCTCCCGTGCTTTGACAACTCACATTGATTACGAACAAGCTCCAAGTTACAACCCGAAACCTATTTGTGAACACAAGAACAAGTTTATTGTCCTAAAGTCAAACAACAGTGTTCTACCATCTACTAATACTAGTCAAGAATGTGTCGCATCGCCTACAAATGGCTTGAAGATTTGTCCCGACTCGGTTTTACCCACACCAAAGTTGACATTATTCCCGTCTGAACTCGTGCAGTTAGGATGGCAATCGAAGCCTCGTGTTCATACGGGTTTAGTTAATGTTGGAAACAGTTGCTATCTGAACGCGTCCCTTCAAGCATTATTCCACGTACCGGCACTCAACAACTGGCTTCGCAGTGATCACAAACACAAGGAGCAGTGCTACAAGCCCAGTAAGTTAGAACGCAATCAGAAACCTACCTAGTAGGTACCTACCTAATGTAGTACAGTCTGTTTTTTTACTGTATGAACTCCCACCAGATGGAGCCACAGTCAGTTGTTCTGCTAGGCCGAGAAAGACTTCATTGCGCGCTCACCTTGCAATGTTGTCTTTCTCGGCCTATCAGAACAACTGACGGTGTCTCGGTCTGTAGAGAGTTCAAACATAGGAAAAACGAACTGTACCTACCTACCTAATAAACCCTTTAACCTAACTACCTAGCCTACCTACTTGTTAGTTCGCTGCCGGTGGGCCGCCCTACTACTGTTTTCTTATTTTTCAGCTGTTTTATTAGATTTGCAGTTTGTACCAATTGTACCTAGAACCTACAATTGAAACTTTTTTGTTCAATTTTTAATAACGATAGTCTAGAGAGTTGAGTTTATTGCACAATGTCTGTGTCACATTCACATTTATTAAAGGAAGTCTTAAAAGCCATACATTTCCTATATAGCAGGTCAAAACATTGGAGCTTGGCTTGGCTCTTCTTACAGTTATATTCTTGCAGAATCATTGAGATTCCATGAAGTAGGTAAACCTAGATAGTGTTTATTAGTGTTGTATGCTGAAATGTGCTACCTATTCTATTCCTTTGTGGACTCGAGATTGCCATTTTATCAAGTTTGTGCTGGAGTTTGAGGGAGTGTCTCCGCTCACGGCTATTATAACGTCATTATTAGATCTAATGTGTTTAGGAACGGCATTTCAGCATCGGCACTGGTACAGCGCATTGGTTAGTGTCCTGCGCTGCAGAAGTGAAGCACGCCGGTTCAAATCCCGCCTCGGAAAAATATTTTTGTTTTGTAATTTTTACAAACTTTTGAATTCTGTCCTCCCGTAGAGTTATTTCTTTAAGATTGCCCAACTTTAGCTATCACCAGACAAGTAAGATTTTCCTTCATCTTCATGACGCACTTTGTACCAAACCACACGACCCATTTGGCCGTGGGCAGTGCCAGAGTTTGATGTCATCTTCTGTTCTCCAGATGTGGGCAATGAGTGTATCATCTGTGCGATGTCTCAGACGCTGAATGCGATGCAGACCAAGGACACCCTTGTTACCAGACCAACTCTCATCATTAACAAGTTGAAACGTGAGTATAATTGTACTTGTACTCATTATAACTACAATGGGCTGTAGATTATACGAGTAGCTCACTGTTACAGTGATAGAAGATAATAAAAGGACATAAAATAAAAAAGGACAATGATAAAAGGTAAAAATCCTCTGATAAAAGGACAATGTTTTAAGAATTGTACCCCTGTTAGGCTGAATAACCTAAACGTTGAAAGACTATTCTCGTATTCTGCTATCCCCATACCGCGAAATAATACATTTGGATGAATCCTTATTTAAGGTTCCACAAACAGGTGTCCACATGAGACTTTTTGCTACTTATTTTTGCTATGCTACTTAATTCCTACTTTTATTGCTAAAAATATCAAAAAGACACTTAAATGCTACTTTTTTGGCAATTGTTTAGGTCTAACATTCATATTTATAATTTTTTAATATCGCGCCTATTTGTTTTGTGTTGGTACACTGTTATTGCATTCCTAACTTTGGTTTGTCATCAGTAGTCGGTAGAACAGCAATGGTTTTCGCGCCTCCTCTGTGGTCCCCAATTGCTGCCTCGGCTTCCTTGAAAAACCTACCATTTTCCTTGATTCCACATTTGTCACATTCTGTAAAAATCTATTTTATGGAATGTTTCTTCAACAAAAATGCCACTTTTATGCTAGTACTTGTTTTCATTGAAATTGCTACCTACTTTTTTCATCCAAAATGCTACTTTTGCTACTTTTTTTGACACCATTCTGGAGTGGACACCCTGCACAAAGAGCCTTGCATGTATTTTACATGTCGTAAAGAAGCGCTGCAATATGAAACGTAGTGGTGAATTTGATGTTGGCAACCCTGTGCCTTGTGTTTCAGTCATCGGCCGCTCGTTGCAGCACGGTCAGCAGGAGGACGCACACGAGTTTATGCGACTTCTCATCGAGTGCATGGAGAAGTCATTTCTCACTCGGTACAAGGGACACAAGTAAGTTGAAACATCGGGAACATGGGTGAAGAAGAGGAGAGGAAGTTCACTTCTGCTTTTTGTAGAATTTTGTTGTAATACTTATGCTTCTTGTTTGTTTTGTTCCAGGCTTGACAACTACAGCAAAGAAACTACGCCTCTGAACCAGATATTCGGAGGCTACATTCGCACAGAAGGTAGCTATGTCTTATGTCCCTACCAACATGATCATGTTCTTGTACAGTCTCTGTTACACTCCCCCAGTCTATGTACTAATAATTAACCAATTAATAACCTAGACCAATCTGTAGTTTTTTCGTGTCTGGAAGAGAAACAGAGTAGGTACAAAATGTAATGGGTCAATACCACTTTTTCACCGATACCGATACTCACTTTATGATAAGCGATACCGATAGTATCGCCGATACTTTTGTTTCTTTATATTTCTGTAGTTCCTGTACACCAAAGTCTCAATTCAATCAAAATTCACAAAACTATAGTCAGCATAGCCTTGAGAAACGCAAGCCATGAATGGAAAGTGTACAATGACGACTTAATTTGTTCAACAATAATATTGTGACAACACTTCTTTTGTAAATTTTGCTTCCATCGTATTGACTGGTGGTTTAAACCCTGTCACTTTGGCTAAGGGGGGAGCACTCAAGCAAGAATAATCCGTTATTGATACATTTGTAAGTACTTCATCTTATTCGATTTTTATATTTTTGACTGTGATTAGGAAATCTTTGTTGGACATAAATACAAATCATTTTTTGATTCATGAATTTAAGTGCATAATTGAATTAAATTCCATTAAAATGCTGCGATGAAAACAATCAATGTGTCAGTTGAACTCATTCAATTACTGTCCGATTTCCACAAATTAAAAAACGATTTCTATCTATGTTCAACAAGGAATTGTTAAATTCAATAATAAATATGAAAATCGTGCTTTATAAATAAGTTGCAAAATAATAAGATTCGGATCATTCGCTTCTCTGCACACAAACCCCCCCTTTGGTAGCCCAGATTGACAGTAATTTCCTGCCTAAAAGCGTGCTGGCCCGACAGGTTTCAGGTAAAATGTATACTCACTGCTGTGAGTGTAGACCTCATGGACAACAGGTTCCTGAGATCTTGAGATCATCAACATATTATTTTGAAACATAATTAATTATTCCCTGTCAAACTGTTTCAGCAAAACACAAAACTATTTAATAGCGAACATTAAAGACAATGATCGGTTGAGGCATCTGCCAATGGTGATAAAGCTCACTGACGTGATGCCAATGAGCACCAATGGCGGGAAAACGGCCACAATTCAAAATTTCCAATAAAAAAGTAATAAGTATCGAAGTATCGAAAATATTGCATTAAAATTGACCGATACCATGGGTATCGCGAGTATCGGTATTGGTATCGGCCCATCTCTAATTTAAATGTATAAAATCAATATTAGGTACCCTGTCTTCAGTTTGTTTCAATAATACGTATTAATGAGAAAACGATTAATATCGAACACTATCATACTTTCAAATGAAGTTGAGTGTGTCGCAACACAACTAACTGTCTGTGTGTTCTCAGTGCAATGCAAGCGATGCTCGGCCATCTCGACGACGTTCCAGCACTTCCAGGATCTGCAGCTGGATATCCAGCGCGTGAACGGCGTGAGCGAGGCGCTCCGCACGTACTTCTCCCTGGAGACCCTGGACCGCTCGGACTACAGCTGCAAGAAGTGCGGCAAGGAGGTCGCCGCCACCAAGCGGTTTTACGTGGAGCGGCCGCCGCCCGTCTTGTTCCTACAGCTCAAGCGGTTCAATGCGCAGGTCAGCTGTTAATCCTAGATGTTGGGCTTGGTGAGGCGGACAAACTATCGGATATAGCTGGGTCCACATAGACCGTTTTTGCGTTTTCCGTTTTTTTTCTTACTACCAATCACAAGTCCTGAATCTGCTCACGGCAGATTTGTGATTGGTCAATAGGAAAAAGAGGAAAACGCAAAAAAGTGTGTGGACCTGGCTTAAAACACAATGGGTTTCTTTGTTTTTAACCCAAACAAAATACAATATTAAAGAAAAAGGTCAGTTAGGGTACCCGGGTACGCCATTACCCAAGTACAATGGCGGGTACTCGGGTATCAAAAAAAAAAAATTAGTTAGTATTAGCTTTTTTTGCATTTTTTGCATCAGCTGCCTCTTAATCACCAGCTGCATTGTTTATAGTTATATAAACTGAATGTACACTCGACAATTCATAAAACGGTATTTGAAAGAAATGGATTGGCTGGAAAAAATGTGATGGCATCATCCGATTAAGTCTATGCTTACTCGTCACCTAACCTACCTCTAGTAGATGAGCTCTGATTTCATTGATAATAACAAGGATTGATTGTCAAGGAACCTGACCAGCAGCCATTCCGTTTCGTTCAAATACCGTTTTATGAATTGTTGGGTGTACAAAATATTTATTCATATTTCCCAAATTTCGAAAATCCCAACCAATTTCATTGTTAGTAATTTTATCAGAATGCTGGTGAGTTGAGGATGGATAATTAATTGCTGGGGAGGTGGGTGGATTGATGGAGGGGATGCAGGCAAGATATACCTTGTGTTCAACCTTCCATTGTATGGACGTTGTGTTTCTCTCCCCAATGCCACGGATAGGGCGGTAGACTCAATGCAAACAAATTCAAAGCATTTTCCAAAAAAAAAAAAAAAAAAAAAATTGAAAAAAAATTTTTTTTTTTTTTTTTTTAGTTATTTATTACCCGGGTAATTAAAGCGGGTACCCGGGTACAAATCATTACCCAAATCCGACCTCTAATTAAAAAGGGTTTAGTTACGTAACATTCAAATAAATTTTATTATATTAAATAACGTGTTTGAATTTAAGAGCTGAATCTAATTGATAAGATAGTAACATCAATATCTGTGAAAAGGACTTAATAATTGCTGAAAGATTCTCTCCTAACCGATGTTGATGTCTGCAGGGTTTCAAGATGAACAAGTGCATGACGGTACCGACGCAGCTGGACTTGACTCCCTTCCTCCGCCACAAGCCGGCCGGGCATCTGAACTACCGCCTCACCTCACTGGTGAACCACTCGGGCTCGGGGGCGCAGTGCGGCCACTACACAGCCGTGGGCCGCACCTGCAGCGGACAACTCTACACCTTCGACGACAGCCGCGTCACGCCGCTCGGCTCCTTCGCCAACTGCGAGTCCAACGTCTACGTCATCATCTACGAGCAGATGAAGCAGGGCCCTGCCGTGTCAGCCACGCTCACGGCCGCCCCTCGGTCTCCGTTCGGCGTCCTCGCCAACCGGCCGTCGCTGATGTGCAACAAAGTCAGCCCGACGATCATCCCGACGAGCCACAAGCCGATGGAAGTCCGACAGAGTCCGCTCGCCAACAAGTTCATTCCCGCTGTGATCACGACTCCTAAGAAGACAGTCAGCTGTCCGTCGCTGAACGGTCACAACAGGATGGGCACAAACGGCAACGTCGCAAAGACTCCCGATGCCGTCAAGCGTGACACGACCCCGGTCAAGGCCAACGGCTACTTGGCGACCCCCGGCAAGTTGCAGCGGCGCGACGCAACCCCAACCAAGGAGAAGCCCGCGGCCAACGGACACGTTGCGCTGAACGGTCTAGTGCCGTACGACGACGGGGACTCCAGCTGCAGCGAGAGCGGCGCCACGACGAGCAACGGAGAGAGGAGACTGATCGACAACGCGGGAAGTCGAGTGAGCGATGCGAGCGGCGCGGACTGGTCTGTCACGGAGAGGAGCCGCTCCACGAGCGCGGAGCTCGAGGAGGGGGAGATCCGGAGGGACAGAGGCAACCTCAAGAGGAAGTGAGTGACACATTTGATATTTATTAGCTGGTTTAGGTGCTATATCATTTTTCCACATTTTCTTTCTAGAGGGCATTGTGTCCCTACCTACTTGTCCGTAATTAATATTTATTTATTTCGGCTGTCATATTCATTTTATTAAATATAGAAGTTGTGGCACACAGATTTCATGGACATGTATTTACATGTTGGTACGCAGTGCACAAAAACAATATTTGTTATAGTTTTTTACTTGGTCAGAAACTGCAAGTTTGAACATTCGTTTTCAAGGACAAATCATATCAAAATGCCCAAGAGTGTCCAGCTTAGGGCTAGGAGCTTTTAACAAAAGTTAGCTTTTCATGCAGTAGGGGGAGTGCTAAATAGTGCTTACAGAGAGTTAATTCTGCTGAAAATGTGTGTGCCTACATTATTGGTCAAGCAGTTACTACTTAAAATATTTACCATGTTCAGTACATTGAGGAGAAAATCCTTTTAAAGTCGTATTTTGATGCTCGTCTTTATCTTGTCTTGTTGGATAAAGGGGCCATGATAAATGACAACAATTGTCCTTTTTATATAACTATGAGCAAGACATTTGATAAGAAATATGAAACCACCAGATTCTACATCTGCATACAGTTAGTTATCGATGAGCTTTGACTAATATTGCGCTGCACATGTTGCTTACATCTGTGCATGCAGTATGTCGATGAGTATTGACTAATGTCGCTCATGTTGCAGACATGATGATAAAGCCTCCGGCGACCGAGTCAACGGCAACGCCACCACCTCCTCGAGCAACGGAAACGGCCGGGAGCGACCTCCGGAAGTCGCCGCCTCCAACTTCTACGATCGGGCGCACCAGGCGGAAAAGCCCCAGCACGCCGGTAATCATTATGACAGCTATTTTACCTAGAAGAAATTTTGGAGACGAAGCACCATTTTGTTTTTGAACATTCTTTGTGCATTTGATTTGAATTTGATACAACCTGTTTTCTTTTGGAGTGATATTAAATTTGCGGTGCTTATCTCTCACTGGGAGTTGTAATTATTTACTACTTATTGCTGGTTTCAAAGAAGGGCCAGTGACTTTCATGATTTTGTTCATACGTGTGAGAATAGCCATGTGCTCCTTCTATGTTGTGAAATGTTTTGAAATCAATGCTCCTGTGCTCTGAGTCCGGCAATAACTTAGCACTTTAATTATTTCATAGTAGAATAACGCGTTGGCGACCCAGGTTTGATACCAGTGGTCAATATTCCTAACAGGGGTTTGGTTTTTAAGGCAAATGCTGTGACGTTCTTGAGGCTATTCGACGCTAAAAGTTGCAAAACGCCACCTAGCGGAAAAAGTTAACATCTATACCACGAGTACTTGTGCTCATGCGCACAGTGCGCGTTCAGGCAAGTCACTTAGATGTCAATCTTAACGAGTTCAGTAAAAGTTATAATTACATCGCGAAATAACAGATATTGATGAATACCTTAGTGTCAACAATCGAATACAATCGGCATATTTCATTACAGCACACATTCATTCAAATTCTTGTGAAAACGAGTTGTCTATTCACTAAAAATCACCATTTGACAGATGCAAATTGTTTTTCTCACGGCCTTCTGAACACACATTTTTTTTGACGCATTGTTCAAACAGTTGCAATCTGTCAAATCCTGCTTTTGGTGAATAGACAACTCGTTTTCACAAGAATTTGAATGAATGTGTGCTGTAATGAAATATGCCAATTGTATTTGATTGTTGACACTGAGGTAAGCATCAATTTCTGTTATTTCGCGATGTAATTATAACTTTTTACTGAACTCGTTACGATTGACATCTAAGTGACTTGTATGTAAAAGTACGCACGCGCTGGGATTGTACTCGCGTGGGCGGCCATCTTACTGATATTAGCGCATTCTCTAGGTACTTTTAGTGTCGAATCAAGTCACTTTGAAGGACGCTTCAAATGCTTTTGTTTTGATTACAAATATGCTTTCATATGAATTTGCATTTGTTTTAAAATGTTGATGAGCTACCTAGTACCTACTATGTTAACTACTTGAAAGGCATTTATTATTGAGCATTTTATTTTGGATAGACATATTTTATTTATTATTTAAACACTTGAAGCAAGTTTACTCAGTTAGGCTGTACATAATACTTCAGATTTACAAAATGACACTAAATAATTTGATGCAAGTTTACTAAGATAAGATCGATTATTTGAAAATAGTCTAGAAGTACAGTAAGTGTTAACATTAACTAACTTCCAAGTCTGTGATCACGTACATCCACCAAAGCAGTTTGCTAGTCTCAATTATTTCTATTGGACAGACATTTTAGTTGATAAATGGCAAAAAGGTGCAAGCCATAATATGGCCAAAGAAAAATCGGAAGTTTCAAGAAAAGGATTGACTGATAAAGATTTGATTGCATCGTCTATGCTAACACGTCATCAAACTCTAGTAGGTGAGCTCGGATTTCTTTATTAATTAATAACAAGGATTGATCGTCAAAAAATCTGACCAGCAGCCAATCCGTTTCTTTTATATTGTTTTTTACTTTGGCCAAGTGTGTGTATCACTAGAAAACGCTCGGTGAGCACAGATAGCTGCAATGTCCCAACGCGATAAAACATGATATGACTCTCATTGCAGCTTTCCCATTTGCATACACTCTAGTTCTGAAAGAACTGAATAACAGTTCATGTGTCGTGACTTGAGTACTTTGCCAAAAATCTCTTAAATGACATCAAGTCTGTAAATACTTGACCGATAAGGTTAAAAAAGTGTAAAATATGAGATAGTGTTGGTCTTGCCATGCCAAATTTGAACTTAATCAGAGCATTTTGATTTTCGGCCAAATTGGAAGATTTTTTTTTTAAATCTCAGCCAATTTAAGGGTTTGGTTGAAAAATCATAAAATTTGAGCCAATGTTTGTTTTAATGTCCTGATAAAATTTCAAATTGATTAAACCAACCAATCGGAGGAAAGGTGTCACGAATTATTTCAATTTTATTCAAATGTCAATTCCTCTTTGTCACTTGGCCAAAAATTGTTGCTTATTTAATGCGGAACGAAACAAGTTGGAATATTCCTGCATTTACTGTGGTGTTCGTAGTACAAAATGATGCAACACTAAGGTACCTATTTGATTCTTTATAGTAGTTTTGTACAGCCACAAATAAATAAAATATCTGTGCGTTTCTCCTTAAGATAGAAGGATGAAGCGCGTAGTTCCTGTGGATATTACATGTACATTTGACCAAAGTTAAAACAACGCGGTACTAATTAGAATTAATTATATAGTTTGGCTGAAATCAAATTAAATACTTAATTCAATTAATTAATTCGATCAATTAAATCAAAGCTCACCTACTAGGTAAGACGATGTGTTAGCATAAACTTCATCGGATGATAGCATCATATCTTTATATACCATTTTTGTTTGAGCCAAATGAACATAGTTCCTTTTTTACCTACCGAAAAAGTAATTGACCAATCAAATCCCATCACTAATATAATTAACACTAGCTCCTCTGATTGTAGAGCACAACGGAACTAAGCGCTCACCCACTTCACACAAGCCCTTCTCACACAACCAGAGCTGGGAACCTCGGCCCGACGTCTCCAACTACCTGAAGAGCCAATCACATCGCGGCGTGCCCAGCAACGTGATGACTTGGTCTAACGGAGCCAACCAATTCGATCGAGACGCCGCCAAAGACTTCCGCGACCGGAGGCGAACCGAAGACAGGAGCTACGACGAGGATTACGATCGCGGACGATCCAAGAAGGCCAAGCGGCACAACTTCGACCGTCCTTATCGTCCCAATCATATGTACGCAAATGATAAGAAGTATACGTTCCAGAACAAGATGTCTTGGGGCAAGAACGGCTATTACAAGGATCACAAGCAACGTAGCTGGGGGAAAGATTCTTACAAGTCTCGAAACTGGAGGCATTCATAGGCGTACGTAACTAATATTGTGCTCTCTGTCACTCCTGAATGCAAATTTTATAGGAATAATTTGTCATAGCTCTCGATCGTTCCAATTTCATTACGTTGGAACAGTTTGAGAATTGTTAATTATCGCAATTCAATGTCGCGGGTGGTTTGTTGTAATTTTTACCAGGCTGAATCTTCAATGAAATTGTTGATTGATGTGGAGTCATTTTGGTATTTCTCCGGCAGTTTGTGGAGTTGTAAATTTCATATTATTTTGAATAGTATTGTCTACATTTCCCGGACCATCCAGAGTGTTGTATTCGAATTTTTTGTTCATTGCCGCGAGGCTTATAAGTAAATTCAATATCTGGGACATTTTATACCTACACTTTCTTTGTTTGTACATAAAAAATAGAAATGGTGCATATTTAATTAATGAAAAGGCATAAATAATGACCGATTTTTAGGTAACTCATCATCTCGTGTAGATTTAATCAATATATGTGTACATTATAAACTGACATTTTATGATCTCGCAAGTTGTCAATTTACATCATTTCACAGATTGAACATTTCTTTTAGATGCGTGATTATGACTAAGTTGTCAGGATGTAATTATTTTACGGGATACAATTGCTACGTACTGGACTGCTCTAAATAAGAGATTTTATTAAATGTCGAACTGACATCTGGAGGAAATTTGTGGTGTGATTATACACGGGTAGAGAAATGATTTGTTCCTTTGAGTTGTTGAATGCTCTGATACTGTCCAGTAGCAAGTTCAGTGATTGATGCCTAAGAAACCATTTATACAGGCGGAATAAATATTGAGTATCGAAATACATTCCAAGCGTCATCGTTAACTTACCTGCTTGCACTCTTCCTATCATTGCAACTCCATTTTTAATAATCCAAAACAAATTCTGCATTCTTGCTTTTTTGTTGAAACGAGTAGAGCAGATGTTGTGATTCTTCTAATGAAATGGTGTGATGCTGCGTGAATTTAATTTAGTACACCGTAGCTTGCTAACAGAGGATTATTTGTAGGCTGTTGGTGGTAAATATGAAAGTTTCCCAGTACTAGGTACTTAATTGATTAGTTGCTTAGTAATATATTTGATGAAGAGGAAGAGTTAAAACAATTTTCACTTGATTATTTTATTGATATAAATTTTTAAGATTTCATAAACTGTATGTACTTTAGTGAGATCAGATTGTTTCCTAGTTTTTTTGAGGCTTTGGTCTAAGATGAAATAGGATCTTCGGGCACTGCCGGTGGAACTGGCGCGTCGGTCGCGGGACCTTCATCCGCCGCAACTTCCGGCTTGGGCAGGCCGAACAACGCCGTCAGCGAGTCGTCATCCACCTCCATCATACTCACCGCCCTCTCCTCTCTCTCGTACCCCTCGTACTCTTCCTCCTTCTCCACCGCGGCTCCGACGGACATCTCGCTGGCGACCAGATTCTGCAGACTCAGCTCGTAGCCGGGGGGGAAGAAGGCGCTGCACTCTCGGAATCCGTCTTCAACGTCGGCGGAGATATACACCGGGGAGAGAGTCGAGAAGGAGAGGAGAGGGTCGCTGCGGACTTTACTCACGGCCAGGATGATGCGCTCGTCGCTGCGGGTGAGAATACGTGCTATTAGTCTCTCATTAGTCATTACCGCACCCAGAAGTTCTCAAGGTCTATCTGTTGCATGTTTGTGCATTTATTTACGTTACCTATTAAAAGTTGGATTAAATTTGCAAAGTTGATGAAAACACAATTTACTGAATGAAATGAGCCCGCCAACCCCTTAGTTTGCCTGCCACCGACCGTAAGTCTGGGCAGTAATCATATTGCGTCAACTGATCGTCACACCTGTTTGTTACAAGCCGTGTAGGTACGTGTATTGAATGGCTCACCCGGTCTTGTGGTGGTGGACTCTCTCGTAGTCCTCCTGGGTCATGGCGATCTTCCTCGCCGTCTCGGGATTGTTGTCCGAGAAGAAGGCCAGGCCGAGCACTTCGTCCTTGAACTCGGCTGCCATGTCCATCACTTCCTTCACCTGCGTAACAAGTGTGCATTTGTTTCACATCATTTAGAAGCAAACAGTCATTAATAAACTAACTAACAAACATGAAATATCTTTGTCAGGAACTGTAGATCAAAAAAAACATTTTTGAGGTTCTGCACAGGTTCTTGATGTTCTCGCAAGAAAACCAATATATTTCAATAAAATCTATTAATTGAATCTTGAGTGTAGTCTCTTTTCAATTGAGTTTTTCTAATTTTTCATTCAAGCTGGGCATTTAGACTTTGCATCAATTTCATAATTTCAAAATAAAGTTTGTAAAATACTTCGTAACGTGCCGAGTTTCAAAACAATAGGTATGTCAATTGTTCTTTTCTTCATTTGGTTTTCTAATTTTTCATTCAAGCTGGGCATTTAGACTTTGCATCAATTTCATAATTTCAAAATAAAGTTTGTAAAATACTTCGTAATGTGCCGAGTTTCAAAACAATAGGTATGTCAATTGTTCTTTTCTTCATTTGGTAGAAGCAAAAAAAATTTAGAATGAAATTCTAACGCATATGGAAGAGTTGGACTTACCCGGGAAGTGTCAAACATGATGGCAAGTCTCGGCACCGGCTTAGCCTCCTCCGGCTCCGCGAACTCAAGCGCCTTTTGCGGGAAGAAACTGAGCACCGCTCTGGCCTTGGCCATGGCGTTCTGCGGAGTCCAGATCGCGGGGCAATCTTCTGAGCGGCTGTATTGCCCGGCAAAGCTCTCAGGATCGATCTTCTGCGTCTCTCCCTTGCGCGGCGGCGGCTTGCCATAGATCATCATCACCACTTGCTCGAGGAGGTCGGGTACGGCCGGAGCGGCCTCCGCTTCCTTCTCCTCGTCTTCTTCTGGGGCGGCCGCTGACGGTCGCTCGATGAGTTTGATGAGGCACGGGGATTGCAGCTCGGTGGCGCACTCTTCGGACACTTCGCGGCCACCCAACACCAACTGCAAACATCATTATGTTCCATCTAAATTAGTCTAAATAACATCACCATCTAAATTAGTTCTGTTTCTATTTTTACAACTTCATTCATTAAAATTTTGAGAATGGACTGAATTAAGATGTGATCAAGTTTAGAAAGGGGTAAATTATAGCAAAAAAGTTTAATGTTCAATGCAAACTTTGCATACTTGCAAAGTTTGAAATATCCCAAAAATATCTACCTACCTACCCAGCTATACAAAGCCATTTTTGTTAGCTATATACAGTCATTTAGGGTTTAGATGTAAAACTTAAATTATTTTTGTATAAACCTAGTTATATCAAATGTGTAGGTATTTTCAATTTAGGATCTAAAACTTGTGCCAGTTGTGCTGAAATTTCATTTTGGTTACTATTAGATTTTTCATTGAAGAAGAGGAGAGTAGTGTTCTTGCTTAGAAATGAATAATTGTAAATGGGCTTTAAAAGAGTACGATTAAGATTGACCTGCTGGAAGTGTGCTGGCGTTATAAGCGTGACGTTCTCTCCAGCCACGAACAGACTGGCGCTGACCATCTGCTCGTGGATGTCGTGCCAGGTCTCGGTGGAGGCGCCGTTCTCGTCGTGCAGCGCGTAGTTCATGATCAGGATGACAGTGTAGTCGGGCAGATACAACACCAGGCGCTCCAACGTCTTGCGAAGCAGCTCGGCTTGGATAGCAGCTGAGAACACAACAGACAATCATATCTTCATTTCATCATCCAGATGTAGGTACACTCGACAATTCATAAAACGGTATTTGAACGAAACGAATTGGCTGCTGGTCAGGTTCATTGACAATCAATCCTTGATATTATCAATAAAATCAGAGCTCACCTACATGAGGTAGATGACGGGTAAGTATTCGACTTCATCAGATGATGCCATCACATTTTTCAGACAATCAATTCCTTTCAAATACTGTTTTATGAATTGTTGAGTGTACATTGTGAAAGAGCTAGAATCTAAAGCTGAACTGCAAGTTAGTCTGCTAATGGGACAAGTTAAGTAGAGTGTAAGTAACTTTGACACAAAAAAAGAGTTAAGTAGAATGTATGTAACCCTGGCACAAGCAGAAAATTAATAGTAGAATGTAAGTAGCTGGGACGCAAATAAAAAGAGCTAAGTAGAATGTATGTTACCCTAGCACAATTTATCAGATTGTAAATAATGAATCATTTGACCAGAACAAAGTTGGTCCAAGTTCCAGACACTACAAAATGTTCATCTCAGGTCAAATAATTTCGGCATAAAGTCTTACCCGCTTCTGCTTCTGCCTTGGCAATCGCTGCCAAGCGAATCTTTTCTGCAGCTGCAAAGCGGACTTGTTCTTCTTCTGTGAGGACATCGAACGGTTGCTGAAAGTAAAATATATTCATGTATTGCTGCCTCGTTTCTTTACAGCTCATTTCCGTTGAAAGTTTGCTAGAGATTGAACGTACAGTTTTCCTGGTGATGGTTCCTTCGTTGGCCTTCTTCTCGTTGCTGACCTCTAAGGTCACGAGGCGAATGAGTCGAGGTGCGTTGGCTCCGAACATCAAGTTCACCAGCTGACCTTGCTGGACACAAGGTCATCGTCTTACAAGAAGCAGAAACTCTACACTTCCGTGTTCGGGATTGTAACCAACTTCTTGAGATTGACATGTTCAGTTGGAGAGAATTAATGCCTCTGTAGGCAGCACTTTTTTTCAAATAATTTATATCCTAGAAGTTATGATCAGTTTTATTTTTATAGAAAATGTATTATTCCAACTGCTCATCAAAATTCAAAATTGAGATAGGGAGGTAATTGTTATGCACAATAGCAAAATTTGAAACCTGTACCTAACTTTAAAAAAAAATGTGATATGCGCTATAGGTATACCTATCTAAAAGTATAATCATCTTTATTTTTAGTTTTTGCCCATTTTTAAACATTTTTAAAAGCTGCCCATCAAGGTTAAAATTTAAAAAATTTGGGAAATGAAATTCAAATAGTAACAACTTTTTTAATTCAAAATAAGATAGGTAGTCACAATCCCAAAATTAGAGATGTGTCCCCCCCCCCCCCCCTCTTACCACCTCTTATTTGTACTTGTGGGCGTCAGTCTGATACAAATAAAGAAATAAATCAAAATAAAAAATGTCACTTACAGAAATGAACATCCACGTCGGCTCACTCTTATTTCGGAATCGTTTCAACTCCTCTATGTCGTCCGCCTTCACCTGTGGATGAAGTTAAATCCTGTAGTTGTGATTATAATTGACCATCTGTTGATGTGAGCAGGTGTTACTTCCTTACGATGGCAAGACTCAGAATGTCGCCACCGACTTCGAGCTTCAGCTTCTTCAGGTTACCGACCATTCCGACGCACGGGCCGCACCATCCCGAGTAAATGTCCGCCACTGTGGAACACAAACTCACATTTTATCAAATTATTTAATGCTGCTGGAAAATCTTTTTAAAAAAATCAAAAATAATTTATGGGAAAGATTGGAGAGAGTAGTGAAACTGAAAACATTAAAATAAAATAAAAAAAAAACATTGGAACAGGCGACAGATATTTATAAATATTTATTTATAATAAAGGGTAGTTTACATTGTAGCATTTGTAACTACCAATCAATACTTGTATTGTCTTTAAAAAAAAAAATCCCCATATGGTCTTTTGATAGTACCTAGATAGAAGTTTTTTGTCAAAATACAAATTCGCACTATGTGTAGGTACACTGACATTTAAGGTACCTACTAAAATCGTTATTTGATTGAATCATTAAATTTGCTTCAAAATTTCACAGTGAAGAAGAATCACAGAGTTTCTAAAATTAAGTTGTAATTTATTTTTAAATGATAAATTGATTTTATTTTTAACCTGTTAATCCTTCTCGTTCCAAAAGTTTCTGCCAATCCTCTTCGGTGTTAACTTCCGTCTGAAGTTGCGTGACGGCCCCCTTCTTCCCCGCCATTCTTCGATTAGAAGCTGCTTGCTGAAATAAACAATCATTCAATCACTAAAAATAGAACTTTAATTAAATATTTAATGAATTTAGAATATTACCTGACTTTTTCTAGCCATCGTTAAAAATTTTACTGCACTCAAAGATAAAGCTAACTAACAGTTAGTGATATAGGTAATGTTACGAGTCTGTGGTACGTGCAGTTGTAGGATAGAATGTGTAATGAACAAAGGCCATAAAAATAATTTGAAATTGTATACCAGTCAATTTGAATTGTGAAGACAGGTGCATAATACGCTGTTCCAGCCAGTGCCTGGCATTTTCCACTACAAACCTCGTCCTATCCTCAAAGGTATTCTGCTAATTAAATTGTGTACAACATAGAAAATTGCGGAAGGTTCTCCATGACAAAGCGACATGCCATGACGGGACTGAAACCCATTTATCATGAGGGGTAAACATGCAATATGTCTTGTTAATATAGAAGGTAGATAGGTTGTCAGAGATAGTATACGAGTTGACGAAAATAAAAATTGTTGTCTTAACATACCTAGCACAAGCAGGTACACCATAGGACGTAAGTTACTGTGAATTTAGCTTATGTTGTGCCCATTAAAGATGCAACTCCATAATAAATGTATACGAAATAGATTTTTTGAGAGTTTGTAAAGATATGTGAAATACCAAACTGTTGATTTATTGATCAAATACATTGTCATAGCGATGGCAAGTGTCAAATTTTCGCGCAAAATTCTTTGACAAGTGGCGCTGCGTAACGCATTAAATGTAAATTACAAACGCCGATTTCACTTCACAATCTGTGGGCGATTTACATCTGTCAAATAGTTTATAAAATGATAATTTAACAGATAATCCTTCTTACAATGAGGTAATATGGCAGAAACCTTATCTTCTGGTGACTTAACTGATAATTTCGATATCGACACCTTGGATTTAGACATCGAAGACGTAAGTGGGCGTAAATCCTAACCTATTGTAAAACTTCAGCTGTCAAAAATCTGAAATTTCGTTATCCTCATGAATCATTTATAATTCATTTTTGATATCCTTTAGCTGGACGATGTAGAATACGATTTACCCCCTGTGGACGAAGCTCCTACTCTGGAAAGTATTCTCAATGATCTCAACGAACGGACATCCCTCAGCGAAGATGAACTTTCAAATGTGTTGATGCCTTCGGGAGAGGTGAGCCATAAAGCTTGATGTCTTTTCATGTTGTGCAAGACCTGACGCTGATACTGTTGTGTACGATGTGTGTTAGGCTGGCTTCGATGGGAGCGAGACGCAATCGATGTGCAGCGTCGACGCTCGGAGTCGCACCTCTTCGGAACATCGCCACGGAAACAGAAGACGAATGGCACCGTCGTCTGGATCCATCTTGCGACATGTTATACTCAAAGGCATCTCATCACAGCTTAACTCAGCGTGTGTAAGTAGAAGTAGTAGTCTAAGTTGTACCAAAGGTTCTGGGGTTTTAATCGGCAATTAGAAAAAGCCTATTTTTATTTTTTTGTAGGTACTTCTTGAATAGACTTTTAATTAGAAAGCAATTCTAATGTGCATTAGCTACTTTACTTAACTTATGGTATCTAAATGATTGAGCAGCATGTAAAGACAGATTGGCTGAAGACGCTTAAGCTGCGAAGCAACAAGAAATATAACAAGTGAAATAATATAGTAGAGAGAAAGCAAAGGAATAGAAAGAAAAATGGCTAGTAAGAATAATAGAACGGAATATGAGTGAAAGTCTCATAAAATGTGGAAAACGAAACCACAAGACCGGGCAGTGTGCCACTATTGCCGTGGACTGAAAACAGTGGAAAGCAGGTAACTATATTAGGTAGTCTCTGTGAAGCTTGGTATTGAAAGCATGCTCTGTTGCTAGGACCGAGTTGATGCCGGCTCGCCCACCGCGATGGCGGTCACCACCATGATCGCGGTGGGAACGTCCCACGGCCTCGTCCTCGTCTTCGACTCCTCTCAGACGCTGCGCTGGTGTCTGGGTGCAACCGAGCGCGACCAGGGCGCAGTGTCTAGTCTCGGGTTCAACCACGACTGCACTCGACTGCTGGCGGGCTACGCTCGAGGTCACATACTGATGTTCGACGTCGCGGCAGGGAAACTGCTGAGAACAATGGCCGATGTTCATCAACCGGGAACAGCTGTGCTTCATGTCAAGGTTTGTCCATACAGTTGATATCATGCCATGGACATTCTTCACTTGATCAAAATTTACTTCCATTTTAAATCTTCCACAAATTATTAGGGGATCAATCCTTTCAAAACCAAAAACCTCAATGATTGTAATAGAAACCATTTATTATAAATGTTTTACTGAAGTTGTGCTTGTATTACGTTTTTATATGTACAGTGCCGGAATTTGTTGTCTGTCGCCTTCCTTATTCCCTTTCCATCATTTACGTTAGTTCAGGCTCCTCCCCTTGACCCTTATCACAGGAAAAGTTGTTTGAATGTGGTGTGGGAGTGGGGTGAAAAGGATAAAAACAGCTAGGTAGTATTTCCATCATTTTTCCTTACTCTTCTTGACAAAGTATGTTTTGCTAGTTCACAGATTCGCCAACGTTGGCGCTGTGCAGTGACAGCGGAGGTTCGGTGTTCGAGCTCAACTTCCGCCGCACGATGGGAGTTCGAGGCTGTGATTCCAAGTGTCTGTTCTCGGGGTCGCGCGGCGAGGTCGTGGCTCTCGAACCGCTGCTGCTCGAACAGTTTGTGTCGCATCCGCTGAGAGGAGCGGTGCTGGTTGCCATGGCAACGTTGTCCAAGGTACCTAATGAAATTATTTAAATGCGTTTTTTTCTGTATTTTTATTAATTGTATTTTGCATAAATTATTTGTTTGTGAAATTTGTATTTTTGGATGGCTTTCTGATTCTGATTATAAAAAATATTTCTGTCAAACCATCACAGCCTAAACGACTGAACTGTTTGAGATGAAATTTTAAGCACGTGTGCCTTTAGATGTCTGATGATGTTTTGTGCGGCTATATTACATTAGTATGAACTGCATTTAAAATACTACTCTTGGTTAGAAGAAAACTAGTAATTTCTTTACTCTAAATTTAATAAAACAACTTTGCTCTTATGCTCATGAATTTAAATAATAATAATAATAAATATCTGTTGCCCGTTTCCAACACAATGTCGGGTCCGGGGGTGGAATTCCACCGTCAATCTTGGACCTTCTTTTCAGTGATGTCGGGTGGCCGGTCCTGACACATCACACTCTTCTTCTTCTTCTTCTTCCTCCTCTACGTATTCCGGCTGATACCTCTCCACCATGTCTCTCCACCTCTCTCTGTCCTCCCACAATCTTCCAGCAGTCACTGTTCCCCACTCCTCACCTCTTTCCGCTACATCTCACTTCACCTGGGCTGTACCGCTTCACCACTTCACAATTTAAAAGAGTGCAAATCAATTCAGGAATCAATATCGCTCTCTCGTAGTGGCATTGAAGTTAGCGGCTATATCGATACTCTCTGCATGATCAGGTGTTGGTGGTGTCCATCAGACCCCGCACCCGAGTGGTCTTCACGCACCCGCTGGTCGGCCGGCCGACGTCGCTGCCGCTGCTGGCCTGGCAGTTTGTCGTGATCCAGATGTCGGACGGCTCGAGAGTCGTGGATCCCGTGCTGGCGTTCGCACGCGATCAGACTCTACACTTCTACCAGGTGAGACCAACATTGTGGAGCCTGGCTGAGAGATGAGTTTCCACCAAAAATAATGTTATTTGTATGATTTTCCTATTTTTTTATTCACAATTCATTCATGATTGTGGTGAATTTTTTGTATTTTGGTTATTGTATTTAGTAAATTTGTATGATATTACTTTTATTATTTTCATTGTTTTTTAACAACTATTTTGGCCTCTTATTCTTTGTTTTTTCATAATACTTTGTAAATTATTTTTTGCTTTAAACTACAATACATATCGTAATAATTTACAATGAAGAAGATTATGAATATTACTGTTACTCCTTATGTCCTCCTCCCTTTTACTTGTTTACTCCAGGCATACGAAGGTGACATTTAAGTAATACATCCCTAGTGTCTGCACCACATGAGAAGGGCAATAGATCCACAGTCTCCTACATGGATGCAATAGATCCTACATTTCTTGGAGTTTATGTGTTTTGTTTTGAAGCTTTTACATTATCAAAAGTCCTCTTGAAGACAAAAATGCTAACCAATTGAGTGTAAATCTAAGTATACTTTTCACAACTCGAGAATCAGAGAAATGGACTATGAAGATCTAGATTCTTCTCTCGTGTTCTCATGCTGTGTATTGTGTAGGTGTGTGTGGACAGCAATGGCCGCCCGCGTCTGTCCAGCCTGCAGCTGCTGGCCGTCACCTATTCGCTGCTCTCTCTGCGCTGGCTCAACTCACGCACGATGGCGGCTCTGGACTCCATGGAGCAGCTCCATCTGGTGGACGTCCGCACGAGGGAGGAGCTCGACTGCGTGGACCTCTCGCCCGTCGGACTCGTCTACGCCACCAGTCACTTCAAGGGGCTGGCCAACGGCGGCAATGTCAGCAAGGCGCTGGTGAGTCAGTCAATACTAATTGATTTAAAATGATGTTGAGCATTACATCATATTAGCATCACACATCATACATATTTCTTTTGAAATAACCAAGTTCTATTCAAAAATATTCTTTGCTCTGTACGTATTTTATTTCATTATTTTTTGGAATCTAATTGCTTAAATTTCAAAAAGTTTTTATTTGCTGAATGGAGCAAGTTGGGTCAGGCAGTAGAGCTTTGAAAGCTCTAGACTGAGGGTTTTTTCATGGTTTCTCTCAGTCGAGAGGAAATTGAGGAGGTTTCCTACTAATAGGCCTTGACCACTTCCTTCCCGCCATCCATCCCTACCTATTCTTCTTCATCATCTTCATCATCGTCATCATAACCAGTCATCGGGCACCATTAGTTTAGTTACCGAACAGTACGATGTAAAACACCACTAAAAAAACTATATTAATATTTGTGACTCAATTACTTTGTGCCCAGGTGCCTGACGTGTGACCTTGTAATGTTTCCTTGTCGCCTTACGTGTGACCTTGTAACGTGTCCTAGTTGCCTGATGTGTGACCTTGTAACATGCCCCAGGCGCCTGACATGTGACCTTGTAACATGTCCCTTGCGCCTAACTTGATCCCTTGTAACGTGTCCTAGTTGCCTGATGTGTGACCTTGTAACATGCCCCAGGCGCCTGACATGTGACCTTGTAACATGTCCCTTGCGCCTAACGTGTGACCTTGTAACGTGTCCCTTGCGCCTGACGTGTGACCCTGTAACATGTCCCAAGCACCTGACGTGTGACCTTGTAACGTGTCCCAGGCACCTAACGTGTGACCTTGTAATGTTTCCTTGTCGCCTGACGTGTGACCTTGTAACATGTCCCAGGCGCTGGCGGGGGAACGCGCCTGCTACAACTCTGTGCTGAGCTTTGGCAACCAGCTCCTCCTGGTGGGCATCAAGAGCTTCCACGTGCTGACCATCCGCTCCTGGGTAGAGCGGCTCGACCTGCTGACCCGGGCGGAGCGGTATCTTGAGGCCTTGGCGCTTGCCATGTCGTTCTACACGGACCAGGGCAAGGCGGTGGTCGGACTCAAGGGGCCCAAGCAGCTGCGCAAGGAGATCGCCCGGGAGAAGGTAACGCAAACTACACTGGCTCAGGATGATGTTCATACTCACTCAATAGCATCTAGTGGAGCGGTCGCTCCACCCAGCCAAGTCGTACTGTACACTCACACTCACTCAACATACCGTAAATGCCTAATAAAATGAGGAGCAGACCAACTACTTTTACTGTAAGCAACAACATGGCATTTTCGGCCTACTGGATCATAAAATTGGAAAATCTCACATTGTTGTGAAATATCTTAATTTTGAGCTATGGCCCACCCCACCACATATACCAAATTTGGGAACAATAGGCTATACCATTTGCGAGCTAGAGGGCCGTGAAAACAGTGAAATTACATCACTTTCATCTTCTTTAGATGATGATTCAGAGGGTCAGGAAATACCGCAATCACCGCCACAACCTAAACGGCTTAGCCGATCGATCTGAAATTTTTACCACATGTGCACTTTTGGCGTCTGAGGTGCCTTTTTATAAAACCAACCGGTAGTCGCCATTTTGAAACCGGAAGTGACGTCATATCTCGAAAACGGCTAAACCGATCGGAATGAAACTAGCGCCAAATGATTCAGACGGTCGTCTATATGGAATATCAGTAGTTAAAGTAGAGATGTACTATTACCGAAACCGGAAATGACGTCATGAAAATGAAGATCTAGATTTTAATGACCTCTTACTACAATAACTACATATTCAGAAGGCTTATAATGATACATAACATTTATAGAAATAAATTCTAGGTGGCAGTTATTTCAGTCGCCATTTTGAAAACCGGAAGTGATACCATATCTCGAAAACGGCTGGACTGATTGGAACGAAGCTTTCGCAATTCTTCATGGAATATCACTTTAAGCTTAGGTATATTGAGCACCAAACACAATTTTTCGTATTAACCAATTCGGAAATGGCGTATTTTTTAAAAGTATTTAGTCATTGTTGCTCCGATGTGTGTTACAAGTTGTGTAAATAAACTAAAAAAATAAGTGATATCCCCATAAAAAAACACTCCGTGTAAAAATACCAGCCAAGTCTCTTCAACTATAAAAAAATAGAAGAAATCTAAAAATTCAGCACTGAAAAGTAGTGATATCAAAAAATGAGCAAAGTCAAAACTTTATTTTAAAAACCAAAATATACTTGGCGCATCGTTTTTAAGGGAATTATAGGTATATTATATATATTTAGGTACATTTGATTTTTGGCATATGCTTCTATACTATTTATATACACGATGCGCCAAGTATATTTTGGTTTTTAAAATTAAGTTTTGACTTGGCTCATTTTTTGATATCACTACTTTTCAGTGCTGAATTTTTAGATTTATTCTATTTTTTTTATAGTTGAAGAGACTTGGCTGGTATTTTTACACGGAGTGTTTTTTTATGGGGATTGTACTTTCTCTAACTGCTCATTAACTGCTCCTGTTCATTTCATTACAATATCTTACTGTGGCTAATACACCCAGAGATTCTAAAGTACAATGCTTCTGAATTGTCTGAAAACAGTGTGATTTGCCCCCACTGGACAGTTCGATCGAGTGGCATTGTGTTGATTGTTGTAGGTGCTGGAGATTCTGCATCAGTACATGGAAGTGAGTGTCCAGCCGGACTCCAGCCCGGCAGCGTTGCACGAAGCAGTTCCAGCGCTCATGGAGCATTGCATCGAGCTGGACGTGCTGTGAGTAATTGATAGTGAACCTTCTCGTACGTAACACATTGTTCTTTGTCACATGATTTGTTCCAAAAATCAATGTACTAAGTCATTAAATTTTACTATAAAACTTAGTTGTTGACTGCAGAAGAAATTAGAATACAATCTGAAAGCGAAGCATTAGTTTGTAGCTGAAATATTTTCTTCTTTAGTCTATGTCAGAAAAACATCGAAACTTCCAAAATTACAAATGGTAGCAGATGTGGGATCTTCAAGTTTAGTATTAATTTTGAATTCGATTTTCGATTACGATTTCTCTGGATTTTGTGCTTCCTCTTTTTTATTTACTATGCATTTATTTAATTTAAGAAAGAAATCTCTAACATAACCAAACTTACAGCAGGTAGTTGAATTTCATTTGAAAGTTTTCTGATTATAATATTCAAAACCACCTGAAGATAGAGCCAATAAAATAATGTTATCTTTATAAACCAGGAAGGATCCAAGGAAATAATGTGTTGATTTGACTCTATGTGTAGCGACACGTTGTACGACAAGCTGTGGGACGCGTGCTGCAACTTGTGTTGATTTGACTCTGTGTGTAGCGACACGTTGTACGACAAGCTGTGGGACGCGTGCTGTGACTTGTGTTGATTTGACTCTGTGTGTAGCGACTTGTTGTACGACAAGCTGTGGGACGCGTGCTGTGACTTGTGTTGATTTGACTCTGTGTGTAGCGACGTGTTGTACGAAAAGCTGTGGGATGCGTGCTGCGACTTGTGTTGATTTGACTCTATGTGTAGCGACACGTTGTACGACAAGCTGTGGGACGCGTGCTGCGACTTGTGTTGATTTGACTCTGTGTAGCGACACGTTGTACGACAAGCTGTGGGACGCGTGCTGTGACTTGTGTTGATTTGACTCTGTGTGTAGCGACGTGTTGTACGAAAAGCTGTGGGATGCGTGCTGCGACTTGTGTTGATTTGACTCTATGTGTAGCGACACGTTGTACGACAAGCTGTGGGACGCGTGCTGCGACTTGTGTTGATTTGACTCTGTGTGTAGCGACACGTTGTGCGACAAGCTGTGGGACGCGTGCTGCGACTTGTGTTGATTTGACTCTGTGTGTAGCGACACGTTGTACGACAAGCTGTGGGACGCGTGCTGCGACTTGTGTTGATTTGACTCTGTGTGTAGCGACACGTTGTACGACAAGCTGTGGGACGCGTGCTGCGACTTGTGTTGATTTGACTCTGTGTGTAGCGACACGTTGTACGACAAGCTGTGGGACGCGTGCTGCGACTTGTGTTGATTTGACTCTGTGTGTAGCGACACGTTGTGCGACAAGCTGTGGGACGCGTGCTGCGACTTGTGTTGATTTGACTCTGTGTGTAGCGACACGTTGTGCGACAAGCTGTGGGACGCGTGCTGCGACTTGTGTTGATTTGACTCTGTGTGTAGCGACACGTTGTACGACAAGCTGTGGGACGCGTGCTGTGACTTGTGTTGATTTGACTCTGTGTGTAGCGACGTGTTGTACGAAAAGCTGTGGGACGCGTGCTGCGACTTGTGTTGATTTGACTCTGTGTGTAGCGACACGTTGTACGACAAGCTGTGGGACGCGTGCTGCGACTTGTGTTGATTTGACTCTATGTGTAGCGACGTGTTGTACGACAAGCTGTGGGACGCGTGCTGCGACTTGCCATCGGCCCGAGCCGTCTACCTCGAGTCGCTGGAGCCGTGGATCTTGTCTCGTCGCATTGCCTCGCTTCCTCCCGCCATCAGTCAGCAGTTGGTGGCCCACTACGAGCAGTGCGGCATGTTGGTAGCACTGGAGGCCATGATTACCAGGTACATGTTGCTTCTAGAATAAAAGTATTAGTACCGATGTTTAGAAAGTTTCAATACAAAATGTAGAAACCAACAAGAATCTGATTATCTGTTCCACAATTGAGAAACAAACATCAGAAAGAAATCTTTAGTAACCTATGCACAAACTATGGCAAATCGTAAAGTAGTATTAAAAAATAAAAACCTACTTGGATAAATCTCATACATACTTATTTTATCTATAAGAAAATTAGAGAACGGTCTTGGTGTTTTGATGACTGAAAACCGCAAATGTCTGTTTTGCAGACGCAACTTCTTTTTGTACTTCTCATAAGGCCATAAAAGTTTAGTTCGATGAAATTTGTCACCGTGACAACCCAAACTTAAAGATTTGATTAAATTTCATGAATTAAAAATTAATTAAATCATAAATGATTTGATACATAAAACTACAAATGTTGACTATTTCCAACTTTGCATTTTCCATATTGAATCTGAAATCACAGAGATTCTGAAGACCCAACTTGTCCCCAAAGTTCCAACTGAATCTCATGTGTTGTTTAGACTGGACGTGTGCAGCCTCGACGTGGACCAAGTGATGCGACTGAGCGAGACCCACGGCCTTCTGGACGCCAAGATCCACGTCTACAACCAGGGCCTGGCGGACTACATAACCCCGCTTCTGGATCTGCTCTCGAGACTGCAGGCGGCGCTCGCCACCGGCAAGCAGCTCAGCGACCTCAACATCGCGCACGGCAATAAACTTCTAGTCTACGTCAGCTGCTGTCTCGCTGGCAGAGCTTATCCTTCCGGTCAGTCCTTGTCGATTCCCTGTCAAGTATTAAGACAATCGTAGTGAGTGTTGTGTTACAATGATGGCAATTGTTGGCAAGTGATGTGATGGGTTTTTTTTAGCTACCTCTCAGGTCCTTCCGATCAACTAAAAATTTTCAAATACTAACATCATACCAGTCTCTGTATAGTTTTAAGCAAATATCTGATTGGTTGAAACTTGAAAGTGAAAATTAACCATTCCTATCAAGCTAAAAGTTTGCCATGACATCAAAACCAACACTTAATTGAACTTGACTTATTTTATACCAAATCAGTACAGAACTTTTAGAGTGACATTTGGTAACATTTAAAGCTTAGTTTAAATTATTTTTATTGAGATAGAATTTTACACTGCACCTTGTTCAGACCTTTTTTTACAGCTATTTCCAAGATATACTTATGGAGTAATAGCCACCATCACTCGGTGTATTAATTTGTATGAAATTAAAATAAGAATGCCAGCTTATCATTTTTATTGTGTAAAGATACATCTCTGCATTATACAGAGCATATTCCTATTATAAAACCAAAGTAGCACAACGACGTTGCATCCTGCAGGTGAGATCCCTGCGGCTCGCGTGCGCAACGTGAAGCACGAGGTGTTCACATGTCTGACGTGTCTGCATGCGCGCGACGCCAGCGACTCGGAGCCGGCGTACCCGTACCTCCGTGCGCTGCTCAGCTTCGACTCGGCCGAGTTCATCAACGTCGTCGCCCTCGCGCTGCAGGAGCCCGAGTTCGACTCGGAGATGGGGCAGCGACAGGTGGGTCATCTCGTGACCCGGACCATTGGATTTGTTGATTGATTCATAATAGTTGTCACAAGGATTTGTTGATTTGTTGATTGATTCATAATAGTTGTCACAAACTTCAGCAGCTACTTTTTCATCCTTCGTTAATTGTTAGAGATTATGCATGAATTTTAATTAACTCATTATATATATTTATTATTTTGGAGGGGTGGAGGGAGGGGTTTCATCTTCAAGTATTGAATCCTTATTTTTATCTTAATTTTAAATAATGTTTAATATACCTTTCGACTTCTAACTGGGCAATTTAGTTGTTTGCAACAAAATCAGTAAATTTTTCCTTCTCTCTTTATTAATTTAACTGAACAGAGCGGTAACAAATTTCGTTTAAATACTTCGTTTTTTCAACATATCTTTATCCTTTATCCTTAAAACTATTGGGTGTTTAGGTAAATCATTACAGCTACAATGATTGATTACACAGCTACAATACAGCTACCAACAATGGAGTCCATTAAGGTGATACTAGCGCTCGGCCGTTTTAGAAAATTGAGAGAGAAAAATTGTTTCATAAGTGAGTGTAACTTTTACAGGATGTCACATTATCAGTCTGATAGTATATTAGTAGCACTTTTTCATTTTTGATTATTGCATCGTTAATTAGGCGCCGGTTATTCAACAAAACCGCGCAAAACTCAGAAATTTGCGATACGATTGGACACCAAACCCGTAAACCAATTGATCTCAAATTTTAATCATGATTAGATGAAAGACAAACTTAGGGTTATCACTTGGCACATTTTTGAAATTTAATTTTTTACGGCACCCAGGGAGACAAGAAAATAGCTAATTTTTCACCAAAAATCCATTAATTATTACTAATTAACGAAACAAAAAATTAAAAATGTACCAAGGGATAACCCTAAGTTTGTCTTTTATCTAATCATGATTAAAATTTCAAATAATTTGGTCAACCCGTTTCGTCTCCAATCGTATCGCAAAAAGTGTCTACAAAAAGCAGGAAAATCGCTCGCGCTTGCAGCACCTTAATAACAAAATTATTTTTCCACATTTTAATTACATTATTAATTTTAAACAATTTCACTTTCTTACAGATTCAACGACTTATTGATATTCTAGTCCAGATAATGATCCAGGGTCAGGGATTCTCAGTAAGTATCCTTGAATCATTCGTACGTATATAAGTTTCAAGTATTCATATTAGGGGTGTGCGAAGCTTCGAAATAATCGAAGCTTCGATTTGCGTCTTCAAACTTGGCGCGTCTTTCGAGGTAAATATATTTTCGTGTAGTTGGTACTTCCGAAGTCGAGAAGTTTTTGCGGTCGGCCATCTTGGTTTTAACGTTGACGCTTGCTGTCACGCTGTGCTTACTTGAAAAGGTTATGTGCCGTGTTTATTTTCGGAGATTTTAGAAATATAATGGATTTATCTGACGAAAACGAAGATGAAGTAGGCCTACTAGTGGAGGAAGGTAGTAATTCAGTTCAAGTTTATTGTTTTGTTCCAAATTCTGATTTTTTTGAGTGAAATCAAAATCTTCGACTTCGACTTCGGAATTTTAGGAGGTCAAATCTTCGACTTCGACTTCGAAATCAAAAATCCACCTTCGCACACCCCTAATTCATATCCATCGGAAGCATAAGCGAGCCATGCAAATGATTGCTGTGTTGCCACGTTGCAGGGGGGCCAGGTGGCGTGTCTGGTGGGGCTGATAACCCGCCAGCTAGCGCAGGGGCTGCAGCTGGAGCGCGGCGTGATCGAGAAGGCCGCGCAGCTGGTCGCGCAGAGCGGCCCCGCGCAGCACGAACTCAGGCAGACGGCGCTGTTGGAGCTCATGAGGGCGGAGGCGTTGCAACACTGCGACAGAGACTGGCTGCTTGATCTGGCAACGCAGGCGTCCTTGTGAGTACAATCATAACGTGGAGAAAACTCTAAATCCTGGGCTTATTTAATGAATATAACGAATACTAGTTTCAAAAGCTACCTATGTAATACAAATCATAGCAAGCTGGCTCATGCAGTAACACTTTTGTTTTGCACTCCGGAATTCCGGGTTGGATTCAAACAGCTGTCTTTCCTAGCTTTTTTGTTGTTTCCTTGAGTCAGAAGGCAAATATTTGGAGGGTTCAAATTTTGCACGAATATGTGCCTACATTTTCTTTTCTCATGGATTTCTTATACAAATTAATTCTTCACAATTAAAAAATATTTTGTATTGGTAAGTCACTACCTTGGCAGGATTATTTTATTATAATGGATGGAATGAGGTATTTTCCCCCCAATTAAATTGGAACTAGGGATTGATTATTATTATGATTATTTGACGAATATGTCCCGATTAAGTTTTAATTTTTGTTTTTGAAGACATCTAAACATCTTATGGACAAGATAGGTACCTATTCTATATCTTTTTTTGATCTCGTCGCGACCGAATTCATTTCACTTCCATTAAGATAGCATTACTCGGAAATGAATTCGGTCGCGACGAGATCTAAAAGAGATATAGAATAGGTACCCAGAGGTGGGATTCTATAACTCCATTGCGACCGCTTAGCAATTTCTTCCATAAGGATTAACATTGAAATAATTGCTAAGCGGTCGCAATGGAGTTATAGAATCAGGGCCCAGACCATATTTTGATTTATATGTGAGATGTGTTTGAGCCTTGCGCTATAAGAAAAAATTATTCTTGAATTTGGACCGTAGTAACTCAAACTTAGACATCAATGTAGTGTAGTAACATGACAATGTCTCCGCCCCCAGCTACCGCGTGTGCGAGGTGCTCTACACGGAGCGCGGCGAGACCGACAAGGTGCTGCTGTGCTACCTGCGCGACCCCGCGCGCAAGTCCCAGGTGTTCGGCCACCTGCGCGCGCTGCTGGCCGCCTCGCGCGGCGCCGCGCTGGCCGGCATCGAGGCGCAGGTCAGGGAGAACATCTCGGAGCTGATCGCCATCGACTGGTCGCAGACCGGACAGCTGGTCAGGATCAACATGCCGCATCTCATCGGGAATCTGGTGGACAAACTCGAGGAGAAGGAGCTCTTCCGCCTGCTGCAAGGTTCGTTTCACATGCAACCGTGGCAACCGTGACATATCCTGACTCATGAGTTAAACCCGAATCACATCGATTAATTATTAGCGTATGTTGTTACTCATTTAAAAAAATTAAAAATCATGGAATAATTAAATTTTTACAACTTTTAAAATACAGAAAAACAAGTACGTTAAATGATTATTAAATAACAAATTGGTACCAAGAAGGCAATATGTAAGAGTTCATTTAACTTGATGAAACATTCAAACATTCAAAAGTGAGTAGTACCTACTGGGTTTACAAAATGACGTAATAATTTTAGGTGTACTTGTTTGACGAAATTCTTGTTTATCTTCTTTAAAAAGTTGCTTCTGGTCACAATTATGTGTTCGTTTCTGAGAATAATTTACTTTGTTATTTTTAAGTGATTAAAAATTTAATTAAATTTGTTTATTTAATATATTTTTAAATTTTTAAAATTTAGTTTATTTAATTCTTGTTTTACTTCAGACTTGCTACTTAGTTTAGCAAAGGATCGGGATGGGAATCCATTGTGTTTGTTGCGATGTTGCCAGGCCTGATGGAATGCAAGGACGAACCTCCGCTGGAAGCTGCGCTGGTGGAGAAGTACATCGATCTCATGTGTCAGTTCGAGCCCTCGTCAGTCCTCGCGTTCGTGTCCTCCACAGACACCTACAGGCTAGAGCAAGCACTACAGGTAACAACGCGCATACTCTACTCTTAGCTATCTTATTATGTGAAACTGGGGTTTTATGGAAAACTTCCAGGGAGTCAGGATGACAGGAAGTGATGTGCATAGTGAATGTATAGTCGAAGATTATCAGGATCAAGTAGGCCATTTTGCTTCATCGGTCGTATAACAGGCTAATTTTTTAATATGTTGTTACAAACAGTCCAAGCAAACCACCATTCAAAATAAGTCAAAATAAAACCATCGGAACATGCCCAAAACACTCTAGACACCCAAAAGGGGGGTCAAAATTTGAAAATTTGAAATCTACCATAACTTTTTCAATTTCAGTCCGATTTTCACAATCCAAAAATAAAAATGTTCAGATCAACTATCTTAACATAGAAAAAAATAATTAGTGTCCATTTTTTATAATGACGCATTCTTTTCGCTAAAACATGTGCCAAAATGGACACAAAAATCCAACATGAGGCACTTTCGATTGCTGCTGCGTCCGAGATATAACTATAATTTCCAAATAATTTGCATGATAAATTAGTCCGATCTATTGCCAACAAATTCCTCACTGGACATTTTTCCTGACTTGAAATCCTCAGCTCAGTTTTTGCAATTTCCCGAACTCTGTCGTTTCGCTAAGCCGATATTTACTCTCATTCCAACCGGTTAATTGTGCGGTTGCTAAGCAATATAATTGTTCATTTTGGGATTAAAAGTTATACTTCAGCAAATATCTCAATAAGACCCCCCCTTTAACTTTTTTAAACATGATTTATTTGATTCGTGCATGCGGTTTCAAGATGGCGGCCCACTAAAGATGGCATCCATTGGAATTATAGGTAAGGCAATATCTTGGCTCCCGTTGACCCGATTTTAAATTTTTTGATCTCAAATTGGGGCTGAATAATTTCAGCATCTTTTCCATAACATGAATATCATATATCGCACGGTAATTGAATTATAATCATTGTTAATAATGCGTATTGGATGAAAGGCTTTCATTAACGCTTATTTTTTAATTCTCGATAAATTGTTTTCCAATATCAGGGTTGGGTAAGTTACCAAAAATAAAGTAACTTGAGAAAGTTACGTTACTTTCTCCAAAAAGTAACGAGTTAAAGTTAAAGTTACTGAGAAAATATAGGTAACTGAAAGTTACATTTTTCAGTGAAAGTTACTATGAAAGTTACTCTGATAAAAAATGATAATTTTGAGGGAAAACTTGACAACGAGATGGCAGTAATCACTTGACATTATGTGGACTGGTGATGTATCAATGCGATTGGGGGAGGGGGGGGGGGGGGGGGGGGGGGTTACCAATAGATGACCATTTCATTTCGCATGTAGAGCAAGCTAAGACGAAAGGATGGGGAGGGGAAGGGTTGGTTAGGGTCGCGCGTACTCAGGTAGGCAGGAAATGAAATGATTTGATGCGTGCTAAATTTAGATACAGGTAAAATGTTTGGTTTACAATGTCAAGTTTTCTTTCAGGAAAGAAGGTATAACGTGTTCTAAAGTAACTTTCTTGGTAACTTTTAAAAATCAAAAAGTTCCCGTAGAAAAAGGAACTTAGGCGTTTTTAAGTTACCAGGTTTAAAAAGTATTGAGTTACCATAAAAGTTACTGAAAAAGTAACGCGTTACCGGTAACGCGTTACTTTTGTTAAGTTACTACCCAACCCTGTCCAATATAATTTACATAAAGGCGCGTAGGATGGGGGAGGGGGCTGGGGGAATACCCCCCACACTTGAGCAGTCTACCCCCCCCCCCCCCCCCCAAATAATCATACAAAAAGATTCCCCCCCCCCCCCATGATGTCTGTAGTTCCTACGCGCATGTATACTTGTAATTTCATTAGCTCTCATTTGGTATTCTCATTGTTCTAATTGATGGACGTACACTTGGCCAAACAAAACTTGAACGTTCAATAAATCTGATAGGCTGATAAATGTAAGATCGCACCATCAGCATTCAGTCTAAGCGATCTCCTTGTCACACTCTAGTAGGTGATCTCAAATTTCAATGATAATAACAAGATTTGATTGGTTACGGGGCATGACCAGCATTCATTCAAATTTGGTCAGCGTTCAATTTTTGTTTGGCCGAGTGTACGTGTGCGTGGCCTTTCAATTCCATATGCCCAAGACATCCATCTCTACCTCCTCACAATACAACAATTCAATAATACACCAATTTTATTAGATTTCGTCGAAGTGTGGTTTTAAAATTTCCTGTGTAATCCTAATGATGTGCTGATGTGAATAATATTGTATAGATGTTGCAATACCTAATATGAAATCCGTCTTTGGTAACTTTTAATCAAAATTATTTATTATTCCAAAATAAAATTACCCCAAAAGAGGCAATTTCAAAAGCCCAAATTTGAAGTTGAAGTCCAAATTTAAAATAAAAATCCTTATCGCAAGATACATACTTTGGTGAATGTGTGTCCACACAAATTAAATGGCAGCCGCTCACTCCCTACCATCTTCCTACCAAAGCAAAGAATCCTGGCGCCGTCGCTGCAGTTCGAAACACCATTTTAGTCAATTTTGACTTAACAGCATTTTGAGGCAGTGCACCTTGAATATTATATTATTTATAGTTTCAAGAAGAGTTATTTCGGGAAGGGGTTTTCAACTTGTTTACTCTCCTTTTATTATATATGAATGTCTTGACGTATTGAGAATCAGTTTAATCAAGATGGCCGCACAGTAGTCGCGCCTATATTTTCGTGGTCAGTTTTTCTCTATTTCGACACATTTAAAGTTTAAGTTTAATATTACCTACCATGAAATCATTATGAGTGTATCAGTATATATTCGTGTTGCATAGATAAGTGTTTATAAACTCTGATAACCAGGATAAAATGGAACAAGAACACCATCAATGCTGCGTGCACGGAAGCCAAGGTCCAGCCTGCATACTGGACCACAACAATCAAGCGAGCCAAACTGCAATAAATACTATGCTGGTAAAGGAAATAAACATGTTAAAATTGAAATTAGAATCCTTAGAATCATTCCACACGGACATACATCATACAGATCCTGTAAATTTAATTGAAAATATCAGAAATAACGTGCAGCATTATGAATCTCTAAACCAACACCAGATAGAGCCATCATCCAGCGCCACTAGGGATTCCGCTGCAGCGTTGCACGTGCACCCCGCAGCACGCCAAGTAGCGCCACAGTCCAGCGAAGTACCTCTCGCTGATGATGACATGACATATTTAGCAACTAAAACCACGCCCACTACCACTAAACCAAAAAAGCAACGTCAGAAGAGCAAATCAAATCAAGATATAATAAGAATTATATCAGACTCTCATGGAAGAGGGCTAGGCGCCGAGCTACAGACACTTATAACCATCAAAGAACAACAGACATTAATATCGTTAAAATCAAAACCACAAGTCCAGTGTGTTTGCAAGCCCAATGCACCAATAGAAGAGATTGCTAAAGAAACTGAATGGGCCAACCTGTCAGAAAAGGACACTGTTATAATAATCGGCGGAACCAACAATATTGGATCAAGAACAGTAGACAGAGTCAGGGAAACCATAACAAATATAATAAATTCAAATCCCAAACCGCACATTGCAATCCTGAACATTCCACAAAGATATGACAACGTCAAGAAAAACTCATTCATCGACACAATAAATAGCCACATGTTCGAACTGATAACTTCCCACAAAACAACCAATCCAGCTCTAAATATATCATTCATCACTACAGAAGCCCTCAGACGTCATGAATACACCAGACATGGATTCCATCTCAACAACAGAGGAAAGTCAAAATTAGTAGCAATTATATTCGATAAGATAAATAGAAACCAACAGTCTGTCCAACCAGCAATGTGCAATGTCAATGTGTGCCTCCTCACAAGACCGTCGAAAATGCTGGGCATGACATTTGCAATCGAGATGAGCAAGCTCCCGCCACCTATAGCGACGACAATCCATGAAGGAGCTATCACCACGCCGTCCCAAAGCGCCTCCTCAATATCGAAGACGTTGAACAACATTACTACAGCTATCACCACGACGTCCCAAAGCGCCTCCTCAATATCGAAGACGTCGAACAACATCACTACAGCTATCACCACACCGTCCCAGAACGCCTCCTCAATATCGAAGACGTCGAACAACATCACTACAGCTATCACCACGCCGTCACCCGCTGGCCCTAGTGGGAACTTGTCGCCTGTCAGCCCAAGTGAGATGTCGTCACCCGCTAGCCCTAGTGGGAAATTGTCGCCTGCCAGCCCAAGTGAGATGTCGTCACCCGCTAGCACTAGTGGGAACTCGTCGCCTGGCAGCCCAAGTGAGATGTCGACACCTGCTAGCCCAAGTGAGGACCGAGGTGATAACTTGTCGCCTACCAGCCCTAGTGTGAACTTGTCACCCGTTAGCCCGAGTGCGAACTCGTCTCCCGAGTTCCAGCCAGTTCCAGTAGCCGCCCAATTGTCATTTGCCATAAGTCAGTCGCCAGCGCTAGTTGCTGATAATTATAGGCTAGGGGCAATCCCAAAAAGATTCCCAGGCACTGCCAAACCTTCGCCAGTCCCGTTACGAGTGAGCAAACGGACTCATAAACCAAAAGTTTTAAAGTCATACTGACTAACAGAAAATTTCTCTGTCTTATACTTCAATGTACAGAGCTTATTAGCTAATAAGGAACAAGTCGAGGACTTGATTGTAAATAGTAAACCATTGATGCTAGGATTAACTGAGACTCGGTTAACAGCTGAAATTGATGATCATGAAATCAGCATCAATGGGTATGAAACTATCAGACTCGACTCTTCAAGTCGACACACGGGAGGAGTACTAATTTATATTCTTAATAACACAAAATATAGAATTATTCAAAAGAAAGTTATAGACAAACTTTGGTGGTCACTAAGTATCCGTATCATAGAAGGAGAAAATAAAAATTCAGTGTTTAGTTTTACTTACGTCTCGCCAAAAATGAAAAAAGCTGATGTAATTACAATGTTATCAGAGAATATTGATGACCTAATTGAATTTAACATAAAATGCAAATTATTTATTCTAGGAGATTTTAATATAGATTTGAGTAAACACACCCCATATTCAAAAAAGATGTTAGACATGATTGCTGCCCAAGGTATGAAACAGATAGTTCAAGATTTTACGAGAATCGCTACAATCAAAATTAATAACAGTAATGAAACTAAAATAAGCAGAACAATAATAGATTATGTTATCATTAGGACTGAAGACAGTTTTAAGATAAATGTGAGTGTTATGGATGATATAATTTCAGATCATAGAATCCTTAAAATTAAGTTAAACGAGAATCAAGAGAGGATCTCAATTGATGATACTATGACAATTATTTTTAAAGACTATAAACAGTTTTTGGGCAATAAAGAATTAGAAGAGAATTTTAGAATAGATCTAAGACAACTAAGCTGGGTTAATAATACTAAGTGTGATGATTTGGATTCAATGGTCAAAGAACTGATCTCAAACCTGACCAGTGCTAGTGATAAAAATATAAAATCTAAAACAATCAAAATAAAGAATATCCACAGTAATAATTCATGGTTTGATAATGATATCAGGAGGACCATGAAAGAGAGAAACCATTTATTCAGACAGGCAAAACACAGAGGACCGAATTCAGCAAAATTAATGATGGAATATAGGATCAAAAGAAATGAAGTTGTTTCTATGATACGAAATAAAAAAAGAGAATTTTATGAGAAGAAAATTGAAGAATACATAAAAAGACCAAAGGATATGTGGAGGATTCTAAAGAGATTGTACAAAGGAAATGACAAACTAAATAGTGTCCCTAAAATATGTTTCAACAATTTGTTAATTAAAGGAGATGACAGAATAGCTAACCATTTCAATGACTATTTTATAAACAGTGTAGTGGACATTTCTAATAGCATAGTGCCAAGTTTAAACTCTACACAAACAGCAGAGTTTGTTTGTCCACACCAAGATAATATATTTGAAAATTTTAGATTAGTAGATGAAGCAATAGTAAAGAATAAAATATGTAAACTAAAAGCTGCTTCCCCTGGGGAAGATGGAATAAATAAGTCCATAATAAGGATAGCATCTCCAATTATTATAAAATATTTGACAAACATAATAAACAAGTACTTTGAGACAGGAAATGTTCCCACTATATTTAAGTTAGCTACTATTTACCCAGTCCCTAAGTTACCTAATCCAATTGATGGGGAGAATTTTAGGCCGATAAATACATTACATATTATGGAAAAAGTTCTGGAAGTTATAGTTAAGGACCAATTAGACAAATTCTTTAATGATAATAACATAGTGAATGAAAACCAATCTGGATTTAGAGAGGATCATGGGTGTGAGACTGCTCTACAATTAATCATAAATAATTGGAAGCAGAATATTGAAGAAAATAAATTTACTTTATCAGTGTTTATAGATTTAAAGAGGGCATTTGAAACTATTGATAGATCAATTCTTATAAGTAAACTTGAAAGATATGGGATTAAAGGTAACGTTTTAAAATGGCTATCGTGCTATCTTAGCTTCCGTTCACAAAGAGTTAATTTTAACAAGACGAACTCGGAAATCTTGTCTAATAACCTGGGGGTCCCCCAAGGATCAATACTTGGCCCATTATTGTTCAACATCTATATAAACGACCTACCTAATAGTATAAAATATGGTGTAATGCATCTCTATGCTGATGATGCTTTGATGTTCTGTAGTGGATCTAATATAGATGATATATTGGCAAATTTAAGTTCAGATATTAAAAGCGTTGAATTATGGTTACGCAATAATAAAATGAAAATTAATGTTAATAAAACGAAAGCTATGATTATATGTTCAAAAAGAAATAGAATAAAGTACCAGGATCTTTTGAATAATATTAATATTAATGTTGAGAATGAACCAATAGAAATTGTCCCTAACTTTAAATACTTAGGTGTAATACTTGACAATAATTTGAATCTTAAAGACCATGCACAGTATGTAATAAAGAAAATGGCTCGTAAGGTAGGATTTTTTAGACGAATTAATGGCTGCCTACAATTAAAATATAAATTACTTCTGTACCAAGCTATTGTTGCACCTCATATAGACTATTGTAGTTCTATACTATTTTTAATGAATAAGAATGAAATTGACTCCATTCAAAAATTACAAAATAAGGCAATGAGGAGTATCTTAGGAGTCAATAGGTATACATCTATTCTTAAAATGTGCAATGCTTTAGCTTGGTTGAATGTGAAAAACCGAATATTATTAAATACCTTGACGTTTATTTTTAAAATTGAGAAGGGATTTTCACCACTGTACCTTAGCACTAGAATCAAACTAACTAAAGAACTGCATTGTTACAATACTAGAAAGAATAATAATATTATAACTTGTAGAAATAAATCTTCGTTTGCAGATAATTCAATCTTTTGTAAAGGTATAAAAATATATAATCGGATCCCAATTGAGATAAGGAATAGTGAGAAACCCAAATTATTTAGAAGACTATGTTGTAAATTAATAAAAGAAAATGCTCTTATTCCACCTCCATATGAATCTACGTTTTGGGACAGAAATTGCTGATTATTTATTTTCTATATTTATCATTTATGTATTCCCATGTAAGTTGATATTGAAATGTGATTTTTATTGTGTAAACCTACACTACTGTTATTCAACTGTAATGTTTAAGTTTAAAAGCTGTACTGATATCTATTGTATGTATGCATCTTATAATGCATGTATACCTAGTTTACTCTTAACATAGAGTGTGTATTTCCAATGTAATGTATTAGATATTCTTTTTGCTATCATTCTTTAAGTGTAAATTATATCAAATTTCATTGTATATTACTCTATTATAGTATAGAATAGAATAATATAGTATTGTATTAGATGAATTCTGCTACAAACAATAAACTACTACTACTAGGAATATTTTTGTGTATACAAGCAAAATGACACCCTCTCAAAAAATCATTTTTGGAAATTGTTCTTAATTCTCTTCTTTTAAACACAACTTGAAATGGCTGTGATGTGGGTGGGGGGGATTATTTTCTTTCAAAACATAATGCGACGATTCATATTCATTCTCCTAGTTAGAGATATAAAGTTCAACTGGCTTTTCCTTTTTTCCTGTTTCCTAAACTTCGTATGAACTAAAGACATAACTATTTGGCTAGGGAAATAAAAGTGAACAAATAGATTGAGGGAAGGTTTCTGCTGTTCATTACATTTATGTTTCTATCATAATGTGAGTAAACTGTTTAAACAAATTGTCCCATTTACATTAAAATTTGTACCTATACTTTACAAGACGCACACTCAACAAAAGATAAAACGGTATTCGAAAGAAACGGATAGGCAGAAAATGGTTTGAAGGCAAGCATCATTCGATGAAGTCTATGCTAACTCGTCATCTAACTCTAGTATGTGAGCTCTGATTTCATTGATAATAACAAGGAATGATTTGATTGCCAAGGGACCTGACAAAAAGCTGCCAATCGTTTCGTTCAACTACATTTTATGATTTGTTGAGTACTTTGATTCTATCTGAACGTACGCAGCAGTGACCTGACCAAAAAGATGAATAGAAGAACTATAAACTCTACTATGCAAAAATAGAGTTCCGTCGAAGTGTTGCAGAGGTAACTGAATTTACAAAATGAGGAAATCAAAGGACATAAAAGAATTGGAAGTGAAACTCTGAGCTACGAACTTGGAAATGAGTAGAGAGGTTGTTGGTGTGGGAGAATAAAAGGGGTATAATGTGAGCTCACCATTGATGGAGGATTGAGGAAGATCGAAGAACCATGAAGAGAATCAGGAAGGACGTTGAAAGTTAAGTAGGAAGAGTCAACACGTGAAAGAAGTGGAGAGTAATGGAAGATCAGAATAGATAGGGGAACATAGATGGCGTGGCCTTGTGGAAAAAATGGGATGACAAGAAGCAGAGAAGGTAGAGAGGGAAGTCTCGGGCATATGGAATTGAAAGTATACACGCACTAGAAAGGCCACGCACACGTAGTACGTCCATCGATTAGAACAATGAGAATACGAAATGAGAGCTAATGAAATTACAAGTATACAGGCGCGTAGGAACTACATACATCATTGGGGGGGGGGGGGGGGGGGGGATTGCGCCAACCGGAGAGCAGTCTGGGGGCGGCATCCCCCCCCCCCCCCCCAGTTGTAGCCCCGCAGGATATTTTTTAGTATTTGAACAATTTAATAGTGATTTTGGGTCTCAAAAATGCACAAACTACTTAAACAACCCTTTAAGTAAATCTGCTCAAATCACAACAAACAACCCCCTAGTGTTGTCCAGCAGGGCGTTTTGTTTAATCTAAACAATTTAAGAGATTCTGGGACGCTAAATTTAATTTGCATGGTAAATGGGAGGTAACACTGCTCGATTGGGGGGGGGGGGGGGGGGAATATACCCCCCCCTTCTACACGCCAGTAAGTATCATATTTTGAAAGGTTTCGTAGGTTTTTGTCTAAATAGAAATTTAATTCTTAATTATGAAATTAAATTCATTATAATATCTTAATTTTGTATGATTAATTGGAGGGGGGGGGGGGGGTAGACTGCTCAAGAATGGGGGGTATTCCCCCAGCCCCCTTCCCCATCCTACGCACCTTTATGTAAATTATATTGGAAAACGGTTTATCGAGAATAAAAAAATAAGCGTTGATGAAAGCCTTTCATCCAATACGCATTATTAACAATGATTATAATTCAATTACCGTGCGATATATGATATTCATGTTATGGAAAAGATGCTGAAATTATTCAGCCCCAATTTGAGCTCAAAAAAATTAAAATCGGGTCAACGGGAGCCAAGATATTGCCTTACCTATAATTCCAATGGATGCCATCTTTAGTGGGCCGCCATCTTAAAACCGCAGGCACGAATCAAATAAATCATGTTTAAAAAAGTTAAAGGGGGGGTCTTATTGAGATATTTGCTGAAGTATAACTTTTAATCACAAAATGAACAATTATATTGCTTAGCAACCGCACAATTAACCGGTTGGAATTAGAGTAAATATCGGCTTAGCGAAACGACAGAGTTCGGGAAATTGCAAAAACTGAGCTGTGGATTTCAAGTCAGGAAAAATGTCCAGTGAGGAATTTGTTGGCAATAGATCGGACTAATTTATCATGCAAATTATTTGGAAATTATAGTTATAGCTCGGACGCAGCAGCAATCGAAAGTGCCTCATGTTGGATTTTTGTGTTTATTTTGGCACATGTTTTAGCGAAAAGACTGCGTCATTATAAAAAATGGACACTAATTATTTTTTTCTATGTTAAGATAGTTGATCTGAACATTTTTATTTTTGGATTGTGAAAATCGGACTGAAATTGAAAAAGTTATGGTAGATTTCAAATTTTCAAATTTTGACCCCCCTTTTGGGTGTCTAGAGTGTTTTGGGCATGTTCCGATGGTTTTATTTTGACTTATTTTGAATGGTGGTTTGCTTGGACTGTTTGTAACAACATATTAAAAAATTAGCCTGTTATACGACCGATGAAGCAAACTTCTTTATTTGAATAGATAGCCGTTTGATAATCCTAGACTAGTAGCAGAGTCTCAGGCAAGTGACAGGTCCCGGGTTGAAGCCGATATTTTCATCACACCCTCACATCTCACTTCTTACATCCTTTCCTATCAAACCGTATTCTGTAACTGTATGCTCCAATTTTCACATCACTGTTATGTTGTTTGTATGGTGTTGACAAGATTACATGTGGAAGATATAAGTTTTTTTTAAACATCTTTATTGAGTAATATACATAGGTTATTTGCAATTCTCAAGTTATTGATAGCAATTGCCAATTCCTGGCTTTCGCCTCCACTTGTTTAATTAAAACTTTAATGCTAAGCAGTAATAATTTTTATTAATTTTTTTATTAAGTAAAAGCAAGGCTAGATTAAGGGAAAATTCCAGAATTCTACATAACTGCTCATATGGCTGGTTATAAAAAAAGTATAATCATAATTGGTTAATCTAGGACATACATATTACAATTATGATTTTGATAATTGAGATAAGAGCAATATACCTTCAAAGTACTCTGTGAACTTATAGATATTATGAGAGTCCATCAGACTGAGGTTTGATCTTGTTCTTGCAGACCGTGCAGCAGTGGAAGCTGCTGGACGCCACCGTGCACCTGCTGGAGCGCACTGGCTCCCACGCCGGCGCCCTGGACCTCCTGCTGTCCCACCTGCACTCCGCGCCGCCCGCCGCGACGGTGGCAGCGGCGTGCGACGTGTGCCGCCACGCCTCGCCGGCCGAGGCCTCCGCCATGTGGCTGACGCTGCTCGACGCGGTGCTGAGACACTCCGAGGCCAGGGCCATGGCGCCGCAGCTGCTGGCGGCCATGAGCGGCCATGTGGCGCTGCCCAAGGTCGTCGAGGCGGTGCTCAGGCATCCGGCGTGCGCCGGCGGGACGTTCGGCGACATCAGGGACCTCGTCATGGGTGAGACAAACTTGTGACATCGGGATGAATACTGAAAACTATAAACAACAGTCTAGTCATCAAAAAAAATTGAAAATTTTGATTAAGGAGGTCAATTTTTATCTCCACTACATGCTTTTTAAACATGTTACAAGATGTATTTCAATCTATACCTAGGTAAATAATGTACCTAGTTAGTTGTGTATGTTATTTATTGTTGACCAACAATGGACCACTAGTCATTATCTTGCTATGTGACATCACGAATAAAACAGATGACAGAAGGATGTGGGTCGTGACCGTCAAGAAGGCTGTGACAGCTAATTAGCTAATGCTAATGGAAAGCAAATTGATCCACCTTGAAATTCAACTGTCTTTCACTCACACGTTTAATTGGCTACCTCTCCCACACTGGACAGTTCTGCTCTAGTGTGAGTAAAGATAACTACATTGACTCCTCCCATCACCATTGGTCCATTGAGTAGTTCCCTCAGATTTTCAAAAAAATTCCGAGTTTTAGAAGTCAAACATTGACATAACAAAACCACGAAACAAGCCAAACGTGTTTAAAACGCCATTAAAGCTGGTAGCATGTAAATTTTTAATTTAAAAAGGCAAAAAAGAAGCTGAAATCGAGTTGAGGTCGAAAAACTAACTCTTACAATGTTTTCATTCTTATCTGTAAAATTTTCCTTTGTTGGCTGACCTTTTCTGTCAATGTTGCATCTTGTAAGGGTTTGTTTTTGTATGTTGGCAGGCATGCTCTCTCACTCCAGCTACGAGCGCCGCCTGCTAGAGTCTACGTCGCGCCTCCACGGCACTGACTTGCACCGCCAGCTGGCCGTCGTTCTGTCGCACGCCAACCGAGGCATCTCCCCTCGCTCGGTGGATTGCTGCGTCTGTCGGCGACCGCTCAAGGCCGTGGCGGAGGAGGACAGACTCGTGCTGTTCAGGTTGGTTCACCGTGTCACATGTTAGCTGACAGAAGATGTCAATGCAGTAAAACCAAGATGTTGACGTGCCGTTATCAAATTCAATCAGGAGATGCTAGTGATGGAAATTGAGTTCAGTTCAGTTCAGTTTATTTCCAAAATCAAAAGTACATTTTAAAGAGGTACATTGAAAAGACCCCTATGGTTGACACCATTTAACGGGGTATACGGAAAGGTTACATCGAACTAAATCTAGTAACCTAGCATATTATAATTAAATAGCATTGAAATTAAAATAAATTAATATCTATAGATATGCTACAACTATAATATAACACATTTAGGTAAATATTATGATTATGATATTGATATAGGTACTAGAATATACTTAAGTTGAACATGTTATTATACAATTAAATAATTAAAATTTGTCACTGAGGAATTCGTCAATCGAATAATATATTTTACTTATTAATAGTTCTTTCAGTTGTTTCTTAAATTGTGAGTATTTTTTAATTTCTCTTATATTTTTAGGTAATGCATTAAATAGTTTTGTTTTGAAAAACATGGAATTTTTTTGGGTACACGTTGACCTGTGCCAATCTATATGAATGTTATTTTTCTGTCGGGTGTTGTGGTCATGTATGTCACTATTATTTTGTGTTAAGTTTTCTTGGGATCTAATAGCAAGTATCGACTCTAGAATGTAAAGGCAGGGTACTGTTAAAATTTTATGTTTTTTGAAATGTTGTTTGCAATCTGGTTTTATGAAAGTGTTATTTTTATATTTTAGTCCAAAAAGAGCTCTGATTGATTTTCGTTGAAGTATAAATATTTTAGGGGCATCAGTTGAGTTGCCCCAGAACTGTATACCGTACCGTATATGCGATTCAATATTTGCATAATAAACTAGTTTCGCCGTTTTAGTGTTTGTCAAATTTACAATAGTCTTTAAGGAGAAGTATGCTGAGTGGAGTTTACTTAGCAATTTGGAGCAGTGGCTTTTCCAATTTAGGTTTTTATCGATAGTGATTCCCAAAAATTTAGTTTTATCAACACCCCTTAGATTACTAGTTTTGTTTTCATTAGACAATACAATTTTAACTGGAGTTTCATTTATATCATTTTTTAATTTAAAATGCATAAAGTTAGTTTTTTCATCTTGAATAAGCAAACGATTGTCGTTAAACCATTTTGTTGCATTTGAGAGAACATTTTTTGCATTTTCTTCAAGATTTAGTTTAGTTTTGCCTGTTATTGTTATATTTGTGTCGTCTGCATAGATTTCTGAAGCTGTGATTGTGTCGGGAAGGTCATTTATGTAGACTATAAATAACAGTGGACCTAGGATTGAACCTTGTGGAACACCATTTTTTATAGTCTCGGAATTTGATAGATATTTTATTTCTTGTCTGTTTTTATTCATATGTGTAATTTCTACCTGTTGCACCCTATCTTGCATGTATGATTTTAGCAGATCTAGGGCAGGTCCTCTAACTCCGTAATATTCAAGCTTATTTAATAGAATTTTGTGGTCAATACTGTCAAATGCCTTTGTTAGGTCGCAGAAAACACCAATAGTTTGTTCTCCATGTTCCAGTCCCTTAATTGTGTTTTGAATGAAGTTATCTATGGTATTTGTTGTCGATTTATTTTTCCGAAATCCACTTTGGTTATTTGTGAGTAGTTTTTCTCTCTCAAGGTATGATGATAGTCTAGTATGTATAAGTTTTTCAAAAATTTTCGATATACTTGGTAAAAGTGATATCGGGCGATAGTTTTCTGACCGATTTCTATCCCCTTTTTTATATAGCGGTATAACTTTACCTATTTTTAGTTTGTCTGGAAAGGTGCCCTTTTCAATGCAGTCATTAAATATATGCGCTAGTGGTAGAGAGATAGCCGTAACAATTTTCTTTAATATACAAGTTGGTAGGTTGTCTATCCCAGCTGACCTTTTGTTTTTTAGCTTTGATGTTATTTGAATTATTTCTTTTTCACATGTACTGTCTATGAAAAATGAATTTACAGGTTTCATAGCTTTGGTAAGATGATTATAAAAAGAATTTTGAGATGAAGTTACATTAAGTTTTTGGGCTATGTTAGCAAAGTCTTTGTTTAAAGTATTAGCAATTATCATAGGATCCTCGATGGTCTGGTTTTCATGATTTATAACAATGTTTTTGCTTTGTTGAATTTTTGACTTATTCGTGTGTTTTTTTACTATCTCCCATATGGTTTTTGCTCTATCAGAACCTGATTTCTCCTTTATTTTTTTGTTTATTTCCATTCTTTTAGCTGCTTTTATAGTTTTTTTGTAAATTTTTTTATAGAGTTTGTATTTTGCTTGTAATGTTTCTGTTTTGTAGTGAAGTTGTAACTGATAGAGACATTTTAGGTTCTTTGCTGAATTTTTTATTCCCGGCGAAATCCATTCTTGCTTTATAAATTTATGGTTTATTTTCACAGATTTTTCCGGGAAACATAGTTCAAAATTTTTACTGAGGATTGATGCCATTTTGTTGTATTTTTCATTTGGATCATTCAGTTTATACATTTCCTCCCAAGATGTATTTTCAAGCATGTTTTTAAAATTATCAGTATTTTCCTTATTTAGTTTTCTTATGTTAATGGTCTTGCTTGGAGGGTTGAACTTTGATTTTAGTTTTATAGAAATAATTTGAGCAGTGTGGTCTGATAGGTTATTTTCAGTCACCTCTGTAGTGAACATATAATTGGGAAGATTTGTAGCTATGTTGTCGATTGTCTTCGCTGTATTGAATCGAGAGTCTATTCTAGTCGGTTCTTTTATTGTGAGTTTAAGATTATATGCTGCGCATAAGTTTATTAGTGCTTCACTCTCCTTTGATTTTGTTGCCGTATTTATGTTAAGATCGCCTGTTATAACTACGTCTTTTTTCTCTGAATTAATTTTGTCTAAAATGTGGTCTAGAATGGCTAAGAAGTTACTTATATCACCTAATGGGGATCGGTAGGTGGATAATACTACTATGTTTGAGTTATCTAACTTCAATTCTACTGCTGCTATTTCAATGTCGAGTTCTTTACTTAAATTATTTATGTCACTTCTACATTTGATGTTTTCTGTTCCTAATTCATTGTTGACAAATATAGCTGACCCTCCATGCTTGTGTATTACTCTACTGAAGTTACTTTTAAGGTTATAGTTACAGATGTTTGTCGACTCTAAATTCTCACTACTTAACCAGTGTTCTGTTAAACATATTATATCTATTTGATTTCCTTGGTCATTTTTAATATCTAGAAAAGTCTCTAGTCCTATTTTAGAAGTTTTTATTGCTTGAATATTTTGATGCAATATATTTATTACAACTTGTTTAGAATGTGAAAAATTAGATCTTTTGCTATTTGATTTTATGTTAAATGCTTCTGTACGTTTTTGTCAGAGTGACGGTAAGATTTTTGCTTTGATTATTCGCTGAGGGCGTGGGTTTGCTACTTTTTTTATAGCTCCCTGGGTTTTACCAGGGTTGGTATTGTTTGTGGTAGATGTGACCACTTTCACATTGCCGGGTGAATTCAACATTTCACCATTAGTCGCACAATTAGTCGGTGTCGTTGACTTTCGTGCAGCCCCGGTCGGTGTCGTTGACTTTCGTGCAGCCCCGGTCGTTGTCGTTGACTTTCGTGCAGTCCCAGTCAGTGTCGTTGACTTTCGTGCAGCCCCAGTCGGTGTCGTTGACTTTCGAACAGCCCCGGTCTTTGTTTTCGAGTTCTGCGCACTGATGGGTCAAATATGTTTTTGGTCAATTGACCGGTCAATTGACCGTATTTGACGTCAATTGACCGGTCAAATATAAAATCACACTTTATATATTTTATAAATTTTTTATATATTTTATTTTATATATTTTATATATTTTATATTTTATGTCAGTCTTTGACAGACATAACCTAACTTAGTCTCCACCACTGGGTTTATTGGCCTTGATTTGCTTGTCATATTGGCCAACCTTATAGTTTGAAAATTTTGGCGGTAAGTATTTTCTTCCGTCTCTCTCTGTTTAATGACATTAGATCTTCAAAATTTGATAGTCTATGATCTGACATCAATACATAGTGAGAGTTGAGAACAGAGTATCAGAGTTAATATTTTATTAATATTTTTATTGTATTAAAATAATAGTTCTTTTTTGTAATTGACCGGTCAATTATAAAACGTATTTGACCGGTCAATTGTCCGGTCAATTGACTTCGTACATCCCTAGGAGATGCTCATAATTTGTCAAGCGAGCGTCTCCACTTGAAACTTATGGCTAGAATCTCTGTTTTTTTATTTGTGCATCTGGCGTCTCCTGCCAAACAAAGTAACAGATCAGGGCATTTTTTTCACAAAACTTATATTAGGAGGTATTCTGGTTGTGGTCAACATGATTTTCAGCAAGATCGGTCCATTGGTTTCTTTGGATATTGGATTTATGTTGTTCAGGTAACATAACTATTGCAACGAAATCTTCTATGTGAACTGCCTGGATGTTGAGCTAAATTTCAATGATTCTACCTCCTCATATAGTTTATTTTTAATTGATTATTGTTTCAAAGTTTTGCCAAGTCATCTTTTATTTGATTTTAGTAAAAGTATAGTGTACCTACCTACTTTCAGATTTAACTGCCTGGTTGTTGAGCTAAATTTCAATGATTTCTACCTCCGTAAATAATTTATTTGATGGGAATAAAGTTTTATTAGACACTGGGTTTTTAATTTTATGGAAAACTTTCAGTTGAGTTTGGATAATAGGCAGGGATGGTTGCAAAGTGAAAAATGTCCAGCAGAACTGAGAAGGAGAACCTCTCAAACTATTTGCTTGGCACTTCCCTTCACATCAAAGTTACCTCAAGCAGGTTTCTGTCTCACATATTCCCCGAATCCAAATGCTCTACAGTACCGCTGCCGCCGATGTGGCAGCGAGATTGAAACCCTTGCCCACGTTCTCGGCTTTTGCCGCCATGGAGAGCTCCTGCGAGAGACCCGACATCACAGCATCCGGTCAGCTCTAGCAAATGAGCTTCGTGATAAGGGATGGGAGGTCGCCGAGGAAGTACACTGCATTGGCACGGATGACAGTACCCGATGCGTTGACATCATCGCTGTAGATCCTGTGACTTGGAAATCCTTTATACTTGATCCGACTGTACGGTTTGAATCTCACGTTGGTCAATTCCGAAGAAGTTGATGCCGAGAAGAGAAGGATCTACGCGCCTACAATAGATTACTTCAAGGAGAAGTACAACGCATCTGAAGTTACTGTCATCGGTTTATTTTTTGGAGCTAGGGGCACTATACCCATTTTTTTAAAAGCAGTTTTGTAGTAAGTTTAGTTAGACAATAGATTTTTATATTAAATGTGTATTTTGGCTTTAAAGGGTTCGGTAGCAATACTCCGTAACCATTTATACAGTCAACATACAGTTTTATAATTTTTCACTTGTTAGATAGAGATATGTCATTTTCAATGTAATTATTATGAAAATGTTATGTTTAGTTTCTTACTTATTTAAAATGTATATATCTATTTTATTTTATGTTATACTGTGTCCATGTGGCAACCATTATTGAATGGCAGTGTTTTCCAATAAAGTTTTCTCTCTCTGTGTTCAGATGCGGCCACGGCTTCCACGCCAGCTGCCTTGGTCCCTCGGCGCAGTGTTGCCTGTGTTCGGACAGCGTTGCCAGTGCGTCGTGGCCGACCCCTCCGCCCCCCGCACCCCCGGTTCACGTTGAGCACACCCCTGCTAACCTGCCGACCGGCCTGCTGCAGAGCAGAGAGTTCCAGCTCAAGTTGGCAGCGCCGCCCATGCCGCCGGACTTGGAGGGGATCTTCTAACATTCCGAGCAAGTATTCACTCATTCGTCATCGAACCTCACATCAACACGATACACTTTATACGAACCTCATTGTTAACTAGACATTACTTTCCTCCTTTATGTTTAGCCCAGTTTCTTGATTTTTAAAAATGCCTTTTATGAAACTTGTTGGTTTAGTGCATGTAGGTACATCATGTAATTGATCATTGAAGTTTTTAAATCATGAAACCTAAAGAAGAATTATTGCGCATAATTTCCTGCATAGGGGCACAACAGCAGCAGACATTATGTACATTGAACGAATTTCAACCGTAAAGGTGGATTCACACGACCGTTCCAAACTTCCCAAGTTTGCAAAAGTTCCGAATCGCCGTTCCAAAAACTGTGAATTATGAAAAGATTTGAACTGCGACGATTGAGTTTCAAACTTTCATAGTTCACACAGGAGTTTTTGGAATGGCGATTCGGAACTTCGGCAAACTTGGGAAGTTTGGAACGGCCGTGTGAATCCACCTGTATAGTTTGCTACCCCTGAGCCAATTAAGTGCAAAGCTGCGTGTTTTAAGAATCAAGAAAACAGATAAATCACCAAATGAAATACAGAAATCGATGTTATGTTTATATAACGTTATTGATTCCAGTATGAATTATGTAGAAGGTATTCTTTTTATTTCCTATATAGGCTATAATAACTTATATAACAAAATATTACTTAAAGTATAAAATGTATTGCCATATTATGATATAAAGCTTTACGCATGTTATTTTAGTGTTTAACTGAACTCCTTCTTCACTCTCCGTCATATCGATCCAGAATTCTTACATTTGAACTCCAAATGGTTGGTTCAGAATCTTGAGTCTTCTCCCAGTGGTCTCACAATGTTAAATTGAATGGGAAATCCCTGAACTTTTCAACATCGTCTGTGCGGAAGATTTGTCATAGATAGGTACTCTAAGGTTTGTACATTTTCGAAACTAGTATCCACTATCCAATGGATAATTTAACATAAAAAATTTGAAGATATTCCATGATATATTTCAACATTTCTGCTGAAGGATTATGTTTAAGAATAGGCTCAAATACAGAAATATATTTTTGGAGTGTCAAAGAAAGCAAATCTTGTTTTCTTTTTAAGACCACAGATCATCCCTTGTTTGATCTTTGTCTCTATAATCTTCAAAAGGTTTGTGTCTTTATATTTTATATCCAATATTCCATCTTCTTGGTGTGGCTTTGTGAACCCTCTTTGTTGTTCAGACCTAAAAGGGATAAGTCTCAATCGGCTACTTTACCTCAAACATCAGTCAACTAGAAATAAAATAAAGAACCTATTGTGTCCATTCGTTCACCTGTTTTATAAATACATTGAGAATCTCTTCCAATACGATTCCTCCCCCTCTGGATCTAGAAAATCTTTGAAGTTTATATCGAGCTTTAGTACCCGATATCGACCACAATGTGTGGGATGAACGGAAGACACGTAGGCGGCCGTATTTACTTATAAGGAACGTGAAACTCTGCATTCCGCTCAGTGTCACTGCTCACCTGCGATCATGTACAGTTTTCTCTCTCCGCCAAGAGTTTTATGCATTATGTGCGTCTTTGGCTGCACACTTTCCGCTCATCACCGTTGGCACTTCGTTCCGCTTTGTGAAGATTGTAACTTGATACCTTCAGTCGAGGATGAAGAAGAGCTACGTAATCAAGAAGATTTCAATGTCGGTCTAGAGCGCTTAGCATCGAAGGAGTTTCATAGATTCGGGAAGAGAGCAAAGTCCCGTAGGAATCAGCCGAAGAGGAGCGAGCCACTTCTAGCGGAGATGGATTCGGGTTACTACCACATGCCGAACGAAGTCTTTCAGTCGCTGCTGTCATCGCCACATCCTCATCGCGACTACGACTGGATGCCGACTGGGTTCTGTCCGATCCGGCTGATCGAGCTGGTCGACCCGTCGCGACTCTGGCCGCAGAAGCTGCTTGCGGTGGAATGCTCGTGCAACGAGGAGCACTGTGCCAAGTACAGCGTGCAGCGATGCGTTCCCGTCAACATAACGCTCTCGGTCAAGAGGATCAACGGCTGGCACGAAGTGTCTGTCCCAGTCGGATGTAAGTCGGCTTATCCGTGGCCCAGGCTGCCGGCTGAAGCTCCCATTATTCAGCTCAGACGATAATTTAACTCACATACTCCGACATCACTGTTAATGTGTTGTAAACATGATTTAGGAATAAATAGCAAATGAGAATAATAATGGCATTATATCTGTTGATTTTCTACCTTTCATCACCTGCACAAAGTTTTCCCTCAGCTCCAGTTCAACATATCAAGATTAAACTAATATGACAGAATGTGTGTAGGTTGGGTTTGTTTGGTTGACTCATTTAGTCGAGCGAGACCAACATTTTTGTGTACTTCAATTAGGTATTTTATTTTCAGAAATCCGTCTATTCTGCCTCGTAGAGTTGAAGCTTACAGTCAAAATGATTTAAGTTGTAATCCAGCTGCTTTTGTTTGTGGCAGGAGTTGTTATTTATTAAGGAGGCAGGAACTACGATCACCACACTTTACAGGGATCGGAAACTGTCTGCGTATAGTGACGTCACTCCCATAAGACCAATGCTAAATGATGGCGGCCCAGTGCTTGGGCCGCCGATTTGCACCTGATGACTTCCTGCACCCGTTTACTTCCGGCCGGTGACCCGCGAAATTTAAAAAAAGTACGATTTTGGAGTCTTTTAATTTGATTCCCACAATTGCCGCCAGGTTCGAAAGAGCTTCTCAAACTTGCCGCTGCTAAAGATGATAGCGCATTGTCGAATATTTGAATTATGTTCTGGCGGGAGATAAAGACATGTGTAACGAGATTGACATCACAGCCGCCTGTTCTATGATTGTTGTGTTCAAGTTGACCAAGCACATGGCCAGCTAGTCAGACAGTTTCCGATCCCTGTAAAGTGTGGTGATCGTAGGCAGGACGAACATCAAATAAAGAGTTTCATCTTTAAGACTTCATCAAATTTAATGATTGATTAATTATTTAAACAATAGGCACATTTCAGGGAATAATTGCACATTCTCTTTGATGATTAGTGTAATTTTATCTGATACCCACAATAAATTATATTAATGTCATCACAAACACTTGTAAGCTCATCACTGAACCGATCACTGAAAACAACCTGAGTATTCCGTCTCTTCGTGGAATGAAATATTAAACAGTGTTTGTGTAGAAGGAATGTCTCAAGTGTCTCTCGGAACAAATATTATTAATGATAAGTAGTAAATTATATACAGATGCAATATTTTCAAAGACACAATAACTTCTTGTAACAGTAGGTAGGTGCTCGTCCTATTCGCGATTCCAACAACGGATGAACTAAACATTGACTGATCGTGCAGAGTTTCCTTCCGACTCCTTTCTCTTCGTGTCTTTGTTCCTGGCCGGATGTCTTCGCGGTGACGTCTCTGATTCCTCCTCCGCCTCGAAGCTATCGAGGCCTTGTCTGGCGTTCTCGAAGTTCTGCAAGATCTCTCGAACACTCGGTGATGCGGGCGTGGGATTGCCGTTGACACTGTCCGCCGGTGGCTTCGTGACGTTGAGATTCAAGTTGTCCCTTGAGTTAGGACAAGGCTGAGTTGCATTCAGATTCAAATTATCCCGTATATTGGGAAGAGGTTTAGTGGCATTAAGATTCAAATTATCTCTGATATTTGGAGCTGGCTTCGCTGCATTTAGATTGAGGTTTTCCCTTGCACTCGGTGCTGGTTTCGTTGTATTGATATTAGAGTTGTCCCTTGGACTCGGTTGCGGTGGGTTGAGATTCAAGTTCAATCGCCGTCTCATCGGCGTCGGTTTCTCTCCGTCGTTTGCGTTCAGCTCTTCCCTCGGTCTTGGCGTCGGCGGCATCGACTCGTACTGCGCATCCGGTGCCAGGAAATCCCTCGGCTTCTCTCCCGACACTTCTCCAGGACTCTCCAGGACGTAGAACGAGGGAGAGTCGGGAGTAGCCGGACTCATGAAGGTGGTGTCGGTGACCGGAGTTGCGCTGTTACTGCTGCACTCCATGGAAGCATCCTCGTCAACCCACGCAGGCTTGAAGTCATCGTCTCGCTTGTAGCCGGCTTTCTTCTCGTCGAGGAATCCGACTGCGCTGGCCGAGAGACATTGGTAGCTGAAGCAGTTGCTCTTGAGCAGGTTCTCGTCCTGTCGGGACTCGGCGGAGTGTCGGTGAAGGGAGTCGTCGCGATATCGGCCGGGTTCGTCGTGGAGTGTGCGGAGCTCCTCGGAATGTCCGTGAGAATGATCGCCGTGTGCTCGATGCGGCAGACGACATTGCTTCAGACTCACTGAAACGAGAGTGTTCAGAGTTAGAGCTGGGATTTGTAGCTTATTCATTGTAACAGAAATAAAATAGTTTGGTACTACTTCATCAAAGTTGAATAGTTCTGTTCTCGCAATGGTAACAAACCTAATAATATCTTGCAAATGTTATCTAGAACTAGAAGCATTTCTGTGGGTGGCTGAGAATTCGATGGATATCAATAGCTTTACACTAATGCGGCATATTCATTGATATGGATTGATATATTTGATCAGTAAAAATAAATGTAATGGTACATGGCGAATGAAGAAAGGTGGGAGTTGCATTTATATAATTTTGAAAGTCTTGCTTGAAAAGAGCAAATAACATACATTGATAGTACCAATATCTGTGTTTTAAATCCAGTTTTCAATTAATTCATTAATTCTTTCAGCTATCATAAATGTATACTTTTATGCTTCATTCATTCAACTTCCAACTAGAATTTATAACTAGTAGGTACTTCAAATTAACCAGAAAGTGTCTCTGTAATCAACTGCTCTTCTCTTACCTTGCACCAATGTAGACGGCTCTGTCGCCTCGTCATAGATGAAACTGTCATTGCGAACGCTGACATTGCAACACGAGGACACGTCGGCGAAGTAAACCTCGCTCTCCGTCGGCTCGCAGAACGCTCTGTTAGCGACGCCGGCTGCGCGGGGCGACGGCTGGCACGGACACCGCTGTCGTTCCGGCGTGTGACACGGCTGCAAGTCCTCGTACCCTTCCGACTCCTCGTGGCTCGACCCTCGCATGAGCGACGAGCGGAGTCGATCGGATTCCTCGTCCTCTCGCTTGAGCTTCTTGGTCTTGCGGAGAGGCGCGGACGTGGACGAAGCGTCTTCGCACATGAGCTCGCCTTCCGAGGTGTTGACGTAGTTGCTGGCCTCGTCCGCGCGGGGTTTGCGCAGGCGCGAGCGACGCTCTTCGTCCGTGTTGTCGGGCTTCACAGGGCTCGAACACTGTGGGACGAGACAAGACATGAGATCAACGCTTGCACAATCACTCATGGCTTCACACTTAAATAAATCTTATTCCAATTATGCTAAAAATATGTAATCAATAAAAACTGCAAATTCAAAAGATTTTAGAAAAATACTTTTATGATAAATGGCTCGAATGTGAGTGAAAAATATAATTATTTTTGTTCTAGAGTATCTTCATGTAAAATAATAAACAAACGTGATATTTAGATACTATTGATAAAAACATTTGTAGGTACCTACATAAGAGTTTGAAACCATACTCATTTATTCAATATTATTACAAACTTTAATATTAAATTACGTATTTTAGTTTTGTTATTATTTTAAAAAATGGTCACAAATGAACTTGTTGCCGAGCCAACTTACTTGCTCCGGAGTGCGGTTGTTGGGCCGACACTGTCGCCCCTGGTGGCAGCTGTGAGCCACTCTCTGCGGACTGCGATGACGCAACAGGTTGAGCAGCGCGGGTTGCCTACATGGACTGGAGTAGGGCGGCGGAGGACCCCACATGTAGAAGCCTTGCGATGCGTCCGTGGCGAAGGGGGTGGCCACACCGGGGGTGGGCGAGGAGGTGGGGGCGCGAGAGCTGAAGCCGTATTGGCTGTCGGGACTGCCGGTCGCCTGGCGCAGGCTGTGCTGGTTCGGGATGCAGCTGAAACAATCAGATTGTTAGATGAAGACTCAAGCTCTCTCAGCTGGTTTTGCCAAACATCTTCAATACCTATTTATTTTGTGGGTTAGCTATTATCTTTAATTGAATTTTATTTATAATTTTTTTTAAAACAATAAATATTAACGATATTTTGTAGTAAACAGTGTTATTCATCAAGAAATTAAGTAAATATGACCTTACCCGCATTACTTCTCGTTCATTAAAAACATTTTCAAGTTGTCAAAAAACCCGCGGATTGGAGTTGGTGAAAATACATTTATTTTCATTTATGTTTGTGAGGTATCTATAGTTATTTCTGCTATTTTATTATTTCTGATACCTCTCTCAAAATTAAAAGGACAGTTTGCCAACCGTCTTGAAGAAAACTTAGTGAAAATTTCAATAAACTTAATTCACTTTTCACTTAATTTTTGTAATTTTTCAAGCTGCAATTTTACCATTTGCCTCTATAGGACCATATTATCCATCTCAGCCCACAGTTGCTACCTTATAAGGTGTGTCGAGTGAAGCCCTGGTGGCCTATTCTATAACGAAAACGAAATCATTTAGGCCTGGAATCAATGTTATCCTTATGACTGTGAAATGATTCTAGTTCGGAATGATTTGGTTTTCGTTGTAGAATAGCCCCCTGATCCTGTAACAGCTTGTAAGTGAGAAGTGTCACCTGGTGGTGGTCTCGGAGGCGACGGTGGCCGCCCGGCTCCACGGCAGCCTCCTCCAGCTCCACCCCGGCCGCCTGGCCGCCAGCGCCACCTCGTGGGCGCCTGGGTTGGGACTGTACAGGTTCCCCACGCGCGGGGACCAGAACCTGTCGTCCAGCTCCCACGGGAACAGCTCCGGGTTGCTCGGGGACGGGTGGCGACATTCCTCGCAGCAGGAGCAGTGTTGCGTGCGTTGCTGGCGTGACAGGTAGCGACAACGCAGCTCCAGTTGCTCCCAGTACATCTTCTTCTTCTCGTGGCTGCGGAAACACAATATATCAGTTTATTTTACTTCAGTACCTACTTAATTTAATTATCATTCTTCTATTGCTCATGGAAAACTATTGTCCAAAGTCGATTGTTTTATTGGGATGCTAAAACAGTAACATATTATCAAAACAATGAAGCAACTTAATTTAATCAAGTCCATTAAATATTTTGAAGTTTTGAAACAATATGATTTCCAAATATTTAAAACCATTTTTAAGTAAAAATTGACATTGTTATCTGGGTAGAAGGTTGTGAATTATTTCCAAACAAAACTGTTAGGTACTCTCTCATAGTAGAGTCATTTTTTTTTTGGTACAAACTAAAACGTAAATTAATGCCAACTGTAAATTTAAAAAGATTGTAATAGATTTTTAAGATTTTAATCAAAGAACTGGGTTTGAATCCCAGAGAAGAAAAATCTTTTCAAATTTCATTGGTCCCATCCTGTGGTCATCAGAAAAAAAAATCATATTTCCCAAATTGAAAGGTTATTGCATTATTATTGAATGACATGAGAGAAGATTGCACCGCTGCTGAGCCAGCAGGGTGATGTAAAAGTCAAGTGCTGACCTGAGCAACTGGTAGACGAGCATGCACGAGAAGATGCAGACGAGGATGCCGATGACCGACAGCCCGAACATGGCGCGCAGGCACGAGTAGAGTGCGCCGTGGATCACCTCACAGTCGGGCGTGGAGTTGAACACGTACCGCATTCCTACAACACAACGAACTTGCTCAACTTGCAGCTTCCTGCAACTGGGATAATGACCATGGACGAATGATAATAGATGGACGGTGGGAAGGATGCGGTCATGGCCTATAAGTAGGGAACCTGCCCATCATTTTCCTCTCAACTGAGGGAAATCATGAGAAACCTCAGTCAGGATGGCTACAGGAATCGAGCCTGGGACCTCTGGAATGCAAGTCAAGAGTGCTACTGCCTGAACCAACTTGCTTTGTGTTGTCAGTCATTATTCAACACTCTTCTTATTCTTCTACAAATGATCAGTAATTACTCTTTACATGGCATATTATTTCATTCTCATAATTTTCTATTGGGTTGGGCTAATGTGTGAAATTATTTCTCTTCTATAAATCCTAGACGGAAATTTTGATAAGTGGATCAAAATATACCTCAGAGGTAGAAGGCCAGAAGTCCATTGTCTCGATTTTGAGTTACAGCCTTTGGAATGAAAAAGCTCTATCAATTGCCATTTGACTGATGTCAATAAATACAGCTATATCGAAGTATTCTCTTACACAATGACTCATATCACCAGTACAAATATGATTGGATGCAGTACTGGTTTTTAGCTCACCTCAAGAATCATTGAAATTGACTTCCGGCCTTCTACCTCTGAGGTTAAGAGATATCTCTTACAATTGGAATAAAATGTTTTCGTTCCTCTACACCTGTATGTTGTAAACACATCCCACATCTGCCACCACCAGGGAGGGCCATTGCGCATGCAGCGGCTCGACTCCGCTCACGCTGTGACGTCAGCAAGAGACAAGAATGCTGCCGGCTGGCTGGCTGGTATAACACGTGCTTGTGCATGTTCGCGCGCTAGATCACACTGCAGTCTTTCAACGCATTGCTCTTACTTGTTGCTGCGAATATGTAATCAGCTTTTATTGATACGTAATATAAGTGTATTTATTTAACTATGGCTATCAGCGCGGTTTTTGTTTGCCTGAATAGGTAGTGTAGTATTGTATAGGTACTAAAATAATAGTGCCGAGGAGGAAAATAATGTCATGCTTAGCTCATTTTCAACCGAGTGACTTTCATCTACCTAACCAGGGGTCGGCAACCTGCGGCTCCTTGGTGCCTTTATATATTGGCTCGCTTTATAATTTACATAAATATCTGGAATCAAAAATTTGAAAATCCGAAACAAATACGGCCTGCGGGGTAACAATTGAAATGTTGTTTGATTCAGTTTGTTCATTTTAGAATGCCAGGATCACTTTTAAATTGTTGGAATTCTTAAAAACGCCCAGCGAGGCCACAATTGGAAGGATATTTCATTCAGTTTTTTCAATTTAGAGTCCCATAATAACTTTTAAATTGTTGGAATTCTTAAAAACGCCCAGCGGGAAGGATATTTGATTCAGTTTGTTCAATTTAGAGTCCCAGAATCATTTTTAAATTGCCTATTTTAAATAGCCCCCAACAACTTGGGGGCTTCGTCAAAATATCAACAACAAAAACTAGTAATTCAAATTATTATTTTCGGTGTATTATATTTGATTGTCTCTACTGCGGCTCCCAGTATTAGGTATCTAATTTATTACTTTTTGGGAAATTGGCTCCTTCACCAAAAAGGGTTGCCGACCCCTGACCTAAACCCTTAATTTACGCGGTAGGTTCTATTTGTTGATCAACTTCTTTACAAATATTGCCATTATTATACAATGTTGCGTATTTACATGAATCAACTCCTTTTCACAGACCAAATCAGCGTTTATATCATTTAGACTGATTTCTATCAAGAGTTTGACACAGAACAGAAGTGATGTACGAACGAAAATAATATTAAAGTGATGACAATTTTATTTCCATTCATCACATTTCCGGTGTTTGTAGTGTCCTCTTGGTATAAATAGCTACACGTCAAGATATTCATACTAAAATGCTTAGACGAAATAATATAGTCGTCCGCTATTATGATTTTGTCTAAGCTAAATGTGGCAGATATTTTATCCATCCCTGTAAATAAACGAGATTAAAATTCATTATATAAAAGCTATTGAACAGATAACGCGTAATAATATATCCAAAGGGAGGCCAAAAAGTCCGCGAATAAAAGGGTAGTAAGTGGTGGGAGTCTATGTGCTGAACATAATCAAAACTGAACATAAATGTATCATTAATTTTATAGATCAACCAATCAGCAAGGCAAAACGTGACTAAAATTTCAATTGACGAAGAAAGAACGCCTCTAAAAATGTTGGTAAAGTTGCAACAATCCGGATTACCGATAAAATCTCAAAAATTGTTTGAGGTAAGGAACTTGACATCCACGCGAAACTAAATTGACGAGCATTGGCATTTTCATCGGGGTTGACTCTATTCGATATCAGAAAAAAATAATGATGCAATTGTGCTAAGACTTGGTAGATAGGCTAATGAAAGGTCACATAATCGAAATATGTGCACTAGAACTCCCACGCCCCAGACAAACATTCCACTTCTCGATCTTTTTGACCTCCCCTCCTATGAGTAAGCCGCCGCGCGTATAGCGAGCGTGTCTCTAGCTGACGTCACTTTGGCAGGTGCGCAGTAGAATCTCAAACGCGTCGAGCGGAGTGACTAACCTGGTTGACGAGAAGAATATCATTCAACCATGTGCCACCACTAGTAATGCTACAGAGCTAGTTACCCTCGTCGCCACGGTCCGCAGCACTGTCCAGCACCACGGAGTAGCACGTGCACGTCTGTGTCTTCTGCGTGAAGACGCACTCCCGGAGCGACTGCAGCCGGTTCATGTGCAGCACAGTCGTTGTCACGGTGATGATCACGCACAAGATGGCGTTGATGAGGCAGAAGCCGCCCACGATCTTCACCTGGGGATATCACAGTGCATGTTTAAGTGACACTTTTAACAATTAGAAACCAAGGATTAGAAACGTGACTGATACACAATGTCTGAAGAAAAGGATAATTCTATAAATCCGAATTTTTTATGTGACTGATGTTACCACTTGTAAATTTAAGTTTTTTTTTTTAATGTTAAATGGATAGCAATGATCAAATCATTTACTACAACTTTGTAGCTTCAACCATAGGCGCCCGCAGGATTTCTGCTAGGGGGGGGGGGACCAAGTCAATGGAACCAATTTTCCATGGGCTAAGGGGAGGTGGGGGCCGCCCCCCCCCCCCCCTGGCACTGCGAGCGTTTTTTTTTGTTTTTTGACATTTGAAATCAATTTTGAGACGTTTTGAGGTTATTTTGTTGAAATATTCAATAATAATTTAAAATTTGACACTTTGGGGTGGTAGAGTGCATGCCCCACGGGATATTTTTTGTTTTTTTTGACACTTTAAAATTAGTATTTTTGACTTTTTTTGAAACTATACGAAAAACACCACAACAAAATTATTTATTCCTGACATCCAAGAGAGGCAAGCAACCCCCTTCCCCCCCCCCCCCCCCCCCCCCTCACACCTGTGGACGCCCATGGCTTCAACTAGAGAGCCTGCTTCAACATAGTCTATCTTTAATGGGACGGTCACAATCGCAAAAGTGGCAAAAGTCTTCATTAGCGAACCTTCCTCTGAATCAAAATGTATTTTAACTTTCTATCTAGGAACCAACAAGGTTTTGGCAGATCCTTGACTGATTTCCTGTAAGTATCTCGAGATTATAATCTACATAAATCTGCCCCAATCCTTGATGTGTGGTGACATTTCACTTTGTGAAGACTGGTAAACCTAAATAGTAGAGCTTTTTTACTTCTACTGGACTTTTGACTACTTGAAACCTGTTGCAACGTATTTGCTTCGAGGGGAAGTAGAAATGAAGCCCTTCTATGTGGATTATCTCTCGTGGTCTGTGTTGAAGTGTTGACTGAATGACGGACTTACCAGATAGCTGTTGCGGTTTCTGCGTCCTGCCAGGCTCATGACCATCAGGCCTGTCAGGATCAGCTGCAAGAGAAAACATCGTCAGAAGCAGTTCAAATCCCCAGCACCATGCGGGTCAGGGCGCACAGCCCCGGATTTTTATTTTTTGAGAAATTAATTTTGTCTATTTCTACTCTTTTTTACGCTATTTTAAACCTATTTTTATATTGACAAAATGGCGTCTAGAGGCTAAACTTGAAAACATCTATGGGAATGGTATTATTTTGAATTAAATAGTGCTGTTTTTAATCTTTCATGGGAGGATGGAACTATCAATATTCCATTCCATTTGGGGGGATTCCATTCCATCCCCCGCATCCCCCCCCCCCCCCCCCCCCACCACCAATTCGACACCTGACAACTGTTCAAATATGTCAATATATTACTGCGTAATATCTAAGCCACAAGAGAAGTTGAATGGAATCCACAAAAAAGGCTCCAGTCTATTTATTCGGAAAAGTATACGGGTTTACAACCTTTACTTTGTCTAACCGATTTTAACCAACTTCAAAAGTTCAAAGTTATGAAAACGCTATGCGATATGGATCCTTTTGCGTATATTCCGTTCCAACTCCACGTGACGTGACAGAGATAGTTCTAAAAACATCTGATTACTTCTCGAAACCGTGTCAATCGCTAGACAAGATGGCGACTTGATCCGCATTTCAAATCACAAATTGCTCTGAATGAATAATTACGTCGCATTCCTCACGCGCTGTGTATCAATCATCTCAGCCAGGTGTCTCAAACACTGATTCAATTCATCATCTTCAAGGAGCGAAGATCTTGCCGTGTGAGGAACAGCTCTGTTGCAGGGGTTGAAGAACAAAGCAGGGGGGTGGTAATGGATTGGTTTGCGATCAGAAGGGTGTAGAGTTGCATGTCAGAGTCAATGCAGTAACAGGGCGTGTGCTCCAGCCACAAGGACTGAGGAGGAAGGGCCTTGACGCAGATTCACGATTCATGGCTGAAATCGTGTGAATGAGTTGAAAGTAAAATAATATTTCAATTTTTTAAGTTTTTCGCCTATCAGATATGGAATCTCACGAGTTGGTTTTGACTTCTGATGTTTTCAAGTTGAGTGGGGGGGGGGGGGGGGATAATTGAATTCATGTGGGGGGGGGTCTAGATTATGTTGCAAAACAAATGGAGGATTTGGAGTTTCCCCTCTCACGATCCTGGGAACAATTTCAATGTCTCAAATGAATGTGGGGCTATTAAAAAATAAATTAAAAGAGTGCGTTTATGAACTGCAATCATCTGCAATCTCAAGTATGCTAATATTGTTATTGTATATTTTGTGTAAATTGCACACAAATTCTTGTCTTAATTAATTGGGTACCTTCTTTTGCAAAACCAGCTGGTAATGAGTACTACCTACCTTTAGAGGTAATAGGTATCGTACCCAAGTACTCCATTTTTCTTCTGAACGTTTTGCATAAAAAGCAAATGCAGAATCCCATTGCAAGCGTATATAATGCTTTACTTACTGGTACACTTGGACCAAGTAAAAATGGTATTTGAACAAAACAGATTGGCTGCTGGTCAGGTTCCTTGACAATGAATCCATAATATTATAATCGATGAAATCAGAGCTCAGCTACTAGGGTTAGATGATGAGTTAGCACAGACTTCATGGGATGATGCCATCACACCTTTATCACACACTCCTTTTCTTTCGAATGCCGTTTATTATTTGTTAGAGTGTACTTCTCTTCTGGTACTTCTAGTACTTGTGGTACTCGTGGTACTTCTGGCACTTCTATGGTACTGGTACTCATAAGATTAGATTAGTAACATGGTTTAACGGCGCGTCAACGACGAGGTTATATTGCGCACATTGATTTTTACTTTTAACTTTGTTGATGATAAGTGGAGGACATAGGGAGGGGTCGACCTAACGGGCCCGATCCGGGGGAGTCCAAAACTGGTAGGAAAGCCAGTTCGGAATTGGAACAGACCGGGGGAGGGGAGGCTTCGGGCCGGTGGGACCCGATTTCAGGGGGGATCACCATCTGGAGGGGGGAGGCCGGCCCGAGGGGGTTGCGAATTTTTGGAGGGCATGGGACTCGGTCGACCCTGGACTGCACTTAGTTGGGACCAACTCGTTATGTGAGACTACCGCGTCAAGGTAGCAGCCCATAGGTGAGGCTGGTACTCACCGAGGCTGCCGGTATGAAGGTGGGAACGGTCTCGAAGTAGTTGAGCGAAGTAGTGTAACTTCTCAGCATAAAGTAGACTGTGAGGAACAAGGCACCCAGCAGCGTGGCCAGTCCGCCGCAGGCCGTGCACAGGAACACGTACTTGCGCAGCCAGCATGAGCGGCGCAGCACTGAAACAAGCGCAGCCATTATACATGTGCAGCTGGTGTTACAAGCGCAGTCATTATATACATGTGCAGCTGGTGTAACAAGCGCAGCCTTTATACATGTGCAGCTGGTGTTACAAGCGCAGCCATTTACATGTGCAGCTGGTGTAACAAGCGCAGCTGTCAACCTGAACGGAATGTAGTGTTGCAAATTGCAAACTGGATAAAACATATTTGCATATTTATATGTAAATGTTTTAGCACTTTACAAGGCAATGAACAATGTCATGAAACCAACTTCTTTGAATTCCTTAAAAGTCATAGTTATTTTAACATCGCTCGTTAAGAGCAAGAAAAAAATATTTCATTGTTTAAGTTGCATCGCCTCATTGAAGCAACCAGATTCATAAATGTGATAAACGCTGTGGAAAACGCTCAGTGTAACGCGTCGATAAGCGCTGCAGCGATTCGCAATATGCAGTGTATGCATGCGAATTGTTATGCGTTTCCTTGTTTCTGCTATACAGAACTTGGAAAGAGCCGAAACGAAATTCGACAAAGAAGCAGTGATAAAATATCGGACTTTTCCTTCACGAAAGTTGACTTATATTTCCAAACATACATAAAATGTCCGTAAAATGCCAATAACTTTTGGAAGGACAGATTACTATTAGTCTAAAAATTGATGAAATTCATAGGCGTGCGCACGGGTATGGCTGACATGGCCATGGCCATACCTAATGCATCAGCCTCGGCCGTTTTATGTTTTTCTTTCAAAATATAGTACCTGAAAAATCATTTTAAACCCGCTCTAATGTAACCAAAAACAAACAAATTCGCTGCGCGGCTTTTTTATGTGTGATTTTAATACAAATTATTAATGACTTTCTGTTTTCCTTCAAAAATATAGAAATGTAAAATTATTTTAAACCCGGCCTTAGGAAGCCAAAAAACAGTCGCTGCGCGGCATTTATGTGTGTGACTTTTATACATGAATGACCATTCTATTTTCTTTCAAAAATGTCGTACCTACCTATAAAAACATTTAAAACTCGTTCTAATGTAGACAAAATCAAACAAATTCGCTTCGCGGCTTTTTTTGTTTCATTTTATTTCTAATATAAATTACTGGCTGCTCTGTTTTCCTTCAAAAAATATCGTACCTGTCTGTTAATTCATTGTACCTAAACCCGTTCTATAACCAAAATAAAAAAATATCTGCACGGCATTTGTGTGGGTACAATTCCTTAAAGAATTTAATTAATTACTTCCCAGTTTGTCTACCTTCAACTAAAGTGTAATCAATTTAAATCAGTCTTAAAATAGTGCAGACAAGTGAAAATTAACTAAAATAATTCACTTCACTTCATTGGCTTTTATTACAGCAAAAAGTGTTTCATGAAATCGTTACAATGCACCAAAACGAAATGACCTTGAGGAAAATTTTCTTCGGGGCTTTGCCCCCAAACCGCCTTTATCCATTCACGTGTCATTTTTTTTAGTATACCCATAATTTTTTTTAGTACTGCACACTCTGTACTACACCATTGCCAAGAACCAGAGGAAAATACTCCTCCCCGGTAATAATTATTGAGGCAAGAGCTAGTAATTACTTATTTGTTTATTACAGAAGCCATCTTGCGAATGGATCTTATGTTGTACCCAACATCTAATTCTTTCATATTTTAGCAAATAAATATTAGTACAGAAAGTTTACTTTGCTAATGATTTAAGACGGCTCTTCAAAGTGCTAATTTAGCCTATAAATGGGTAGTGTTACCAATTTAAATTTTACAAACGCAAAAATTGAGATAATTTCGTTCTCTTTGCGGCAGAATAATATTGAAATAATGGCCCATGTTTCAGTGTTGCTATTTTGTCTTAATGGCGTTCACAACTTTATCCCCAAGTCCCCAAAACAACCCCTAAATTTAAGAAAAAAGCAATGATGTTCAGTAATATATTGTGCCTTTCACAGAGCGAATAAAAATATTTCAAGAACATACCAACAAAGCTCATTCTTTTGGGTATCTACATACAAAAAATCAGATCAATTGGATGCATAATGACGAAGAAAACTTCTGAGTAAGATTCGATTATTTTGGAGTGGAAATCTTACTTCCAGCACCTATAGTGGAAGGGGGGGATTTTGGTTCGCTTACAATCTCGAGCGCCTGTCACATTAAATCATTCTGCGTACGTGACATTTTCTGAATGAGCGTTGTTTATCACTTTGCAACTCGGCTCGCTGCTAAATTCCAAGTATCATTGGTAATATGATCTCATCATGGACTTATATGATTTTAGTGTTGAAACCACAAAGTTTGTACGCGTTTTCAATTAAAACTAAAAAATGTAATTACTGTAGTTGTATTATACCTGATACGTTGATTTGATTTCTTAACTCCTTATGTTGTAGAGAAAACGGTTTAAAACGATTTTTCAGACGTTTTCCTAGGGGGGGGGGGGGGGGGGGGTGGTAGGAGATTTGCAAATCAAAATAGAGAGAGTGCACAACTAAATAAGGATTTACTTTTTTATAACCTGAATTGAATTTGATGTTATTGTTAATTTACCTGTCGGAGGCAGGACGGCTACATAGGTGTCCTCTTGAGCCTTGTACAAGTGTGATTATGACAGTGAAAATGGATGAGGTAGAGCACAAACAACATAGGTAATTACAATAATCACTTTGTTCCAATAGTTCGAGTCGGGTTGTTACCATTATTACCTATACATATGGTGGGTGGGTAAGATATAGATTATAGAGTAAAAAAAATGAATTGTCTTCCATAAATCAGATCAAACTCACATTTTGCATGGTAATTAATACCAACATTGTCTCTTATTTTACACATTTTCAGCCCAATCAGTTAAGAACGTTTGCACTTATTGACATTTTAATATCTGTCAGAAATGAAGTATCGAACGAAATGAATGTTTTCCACTTCAACTGAATCTGATTTGCTTTAGGTACACCCAACAAATCATAAAACGGTATTTGAACGAAACGGATTAGCTGCTGGTCTGGTTCCTTGACAATCAATCCTTGTTATTATCAATGAAATCAGAGCTCAACTACTAGAGGTATAATGACGAGTTAGCGTCAACTTCATCAGATGATGCCTTCACATTTTTTCAGCTAATCAATTTCTTTCAAATACCGTTTTATCATTTGTTGAGTGTACCAGGGTGCTTAGATGCTATTTTCAAGTTTCGATGAAAAGCATACTTTTATGTTGATTGAGTGGATCATATTTCAATTCAATATGGATGTATATGTTTTCTGTGCGTTTGGTACGGAATTCCGGTTAGAGAATTTGTACGTTCCCGTGCTCGATATTTTTTTTATTTTGTATTTTATTTTACATTATTATCCCGTAGACTAGTACATACTACCATTATGGGTACCGTCACTGAGCGTTTTCCTAGTTATTATTGTTCAGCGAGCGACTCAGGCGCGTCAAAAAGGATCGACACACTCAAGAAATTATAACGCTCTGTATTACCTGAAAATAAATACCATTAGAAAAACTTTTTCACAAACATCCAATTTTTCCATATGGCGATAATCGATAGTAAGAGAAATTAAGAAGTAATTTGAAGAATTTCTATGAAAACATCGACCAAAATGTGTGTTTAAATCGCGTTTAAAATGTCTAAATTATGCAGTGAAATTCAAAAATTTCCAGGGCCTGGGAGGCCTACCCGCGAGATGCTCTGGTGCCCTCCCCTTGATATAATCAGATGCTATTTGACACGTTACTACACAAATCCACAGGCGACGCAGCAGGATTGACAATAATTGAAAAAGTGTCATCAAATATTTAAACATTTACACAAAAAGTTGCATTTATATAAATATTTTTACGGTACAGGCAATTAAGAAAGTAAGGGGGTCCCAAAAAATATCTTGCAGGGGGGGGGGGGGGGGGGGGGACTGAAGTTACGCCACTATCCATATTAACGAAACGGCATTGTTTCTTAGAAATGAAATATTATTTTGTCTAAGTTGAGTGGAATCGTTGGTTGTTTATAGTCATAAGCCGGGTTCACACAGTAATTAATTGTACAACGGAACGATTTTCCTATCATTAGCCAATCACAAGCAAGGTATTGTTGGTGTCTACGATTTTTCTCCGTGGCTAAAAATAAAATTAAAGTAATGTGAACCCACCCACTACTCATTTTTGCTTGGAGCAGCACAGAGATAAGTAAAGTAACATAATCTCAAGGACCAATAGAAATAAATTGAGATTTCTATCAGAATTGTCAATACCTGTTATATATTTTTTTAATTTTAATTAATTTTAATTTATTATAAATGAAATACATTTCAGCATAGCCCCGCTAAACCAACAATGGCTTGTCGGCAGGTTTACTAAATTCAATTACAAATTACAATATAAAATAAAACACTCTCAGATCATCAACCCTTGTGACTGTTACACAATTCAAAGTAATATAAAGTAAAGACAAAAATAATAGTATAATTTTAATTACCAAATTTTAATTTTAATTACCTATCTGTGTAGGTTCAAGTGTAGAAAAAATGCTTTCCGCTCGATTGGAGTGCCGAAATTAATTTTTGCATATATCGAAATTGTTAACAGTGACGTGCCTTCAATTTTGTTGGTGGTCATCTTGGAAAATATGGCGGAAAACGTATATTTTACAAATTATTTAATTGTTGGCAGTGGTATAGATGAAAGGTTGAAAAATTATGAAATAATTCTGAATTCACTAAAACTAACTCAATACGCCGTGAACGAATTTTATTTTTTCATTGTTGGAATTTACCAATCACGTTTCTGTGTTTTTTTGCTCTCAATTTATTACGAATCGAGTGGACTTAGACTAATATATGTGGAATTACAATTTGTAGACAATTTCATTGTAAACAATACGCGTTTTTTTATTTAAAAAAAATTAAATTTTTTAACAAAATTGGTTACGGCGTTTTTTTATTTTAATTTAAGTCCCCATTTTTGAGTTCGTTTTAATGAATAATTTCATAATTTTTCAACATTTCCTCTACCAACAATTAAATAATTTGTAAAATGCACGTTTTCCGCTCGTTTCCGCTCTTTTTTTTCAAGATGGCCACCAACATAATTGAAGGCACGTCAGGTCATTTTAAGAAAGATGTAAACAATCGATAATTATTAAAAAATCAATTTCGGGACTCCAATCGAGCGGAATTACATTTGCTCCTATACTATATGATATTACAAGATATCCTTTTAATTAGTGAACATACAACATACAAAAAAATTAAATTTCAGATTACAATACACATTGAGATATTTGCCAAAATTGCTTCAAATTCGAATTATCTTTTACGAAAAATTAAAAAAATGAGGTGCTAAATGGGGGATTCTGTCAAACCAGATGAATATCTACAGATTATATTTCATGTATCTAAAGTTTCCACAATAAATGGCATCGCACAATTTAAATTTCTTTCTAAAAGACGCCAAAATCGCTTCAAATTGTATTCCTTTGTGTCAATCATTCCTTTGTGTTTGACAAATATGAGGTATGTTCAATTTTAGTCAGTTTGAGGTGTTTTTAGTAAAATTGATGTTGCTGGCCGGATAGCTCATTGGGTTGAGCTCTCACCCGTAGGCAGTGTTGTGACTTATCAAGGTATTTTTTTTAATCTATTTTCTTATCTAGATAATTACATAATTTGATATCTTTATCTTTATCTAGATACAAATATTGTTATCTATTGACAATTATCTAGATAAAAAATATAAAATTCAAAATTCATTTATGTGTAAAAACATGCACAAACCTCAAATGTCAGATGATATGAAAAAGGAAAATCATCACCGTTTAGTCGCAATAGTTGGCTTGTTTAGACGCCCCATTTTTTAAAAAACTTGAGTTCCGAATTTAGGATTCGAAATTAATTACGGAACAGTGTAGTATTTGGTAAAAACAAATTATCCATTATCTATTACAGTTATCTTGATAATTTTTTTTAACTGTTTCTATTATCTAGATGATTTCTTGGAAATTTATCTACTATCTTATCTAGATACATTTTTGGCAGGTTATTTTTATCTTTATCTAGATAAAGATACCTGGTTTAAGTCCCGGTTCGGTACGACAACTTTGTCAATGCAAGCTAATCAAGGTATTGTATAAATCGGCCCTAAATCGTATCATTGAGCGAGCGAGCGTCTCTTATTTGCCCTTATGGCACGGACCTAGCTGTTATTTTAACATGTTTTTTTCTTCCCATATTATAAGGTCGAGGTCGCTTCGTTTGTCTGATAGTGCTGAAATTGTGCACACGCGTATGGACCGCCTCTGGGGTTTGCAGACCGAAATTTGTTTGAAATCCGTTCATAGGTTAAAAATATAATAAATAAAATACATTCTATTAATTGGCGGAAAGACTAAAATGAAGCTAAAATTTTGCATGGCTTTTACCACCATTACTCGTACATGTGCTCACTTATCAACGCGTTACGTTACATTGATCATTTTACAAGTATATTAATGAGAACATGTTTCCAAGATCTTATCTCTTTTATAATAATGGCATAATGGTAGCATAAATAATATAAAAATTTTAGCAAAATTGTGTATAAACTTGGCAAGATCTTGGTAAGATAAAAAAAGATCATGCCTCACAAAATGGTATCCACAAGTGTAAAATATATGCAAAAGGGAATCGAACCAGGCATTCTTACTTGGAGTTCAAGAGATCTGCCATCGAAATAATTTCTGTTGATGGACTGAATGAATGGAATGTTGTGGTGTGGAGTTTGTTTACATTATCTCGGACTATTTACGAGCTGTACGTGACTGGAAGCCAGCCTGGGATTATTATCACAACTGTCAAGATGACGAATGATCGTAAAGAGCTCATGTTACACTTATATCTAAAATTTGGAGTTGGTCTCTCCGTGAACGGAGGTCTTAAATTACATTAAATAAACGAAAAATATTATCTGTATACTTGATTTCTATTTCTTTCATAAAATCAAAAATTTTCAATTTTAAGTCAGAAGAACTTGATCAGATATTCCTCACAAATCTCGAATATCTTTCAGCGTGATACATTCCAAATCGTTTTTAGCCAATTTAAAATAGTCACAATTCAAAAAATTCCCTGCGGGGCAAAATCTGGGGGGCAAGCCCCCCAGACCCCCCTCCTGGTGATGGCAAATTCTAATCCCAGCAATTTGCTTCCCTTACCTTCTTTTGCACGACACGCCACTGCCCCCCCCCCCCCCCCCAAGAGATAATAGTCTTCCAATGCTTCTGGCCACACCTAATGAAATGCTCTGCGCACGCCTATGATGAAATTGATAATGTTCCAATGACCATGCAAATGTTGAGCTATTTGAATACTTTATTCACGAGACTTTGGTAACATTAGTGTGCACAATTTCAGATCGATTGGTTGAACGGTTGAGGTACTATGCTGGAAAATTCACAACAAATGCACAAAACAAATACACAGAGAAAGTGTCATAAGAAGTTTACAAGTGATTTTCCACCAATAGGCAAGTCAAAACATGGCATAAGTTTGTTGAAAAATATGAAAATTACCTGGGTCTCCTAAAATAAATCGTTCTGCAATCATGACAACATTGTCGTTGCGATGGTTCTGAAGGATATCATGCAATGAGTCGGTGTAATGTCGCTCTGACATGATACCTGATCACGCACGTGGTTCTGCGCAACCACGCATTGACAGCCTTACATTCGCACGCAAGCCTAGTGTCGGGGACAGGCAAAGATGAACCAGCGCTAGCATGGGACTGGGTTCATCTTTGCCTTGCGTAGTGGAAGCGCCCGATGTAGTACTCGTCTTGTCAACTTCCCCCGGTCGTCGGGCCTGACTGAGGGATTTCCGGGGGTTTCCCTCAGTCTAGAACAATGATCATCGTTGCCCCGTTGTTTGATTATAAAACCAAAGATAAAACTTATGCAATTGTGTAAATATTAAATTTTAGGATAGTTATGCAAATCAGCATTTTGCATGTTTATGTTGTTTTACAAGAAATTCAAAATTTTCCCGCATTGCTTTTATGTGTGTTTTGTGAGCGTGGAGCGTTTGTCCATTTTCAATGTTCATATTATAATAGTCCTACGCTTATGTTACTATTATGTATATTTGATGGGCCCATCTAATCCTAGGTTTTGGTAAATGCAAAAATGTCTGAAATCACCACAATGGTCTCGAGGCAAATTCAAACTTATATGTCACTACCACCTCCTTCCCACCTTTTATCTAACATCATCATCATCATCATCATCATCATCATCATCATCATCATCATCATCATCATCATTCAAAACATTCTTGTTCTCTTCATCTCTATCATCGCTGTCTTCTTTGAACATTGAAAGGATGAAAAGATGACATAATGGAACCGCGACCTTATCTTAAGTGTATAATCTGCTCAAACGTCTTTTATAACGACGTGTTAATTGGATATCGGTGTACCGGTGTCCGCCTTTGAGAGTCACTCTTTTGTCTTTGGCTTCACAACCCGCGCTCAGCAGTTGAGCAATTGGAGATGCATTATTTATTTACACACAGAATGATCAGAGTCAGATGTATTATTATCATTTTAAGTTAGATTTGATTCGTCTGCCGGACTTCGTAGCAGCAACAACAACAACTACGCCGAGCTCCCGCAGCGACAAATCCAGTTCCGATCGCATGCTTTTGCAAGCTTTCGCAGTGAGTAAAATTTCATCAACCTACACACAGATCTAATATCTGCGTGATTATAACACAACACCTATCCAAGTCTAGCCCGGGAGGGCTAGGTCTAGAGATGTTAACACCTTCATCAGAGAGCTCGAAAATGATGCTCGACGATACTGAACCACCAATCGCAAAACGCAAACCAACACCCAGCCTACAGACTCTGAACTCTGCTATAGCACATTCATCTAATATCCCAGACATAACAGGCAGCAAGCGCCTTAAACAAGACAACACATCAATACCAACGTCCAACCGTTTCACACCTTTACATGACCTCAGCTCAGACGACGATGACGAAAGCGTGGGCTCGAAAACACAGAGAATGCCGACACAAACACCGAAGGTCAAGCGACCTCCCCCCATTGTTATATATCATTTATTCAACAATCTAGTGGCCGAATTTGCCGAACTTCGCAACAAGTTGAGCGATGAATTTGAAATTAAATATAAAGGCGATCGAATTGTTTTACTTACTAATAATACCGAAGATTACAGTATTGTCATAAACTCCTGCAACGCAAATAAACTAAAATATCACACATACACTCAGAAAGATCAGCGAGAAGTAAGAATGGTGGCCAAAAACCTGCCACTTACTCTCTCAGAAGCGGATATCCTAGAGGATCTCAAGCATCAAAACATCCCTGTCACGAAAGTGATGCAACTGATCAGAAAGTCGCCGGGACAGGCAGGCCACCCGCCCGCTAAAATCCCACTCCCGATGTTTGTGATTACTTGCCCTCCAAAAACCAAGATGAGCGACTTCTACAAAATTAAGTCGATCTGTCGCTGTATAATTAACTGGCAACCTTATCGGACTGTTGGTGTCACACAATGTCATAATTGCCAGTCTTTCAGGCATACAGCCAAAAACTGCCATAGAGACCCGAAGTGCGTCAAATGTAAGGAAAATCATTCAACCAAAGTATGCGTGAAGGAAGCCTCGGCTCCACCCACTTGCACGAATTGCGGAGGACCGCATCCTGCTAACTATAGACAGTGTCCGGTGTACATCAAGCAGGCCAGTCTCTTCAGCCAGCGCTCACAGCACAGCCAAAACAACAACAACATTCAAAAAGACAACAACAACTCCCGTAACTCATACCAGTATAGAGCTAATAACTTCCCGAGCATCAATAATATCCCCCCTACTCCCACTCCCCCACCACCCACCTGGCCACATACCAAGCGAAGAATTCAGCCACAACAAAACGTTTCAGATGACTCCATAAGCATTGCAGGAATAATCTCCCTGATTAAATCTCTCTTCGGAGGCCTCGACCTTCCCCAGATCAAACACACAATAATATCAACAATCAAAGAAGCGTCGCAAGCAACTGATACTTTCTCGAAGTTAGCTATTCTAGCAGAAGGAATTTTCTCCATATTTCCCTGATGGCTACCCAACTATCCAAGATTAATTTAATGTACTGGAACAGTAATTCAGCACGAGGAAAAATTCTTGAAATTGGTAATCAAGCTCAAAGTAACCCAACAGATATCATAGGATTGTCAGAAACACATCTAACACCAAGAACAAAACTCAAACTAGCTGGCTTTAAAATCTACAGAAAAGACCGCACTAACAAGGGTGGTGGGGTAGCTCTCGCCATCAAAAACAACATTCCTCACCATGAGCAATTCATCCCTGCTCTCGAGAAGATTGAAGCTGTCGCGTGTTGCATTGACTCTCAATCTTTGAATGTAACAGTAGTGTCTGTCTACAATCCCCCGCAAGGAAAAATCAGCACCAAGGACATAGATATTCTACTGAAACTCAACAATCAAGTAATAATTATGGGGGATTTGAACTCCAAACATATCAGCTGGAATTGCCAAACGAACAATAGGAATGGTATTCTTCTACTCGAGCACGCCATCAAAAGGAAGTTTAAAATCCACTCGCCTCCAGAACCCACTTACTTCCCTTCAAGAGCCAACGCACTCCCAAGTGTACTGGACCTCGCCCTCATCAAAAACATCGACCACATCTCTAATCTAACCACCTCCCCATGTCTACCCTCAGATCACAACCCAGTCTTGTTCACTCTGGACAAATCAATCACACCACTGCCTCCCAGACTCTCTCATGACTACAAAACAGCGAACTGGAAACTATTTCGCTCCGAACTGGACAGAAACACAATTACCAATCCAAGGATCACAACTTCGGAAGACATAGACGCACATGTAGATAAGTTCATATCCACTGTAAATGATGCACTAAATGTAGCTGCGCCCCCAAGGCCGATATCACTTCATCAACGAACTCTCCCTTCTAACATTAAAGAAAAAATTAGAAGCCGAAACAAGCTCTTACGAGAATGGCAAGCCTCCAGACTTCCACACCAGAAAACGACCATGAACAATCTAACAACATCAATACGCAGAGAGATTGCAAAGTGGAGAAACGACAACTGGAATGACTACCTCAGCAAGCTAAAACCTAGAGATACGTGCACTCTGTGGAACGCAACCAAAATCTTCAAAAAAGGCACTCAAGCCATACCTCCCCTCATCACTCAAACAGGGCAAGCAGTAAGTGATCTTCAAAAAGCTAATGCACTAGCAGCTAACTTTCAATCCATTCATACCCAAAACAATGCGATGAGCACTAATCGTCACGAACGACTGGTTAAGCAATCCATCAGGAAATTCTTCTCCACTCCCCCAAGCAAAGAGGATTGCGATCTGACCACACCAAAAGAAATTCAAAAGATTATACTCCAAAGGAAAAATAAAAAGGCTCCAGGAGAAGACGGAATAACTAACTTCGTCCTCAAGCAACTTTCAAAAAAGGCCATCATCTATCTTACAGTAATAATAAACCACGTGTTACTTCTCTCCCACTTTCCTCCACGCTGGAAAACAGCTAAGATACTAGCATTTCACAAACCAGGTAAAAAAGCGCAAGAAGTCCAAAGCTACAGACCTATAAGCCTTCTCAGCTCAGTTAGCAAAGTAGTTGAAAATGCCATCCTGGTCCGAATCAACAAACACATTCAAGAGAACAAAATCATAATCGACGAGCAATTTGGATTTAGAGCGAAACACTCGACTACCCAGCAACTGGTCCGCCTCACTGAGTTCATCACTGACAAATTCAACGGAAAGCAGCACACCGGCATGATCCTATTAGATATAGAAAAGGCGTTCGATACTGTTTGGCACGAGGGTTTACTCCACAAACTAATAGGGTTAAATTTCCCAAAATACCTATGCCACATTCTCCTCTCGTACCTGGAAAAGCGCAACTTCTTTGTCGCCATCAATCAAACAAAATCCACCATTCAAACCATTGAAGCAGGAGTTCCCCAAGGTTCCCTAATTGGTCCAACTCTTTTCTCACTATTCATAAATGATCTCCCAAAAAGCGCGCACACCCACCTGTCACTCTACGCGGACGATACAGCGATATTTTCTTCCTCGTTTAGACCGGATACTATCAGAAGAAGACTGCAGAAAGCTTATTCAAAAATTGAGAAGTTTTTCAACAAATGGAAGATTAGAGTTAACAACGTAAAGACGACAGCAATATTTTTCACGAAGAGGAGACCGTCTTCAACGCCCAAGATAAATATCAATAACACAGAAATAGAATGGTCACCTAGCGTAAAGTACCTTGGTGTCCATCTAGATTCCAAGCTAACATTTACTACACACATTAATCATAAAATTCATCAAGCCTACGCAGCAATGGCTAGCATCTACCCAATGTTTAATAAAAGAAGCAGACTCAGCTACAACAACAAAGCACTCATCTATAAAATGATAATTAGACCAATCATATGCTACGCTGCACCGGCCTGGAGCAGCACGTCAACAACTAACCTGAGGAAACTACAAGTAGTACAGAACAAATGCCTTAGAATAGCAGGGAATTTTCTAAGAAGCACGAGAATTACTAAATTGCATTCATTCTTCAAAATGCCTACAATCCATGACTTTATCTTCAACCTAACAGGCAACTTTTATATTAATATCGACAAATGCCATAACCCTTTAATTGTTAACTTAGGTAAATATTCTCTGACAGCACCAAGCAAACACAAACGACCATTATACATGTTCATGAAAAAATGAAACCGGTCACAGAGTTAAATTAATCTAAATTTGTTCCATTATATGTTAATAATTTCACAGGTTTTTTACAGCACTAATTTTTCCTGTAACCTTACCGTATTCATGTACTTGCTTACAATCAAATTTATAATTATGTCAACCTGTTTTTCACATTATGTTTAGAAAGTAGAGGAGCGCTGCTTCAAGTATTTCTATTGTTTATCATAACTTTTATTGTATTATTGTTATTGTATATATTTTGGTGAATAAAAACTCTTTTAAAAAAAAAAAAAAAAAAGTTAGATTTAGAACGACCTAAAGTATGGAGGAGAATTGAGTTTGTGGCGGGAAAGTTCTTTGTCCACATTTTGAATGAAACGACAAAATATTCTATATTAAAAACCAAGCGATATGGCATTTTCAAACAGGCTTTGGAGATCTGCTTCAATGATGTTACAAAACAATTGTCTTTCATTATCTAAAAAATATGTTTTCACGACTTTAATACACGGTTCATTTATTGTGTACATCTTTCTTGAATATGAAATATATAAGAAGTATTCGAAGTATTGCTTTGGTAACAAAGACAAAGAGAGTGAAATGACCGGCACGAGGAGCGACTTTACAATGACACTTCCTACATCAACTTTCTCCTCCATAAGATGAAGTAGTATCGATTCATATCATCAATTATTTCTTCGACGACAGCACACTGTCTGATTATCCTAACATACATATAGTCCGCGCTCTCTATGGGACGTCCGACCTACCTGGCTGGACGGCCGGCGGTTCGCTCGGCAGCCTATACTCCAGCACCTGCATCACGGGATAGCCCTGCATGGCGTTAACTGCACTTCACTACATGCACTTCTCTACTAGCTGTGTCATGTGACGACGCCCGAGCGACGTCGAGACGCTGTGACGTCACGACACGACGGGGGAAATGTCAATACGAGGTTCGAGCGACGCTCGGTAGAGGCGCCGTGGAGCGGGGTGGTTGGGGGTTTGAATTGATGATGGGAGGGAAATGATAGAGGGAAATGGAGTTTTCGCGCATTCGTAAGTGCATTTAGATTGATGGATTATCATAAGTAAACCGTGTTTATGTAACTTCATTGCTCTCATTTGACGTTCTACTTCTGTAGGCGTGGAAGGAACTTCAAATATTAATGTAAAACGAGTCTTGAATGCAGAACAAGCTCAAACTCTGTGTCACTTTTGTGCCCAAAATGTTAAATAGTCACACGTTTAACTTTTAAACTATTCCTCTGCGTTGCGTTTCATATGAATACAAATTTATTTGCGCAACTATTGCCAAACAACAAAATTGTTTGAAAGTATTCGTGAGCGAAAACTTCTTTTCTGACTTTTGCAATGATTTATTCGCAACTCTTTTTCTCTCCTGCATTGCTTGAGATCATTTTAAATCTTATGTCATTGACCGCCAAATGCAGTTCATATTCAGAACACACTGGCGTTTTGCTGTGAGGAAATGATACCTTTGTGCGCTTTTCATTGTAATAATACCTCAGTAATAACAAGGTAAGAAGAGTTCAGCTCACATTGTCTTGTCATTGCTTATAAAACAATGTGGAATAAAACAATTACGAAACTCTCATCATGCAGAAGAATGGCAATGAAGGATAAGATCGGGAATAATAATGATTAATTAAGATCACGTAGAAGAACGATGTCGCAATGTCAATGAATTTGAGATAATAACTGTTCTCATTTCGCAATGTTTTAAATTGGAGGCAAGAGATGGAATATTCTTGCAATCTTCTCGAGCCTGACACGTTTGCATGTGATCATTTCGCATGGAGCAAGTTGGCTCAGACATTGCTCCAAAATGGCATTCCAGAAAATTCCTGACTGAAGGTTTTTAGTATTTTCAAGAGGCAAATGCGTGGGAGGTCCCCTCCTAATAGGCCACGACCACCTCCACTCTACGTCCATCACCCCGGCCATCATCTCCCAATCATCAACGGCGACATTAGCCTAGTTGCAGAACCGTGCGACGTTAAACGCAACTAAAATTAATTTGAATGAGATTATGATTTGTTGATTTGTCTGCAAGATCCTGTATCAACTCAACTCGATGTAGGGCGCTGTGTGAAAAGTATGCCTGGTTGTGGGTGGAGAATCATTTGTTCTCTTTCCTTCTCATTGCGCCGCCGCAGTCGCGATCTTGCTCAGCATCATGACAGGACCTTGCTCGGAGTCGGGCCTTGGTTCGACACCCGACACCCGCCTTTCTCTTACTCGCTCGTGCTCTTTCAAAACCAGTGCACGGATACGTGCATGAACAGGACTGTCAAAGGTGGATCAGGATCCGATCCGGCCACGAAGATAAGTTGTTGCTCTGATTGCGGTTTTACCGTGACATCGAAAATCACTGGGCTTAAAAAACGGATGATTCCGTTTTTAAAACCTATGATTTGGAATCGAATGTCCATGTATTACAGACTGAATTTACTGGGAAGGTATATTCATCTCTTTATGTTCGACGTTCTTTTAGGCTAAATGGCGACTGACGAATGATTATTATGATGAAGAAGTAAGAACAGCAGGTATGATGACGTCGTGCCTGGCCCATTATGAAACCTTCTCATCATTTGCCTCTAATGCAGGAAAACTTCTCAGCTATAACGATCAACATGTTCCGTTTCACTATGGTTTCACCCTTGGTTTCACTGTCCTGTTTAGTTTAGATAGGTTGCTAACTTTATCCGTAAACAAGCTATCAAGAACTTTGGCACAAGAGGTGCAAAAACCGGCCCTTTCCTCGAATAAGCTATAAACAAGAGCAATCCAACCAATGAGAGCCAGCCGAAGACATTCTTCTCTTAGTCTTCATACGAAGTCCTTCACCACGACACCAACAACCTCAACCACAAAGATACGTTGCAGCATGGTCGTGTTATTGTTTTGTCCAGACAAACAAAGAACACTTTGTACCTAATAGATGAAAAACAGATGATTGACCAACAGCTCTTTAAAAAATCCCGATGATTTATGGTATGAGTTTGATCATCCGTATTGTACGCTTTCATGCATTGCACAATATTTCTTCTGTTGTAAATTAAAGAATTTGTAAGAGGTCATGTCACATTCAAAATGCCTTTTCTGAAATCATGTTGATCGAAATTGACAATGTTATTATTAAGGAATATTAAGGCCGTGTAGACTGTAGTCAAATGAACAATTGTATTCCTACACATGTAAATATCAACCATAAAAAACACTCCGTGTAAAAATACCAGCCAAGTCTCTTCAACTAAAAAAAAAATAGAAGAAATCTAAAAATTCAGCACTGAAAAGTAGTGATATCAAAAAAAGGCCAAGTCAAAACTTTTAAAAATTACTTGGCGCATCGTGCATATAAATAGTATAGAAGTAGGTCGGTAATCAAATATACTCATCTATACATAAAATATATCTATAATCCCATAGAAAAACGATGCGCCAAGTAATTTTTAAAAGTTTTGACTTGGCCTTTTTTTGATATCACTACTTTTCAGTGCTGAATTTTTAGATTTCTTCTATTTTTTTTTTAGTTGAAGAGACTTGGCTGGTATTTTTACACGGAGTGTTTTTTATGGGATATCATTCCTTTTTTCAGTTTATTCTTACAATTTGTAGCATATATTGTGGAACCAAAGACTATAATTCCTTTAAAAAAATACGCCTTTTTGATTTGGTTGCTAAGAAAGTTGTGCTTGTTACTATGTATATGCCATAAATGATATGCTATAAAGTATAGCGCAAGTTTCGTTCCAATTGGTCCAGCCGTTCTCGAGTTATGGCATCACTTCCGGTTTTCAAAATGGCGGCTTACTTCACTGCCACCTAAAATTTGTGTCTTTAAATGCTATGTAACATTATAAGCCTTCTGAATATGTAGTTATTGTTATAAGAGATGATTTCATTCAAATTTGGCATTTTTATGACGTCATTTCCGGTTTCGGTAAAAGTACATTTCTATTTTGACTGTTGATATTTCATTGAGAAGACCATCCGAATCGTTTGGCGCTAGTTTCGTCCCAATTGGTCCATCAGTTTTTAAGATATGACGTCACTTCCGGTTTCAAAATGGTGGCACAAAAAATTCGTAAGGACAAGGTATCATCAGACGCCAAAAGTGCATATATGGTAAAAATTTCAGATCGATCGGCTAAGCCGTTTAGGCTGTGGCGCTGTCAACAGTGTTTCCTGATATCATCAGAATCATCATCTTCAGAATCAGAAAGTGGTGTAATTTTACATATTTCACGGCCCTCTAGCACGAAAATGACATACCCTATTGTTCCCAAATTCGGTATATGGGGTGGGGTGGGCCATAGCTCGAAATTAAGATATTTTGCAACAATGTGAGATTTTCCAATTTTAAGATCCAGTAGGCCGAAAATGCCATGTTGTTGCTTACAGTAAAAGTGGTTGGTCTGCTCCTCAGTTTATTAGGCATTTACGGTATGTTGAGTGAGTGTGAGTGTACGGTACGACTTGGCTGGGTGGAGCGACCGCTCCACTAGATATAATAATCCAAAAATATGTGTAATTCGACTGTAGATAAAAATTAAAAATAAATCAATTTTATTGAATTTTTCTAATTTGTGTGTATTTCATTTAATTTATGCAATTTCAATAATACAAAGAAGAAAGTCTTGCCATTGACAGGACAGAGTTCATGCGAACGTTCCCGGTTCGATCCTCGACACTCCTTCTTGAAGCTTTTTCGAGGTTTGATCCCTTCTAATTGGGCACTACCGCCTCCTTCCCACTGTCCATCCTTGCCTATTCATCTTCATCATCACCTCCCTATCATTATCATAATCATTCATCCGTTGCCATCAGCCTAGTTGTTAAATACCACGAAAATAAAAAAATATGCTTCCATATAATTTGGTTCAACGGTTCTAGCTCATTATGTTACGTTTTTTATACAAAATCTTTGATTGAGGAGTAATATTATCTTATTCCAAGATAATATATCTGTAGCACGTTTACAGCACAATGTCTGGTCGGTAGGGGGGGGGGGAGCCTCCCCACATTTTTGTTTTAATAATTCTAATGAATGTAAAATGTTCGAATGTACCTTTACCTCTGTTATTCAACGCCTCCTGCAGTCCCGGATTGAGCTCCTGAAGACTGATCTCTCTGAGACATGGCCGGGGTCGTGGCGGCGGCCGTGGAGGCAGCGCTGGGGGCGCACTGGTGTCCACGTCGATGGCGTCGAGCTTGAGGGGGACGGCGGCGGTCAGGGGCCCGGGGGACACCTTGATCACGGGGCTCAAGTCGTGCGGCGGCGACGGGGCGGACATGATGGGGGCGGCGATCTACTTCCTCAGGATCATGACGACGCCGATGTCACGGAGAGAACGACGATGACGTTTGAGGAGTTTTTATTATAAGTCATTTATTTGCGCGAACAAAAACACAAAATAACACAGGTAAAGACGCCCAACGGAAATTAAAGAGTATGAAATGGTCATGAACAAGAAATGTATAAAGAGGCGTTGATATTGCCCGTGGTGACCAGAGTGTAGGACGCTCGTTGAACTTCTACGATAACGATCGAGTACAGTACGACAACGACGATATCACCACACGAACGATCCTTCTAAATGATTTACGAGTGTGGGAAGGGCGAAGATAAAGGGCCAACATTCCTCGCACTCGCAGGTATCAAGGAGGCGGTGAAACGAAGCGTCAACTTCTCACCTCTCTACGGTTCCTTCATGATAATTAACACTCACGCACTCTTCTCTGTCTCACTCACATTCCACACATCACGCTGTCTCACTCCGACTCACAGGAGAGTTGAGTGCAACGCGATTCACTTTGTCTCGATTGAACGATGAAAAACACTGTTTGTGTCGCACTCGGTGTTTTGTCTCGTCCGATGCAGCTTGGTCGGCGACTGAGCTTGGTAATGTGGTGCAACGGAGTCGAACCCTGGACGGTGGTTCGGTGTTCACTGTTGAGTTGAGCTTGTGGTCGGTGGACGGTGGATGAAAGAAATGATGTGGAATCGCTGGAATGCCTTGCGGGAGTCTACCTGGCCGTGGCACCCATAGTGCAGGACAACGAGTTGCGGAGCTCGTGCGGGATCCGGGTGGACGGATGGTGGAGGATGGCGGGGGAGAAGCAGGGGGGGGGAGAGAGACGGGTCACATTTTGCATAATGTCACAGATCCTTATTTAACAAAAGTTTTAATAAAGTAACACATTTTTATTTGCGCAATCAGTTTTAAGTTGGTCCAGTCACCTAAAAGTGCAAAAACTAACAAACCTAAAAGAAATGGTCCAAATTCATTTGCGAATGAAATTCAATATTTCAGACAAGCGAGGGCAGAGGCCCCAAACAAGCCTACATTGTTTTAGGGCGAATACGGGTTTTAGCAAATAAATCGACTAGTGCAAATTTTCGGCATTTGCCTAAATATTTGAAGGACGCCGAAATATCATGCTTTGGACAAAATTATTAAAATTAAATCTAATTAAATTTCTAAAATTGTGTGCACATCGTGCACATGTAATATTGTAGTGTGTAACATTAATATTTACCGCCCAGCCCAATCAACCCATTAATACATAATTTATTTATAAAATCTACCTTTTACAATTTATTCGTTGGGTTTTTTCGGTATACAATATAGGTACAATCTAAAACAAAATGTTCTCATTTTTGCATTTAAAATTTGTTCTTGATTTTAGAAACATAATTATTTTAAAACCAATCTGTACTTACTGTTTAAAATTTTACTTGATTTATATATATGATTTTTTTTAATTATGGTGCGTTGCGATAATTTCAATACTCAGATTTTCCATTTCCTTCTTATTTTCTTACCATTCTCATAATCTTTTCTTTACGTATCACAAAGTTTTAATTCGTATAGATGCACCTAATTTCGCATGTAATGTGGTCTAGAAGAGAAGGAAGGAGGTGAGTGGAGGTTAGGCAGTTGGGCAACTTCTGCAGCACGAGGACCGCAAGATAATGCAGCGCTGAGAAGAACCTGTTTTCAAATAATTGACCAGTGGTCGTTGACGCGACCCGCCGTGCAGGGGAGTAGGAAGTGTTGCCTACCCACCAGGCGCGCGTTACAAGCCTAACCACTAGGCGCATGAGGCGAGGGTGGCAGACAATAGGACTTTCATTTCATTGCACAAGTCTCTCGAACAAATGTCATGGCGATTCCAAATGCCAATAGGATTGTCAAAGAGTTATTTATTACCAAGTTGCACATTCATTGTTGTGTTGATAGTAAAATAAGAGTTCATGGAAATTCTTCAGGAATTGAGGAGGCGGAGTAAGTATGCATTTAATTTATATTAGCCGGATTTTTTTTCCATACTGTAAGGAAGGGGGGGGGATGTATTTTAATTAGAAATCCTCGACACTGTTTGAGGTTTATTGAAAAGGATTGGCAAGATAATTAAAATTTAATTTAACCACGACTTGTGGTATTGATTTTAATTTACAATTGTTGATAATATCTTTCACTTTAGAATGGAAAATAAAGGAATATGAAGGAATGTTAAAAAGTACGAAAATACAACCTTTCATTGCTACAAAATAAATATTTATTTCAATTTTCAATAAACTCTAAACATTATATAGATATTAGAGAGTAAATGTTACTCTATTTCAACATACATATTTGGTGGGAATATATAGGTATCTGTGGAAACTACCAAAATAATACCTATAAATTATATTTTCACACGGGACAACACTTATAAATATCGACTAGTATTTACAGTTCTAAATGTTCACGGAATGTAGTGAAGCTATGAGAGTCCACTTAGTCCACCTCCTCCACGAATGGCTGCTGGTTGAACTGACCACCCGCCTGCTGTCTGCAGCTCTCCGCTTGTCCCGACGTCGCCCCCTGCTGATGCAACTTGCTCATGATGGGGTTGAATTTCCTCTCCAAGTCCTTCAGCCTCTGCTCAAACTCTTCCTTCTCCGCCAGCGTGTTGCTGTCCAGCCACTGCACGGCCGCGTCGCATTCCTCCCTCACCAGCTTCGAGTCCTCGGGACTCAACTTGCTCCCCGCCGTCTCCAGAGCAGCCTTCACGTTGAACACGTAGCTCTCCAGACTGTTCCGCGCCGCGATCTTCTCCCTCTGTCGCTCGTCTTCTTCTTTATACTTCTCCGCCTCCGCCAGCATCCGCTCGATCTCCGCCTGAGAGAGTCGTCCTCTGTCGTTCTTGATCGTGATGTTCTTGGTATTCCCGGAGCTGTTGTCCTTGGCGGAGACGTTGAGGATCCCGTTGGTGTCGAGGTCGAATGTCACCTCGATCTGAGGAACACCTCGAGGCGCCGGCGGGATTCCGGTCAGGTCGAAGTTGCCGAGGTGATTGTTGTCTTTCGTCAGCGCCCTCTCGCCCTCCGCGACCTTGATGTTGACGGCCGGCTGGTTGTCGGAGTACGTCGTGAACGTCTGCGTCTGCTTGCAGGGGATCCTCGTGTTGCGCTCGATGATCTTGGTCATGACGCCGCCGGCCGTCTCGATGCCGAGTGACAGCGGAGTGACGTCGACGAGGAGGACGTCTTTGATCTGCTCGCTGGTGTCGCCGCTGAGGATCGCGGCTTGCACCGCCGCGCCGTACGCGACGGCCTCGTCGGGGTTTATTGAGAGGTTCAACGCCTTGCCGCAGAAGTAGTTCTGCAGCAGAGACTGGACCTTGGGGATGCGCGTGGAGCCGCCGACGAGGACCACGTCGTGGATCGTGCTCTTGTCCATCTTGGCGTCGGCCAGCGCCTTCTCGACTGGCGTCAGAGTCCCGCGGAACAGATCTGCGCAGAGCTCTTCGAACCGAGCTCGAGAGACCTTGGAGTAGAAGTCGATGCCTTCGTACAGCGCGTCGATCTCGATGCTGGCTTCAGTGCTCGATGACAGAGTGCGCTTTGCTCGCTCCGCCGCGGTGCGCAGACGTCGCAGAGCTCGAGGATTGCTGCGGAGATCTTTCTTGTACTTCCTTTTGAACTCCTCGGCGAGGAAGGTGACGAGTCGGTTGTCGAAGTCCTCGCCTCCGAGATGAGTGTCGCCAGCCGTCGAGCGAACCTCGAACAATGAACCTTCGTCGATTGTGAGGATCGAGACGTCGAAAGTTCCGCCTCCCAAGTCGAAGATCAACACATTGCGTTCACCTTTCAAGTTCTTGTCGAGTCCGTAGGCGAGGGCGGCGGCAGTCGGCTCGTTGATGATTCGCAGGACATTGAGTCCAGCGATGGCGCCGGCGTCTTTCGTGGCCTGACGCTGAGAGTCGTTGAAGTACGCCGGGACGGTGATGACGACGTCGCGGACAGAACCTCCGAGATACGCCTCCGCCGTCTCTTTCATCTTCACCAACACCATCGAGCTGACCTCCTCCGGCGAGAACGTCTTCAACTCTCCCTTGTACTCCGCCTGGATCTTGGGTTTGCCGCCGTCACTCACGACTGTGAACGGCCAGTGTTTCATGTCGTCCTGGATCTTGGGGTCGTCGAAGCGACGCCCGATGAGACGCTTGGCGTCGAAGATCGTGTTCCTTGGATTCATGGCGACTTGGTTCTTGGCGGCATCGCCGATGATGCGCTCGGTGTCGGTGAAGGCGACGAAGCTCGGCGTCGTTCTGTTGCCTTGGTCGTTGGCGATGATCTCCACCTTGCCCTGCTGGTAGACGCCTACACAGGAGTAGGTCGTCCCCAGATCGATTCCCACTGCCGGCATTTTCTGAACCATCTTGTTCGATATTTTTCAAATACTTGGAATTTACTCTTTAAAAACTTTAATTCACTTTCAAAACTGTAACTCACTTCAACAAATAATCTCACTTATAATCTCACTTGCAATATAATTCACAATCACTAACTAGTCAAGTCACTTAGATAGCTTCTCTTGCTTGTGTATTCGCTCGTGTTTAGTTGTAAACTGATTCACTGCCATCACGGCCAGTCGGTTATATACTTGTAGCTCACACTTCTCGAACGTTCGAGATTGCCTTCGAATGACGCGGCTGTTCTAGAACATTCCTAGCCGTGCTCCTATTGGTCGCTCGAGTCGTTGCCATGGCTACGAATAGACGCTTTGTTTCTATTGGCTGACGTGGTGCTTGTGACGTGTGCCTCACAGCTGTTCGAGATTGTTCTCGATGTTTCTATGTAACCTTGCGTCATCATGATGTGACGTGTTGTGGGATTCATCAACTTATACGTGTATCTACATTGTGTCATATTATGAAAATGACAATTTATTTCAAATTTCGATTACTACTAGTGGCACATACGAATTATTGACATTATTATTGCTAATTATTGCGTCTATTCGCACATGCAATAATTTCGTGGATTCAGACTGGAGATAAGATAGTCAATAAGAAGGACTCAATACGATAAATCTTTACACACTACATTATTTTCAACTTCAATGTTTCATATTTTTCTTATAACATACGATTACCGCACAACAATTTCACTGACAGTTACAGAAAAAAATATGTACACATTTTAAGGTCCTACCTATACGTATACATACAAGTCAAGACACAAATCAAATTCCCTCAATAAGTTATGCAATTTGAGTTATGCAAGTTATGCAATAAACTTCAGTTCGAGAACGTATGACGAATTAAAGCATACACAAAACTAATTTTACTGTAAACTTTATCTTCGAAAGATTCAATCCGTCATATTCCATCATTTCTGAGGTTCATCCTGGTTTTCCTCATTCACAATTAGTAATAATTAGGTAGTCATCATTTTGTCCCATTCACAAGGATGGAATGAATAGGATTAGGAAAGTGTGTTTAAAACCTCTAGAACTTATCCCAATGTGTTCGTTATGAGTTTGAGCAATAGCCGACTCCATGCTTGCTCCGTAAGATGAGATGCTCCTGCGATGTAATCAAATGCAAATAATCAAATGCATAGAAATGTGACGATTAAAACCTATTTTGCCGCATTTTTATACTTTTACAATCACTCTCTCAATTCCACTACACTTCTTCTCTTTCGTTATTTTCAGCGCATTGCAGAAAAATAATTATTAAATGAGGACAATAAACTTTTCCTCTCGTTCTTTTTTCCAGAAAAATTAATAACTTTTTTCTATAAATGAAATAAAGAATATACATTTTAAAGTAAACGTCTCCAACTGAGTCCTGTAGAGGCAGTGGTAGGGCAAAGTTCAAAATCATCCTGGTTGCTATGGTAAAAAGACCTCAATCCCGTCAGGGCACAGGCAATTTTTCAATAGTTAATTTGTATTTTAAATATAGTACCTACAGTTGTGAAAGAAAGATTTTTTTTAACTTACTTATTACTTATGACTATCTACTGCAATAATCTGTCCCCCGGTTAAATTTTGGTCAGCTTTGACGTCATATGAGATTGCCATATATATAATTCCATGTCAAACACAACTAGACTGCGACCCCATGAAAGTACGGGACCCTCTCCATGGGCCGGGTTCTAGGAGTGTCTGAGGGTTGAGAAAGGGTTGCAGTCAACGTCTTGGCAAACCCCCGGCAAGTCACGCATGAGAGAGAGGGGAGATGTGGATGTGTAACAAGCATGAGAGAGAGAGAGAGAGAGAGAGAGAGAGAGAGAGAGAGAGAGAGAGAGAGAGAGAGAGGAGATATGAATGTGTAACACAGACCCCCAGCCAAGGAGCGGCGATGTAAGAGGGTCTGTGTTGCAAAGTCCCAACGGTTTGCACAGCTGCTGGACTGACTGGATTACAACTACCAGTATTCATCTTGGTCTTATCAGCCCAGCTGCACGCGAATCTTACATTCAATTCATTGACACTCGTCTATGTCGGGACCAAGATGTTTGCAAAGACACTTAAAAAAAACATATTTTCTATTATGTTTTTTTTTGTTTATCGAAATATCTTTTTGCACTCGTGGTAAACATTGGAGATAATATTTCGTATTTCCTAAATATAGTCATAGCTTTTGTACCATTTAATATACGAATTTTTTTAAAAATATTTAGCAGAACAAATTTTTTAGTCGATCTGAGAAAGATAAATTATAAATACAATATTTGTGTTCAAACTTCTAAAAATCTGAAATTTCTCTAGTTTTCAGATTCTACACGAGTTGTTCAGATTGTTCAAACTTCTAAAAATCTGAAATTTCTCTATTTTTCAGATTCTACACGAGTTTGGGCACAAATATTGTATTTATAAGTTAGTGTTTATATTAATCCTAGATCGACTTAAAAATTAGCTATGCTAATGCCAAAAATGCCAAAAGCAACAATAATACTTCATGTGTCATTTCATGTAAAACGAGCTTCAAAACTATTGAAACAACAGTTTGTTGTGCAACAAATAAACAAATTTTAAAGTAAGAACAAAATTAAACAAAATTGCTGTAAAAGCTAGAAAATGATGCATCCACTTAATTACCCCTTGAAACACTACAACTGCTGATCAGTGTGATCACTAACGACATTCCAGTCCCCTTGTTCTGGTCTAAGTCACATCGCCCCTCATGGGGGCACCCTCATGGCCCATCTCTGCAGTGCAGCCGGTACATGCCAGGGGGGGGGGGGATGGCGGCACGCGCCTGTAACGGTCCTCACACACATCTGCCGCCGAGATTATCCCCCTCCCCCCATCCAGGGGGGCACGCGTCGGGTCGGGCATTTAAACATGCAGTAGCGTCACCAGTAGACGCACATCATACACGAACAGATACATTCTTACGTTGTTCATTGGTTTCATTATTGTGAATATAGTGTCAATCTGTGATTTTACTGAAAATTTTAATAATACTATTTGTAATCAATTAACGGTTTATACAGTGTGAACTTTTGCAAGGAGTAACAAGACGTTTGTACAGTGTTAAAGTTGTGTTCTAAGTCTGTGAGAAGGTGTTGAATTACATAAGTTTAATTGAATTATTGCGTGTGATTTGCGAACACTTGTGAAATATCTGACAATTCATTTTGTGTTTCATTTGCCGATTTCAAACGCGCGAAGACTTGTGTGAAACTTTTAGTCTGTGATTTAAAAAACTGTCGGAAATATTTGTGGCTTAGGTACATCGATTTTGTAGACCACGGAGTGGATATCGGGGACCAGAAAGTACTTTTGCTCAAATGTATCAAAATTAAATAATTTTGTCCAGCAGATTCCATTGAGACTTGATCGTCGTGCAAAGTGTTTTCATTTGATTAATTTCGTTTATCCAGTAAGCTGGTACTAAGGACCGCCTACAAATAATTAAAACTATTCTGCAAATCTCTGTATGTTGGAGTGAAGCTACCAAATATAGGATTGAAGTGCGGTTTTCTTTGCTTGGCGCGAACTCTCTGAGGAACTTGCCGACTCTTGTGGCTGAGTCATGGCTTTCCATCGCGTCCAAACCACTGGTTACAGCAACCAGGCGTACTGCGACCAGTACGATCAGTACGACCAGTACGACCAGTACGAGTACGAGCAATGCAACAACGGCAACATCCTCCTGACCGACGACGTCGACAACTTCTACTACACCAACACAGAGGCGTCGACGTCGCGTCAGCCCATGCGACGCCGCGAGACGCCCATCGGAGCGGTCACGCAGTTCGTCGAGCAAGGCAGGGCGGCCAACGTGACGGCGAAGACGCCAGTAGTGTCCCCCACAGCCGGCAGGAGGCAGGTACCAACCCCGGGGAAAACACACCAGAGATCCATGTCCACGTCCAGGGACTATCACTACAGGCCGATCTCGCCGGATTTGAGCTTCGGGGTTGGTACGATCTCGCCGAACCAGAGCTATAGGAACGGGACGACGTCGCCGAACCAGAGCTACAGGAACGGGACGACGTCGCCGAATGCAAGCTACAGGAATGGGACGACTTCTCCAAACACAAGTTATAGAATTGGGGCAACTTCTCCGAATGCAGGTTACAGAAATGGACCGACGTCACCTAACATGAACTACAGAAACGGGACGACGTCGCCAAGTGCTGTTTACCAACCCGAACCAACTGGCTGCCGGACCGAGACGACTTCCCCTAAGCTGGTATTCAAACCGACGTCCCCCGAGCTGCGCCGCACGACGACGTCGCCGACGCCGCCGCGACGTCCGACGTGCATTGTGGCGCCGCCTCCACGTCCCAACAAGCCGCGGCAACTCAACTTCTCGGACGTGTCCGACGTGTCGCGGGTAGAGCACTCGTACGTGACGTCGACGCCGACCAAGAAGCTGCTGGTGAAGTCGCCGTCGAGGAGGAACGCGTTCCAGACCGCCGTCATCTCGCCGCACTCGTACAAGGTGACACTCCCCCCCCCCCCCCCCCCTCTCCACCCCTCCTCCTGGAACAGTGCTCTCATTGATCATTCAAATACAAATATACACGCATTTTATTACTTTACGATAACAAGTCCCTATATTACCAAATGCACTCACAGCTGTCAATCATAAGTGTACATTTACATTCTCAAATAAAATACTTGACAAAGATTGGTCAATAATTCTTCATATATGCTTGAATCGATGGATATGTGGTTAACAGTGTGTTCAATTAATCTTTTTCTGATCTATTTGAAAATTAATGTCAATGATAGTCAATCCATTTTATGGCATGTGCTATCCTTAAAATATTTAAATTCACCTTAAGGTGGCTGTATATCACGTGACTTTTCAACCAAAAAGCTACACATTTTCATTTGGAAGGGTTCAGTTCAGCAAATACTTCTCACTCATCAGATAAGTTAGGACACATCAGTTGGACCTAATCTACGCAGAAAAGAACTGCGAAAATAACATATTCGATGATTTTACTTCCTTGCACCTAAATATTCTCAAATCAAGACCTGAAGTTGAAGGAAATTCTATGAGTTGCCAAGAACAGCAAACATTACTCTTATAAAAAGGCATGTATGCATCACAAACCTGACGCAATATCAGAATGTATAACATGCGCTCATTCTTCGTCTTTCCAGTGAAATGTTGAGACATTAATTATATCCACTATTATGAATGTAATGATTAAACGAACAGCACTTGGTTTTGACAGTCTTCACACGCGTACGTATACACGAAATTTGTGTTGTTTTTATTATAAAATCACTGCAAAATTAAATAATATTGACTGCAAATATTGATAAGCTCAAGTATGCAGTGAATTTCCTTCATAAATCACCTTGGATTACTCAACATGAACGATGTAAGGTATGTACTCATAGGTAACTATTTCTTTTGATCGGATGTAGAGAAATAAAGTCACGTGATATACAGCTACCTTAATTGCACATTTTATCAGCTAATCAATTATTTTATTCTTGTATACTCATCTTTCTTATAATTATTGAGCGAGCGTAGCGAGCGTCACCACGGTACTCTTATGGCACTTTCTCTGTGTTTTTTTTTTTTTTTTTTTTTTTTTTGCCTGCACTGCCCAGGTCAAACTGCACAACCAATCGATCTGAAATTTTGTACACATACTAACGTAATCTATGCGATCCCTGGGATCTTTTCTAAACGGTATCCTGTGATTGGTTCAAATTTTATAAAAATTATCTTTCGATTGGTTGGTTCGATCAATTTGAAATTTAGCAAAGTCATTGCAACCAACATTGTACCCAATCAAAAAAAATTTCAGCCAAATCCTCTAATTGGTTCAAATTTGAAACCATTTTTCCTGTGATTTTTGAAATTTAAACTGGAACCGATTGACCGACCAGCTAAAAACTTCGCATGGTCATTGGTACCAACATTTAAAGTATTTTTGCCAATTTTCACTCTAATCTGTCGTTATTTTCAAAAGTTTTTGTCATTTTAGGGACATTTTGCGTGTTGGCTGTCAAATTCACGGCGACTTCGAATCTACAGTTCAAGGCAAGGTAGTTAGAGCAGAAAGTTTTAAACGATATGAAACTAACTAGGAAAACGCTCTGTGAAACGCGTTGATGAGCGAGCACGGATACACGCAACACCTCGAACCGAAATTATGTCTATCGAATGTCATTAAAAGCCAACAATTCTTTAGTTTCGTCACAGACTTGTATAAAAATCTCCAAAATCTCCAAAAATATTGGTGCCAATCCTTGCTAAGTTTTAAGTTGATCGATTAAACCTTTATGATTGAACGGTTCCTTGTTAATTTTCAAAAATCACAGGATCTCGTTCAAAAAATATACCTGGGACCACCCATATGATATGATATTAGTGTGTACACAATATCAGATCAATCTGTTGAACGGTCATTATTAGTTTCATATCATTTAAAACTTTCTGCTCTAACTACCTTGCCTTGAACTGTAGATTCGAAGTCGCCGTGAATTTGACAGCCAACACGCAAAATGTCCCTAAAATGACAAAAACTTTTGAAAATGACGACAGATTAGAGTGAAAATTGGCAAAAATACCTTAAATGTTGGTACCAATGACCATGCGAAGTTTTTAGTTGGTCGGTCAATCGGTTCCAGTTTAAATTTCAAAAATCACAGGAAAAATGGTTTCAAATTTGAACCAATTGGAGGATTTGGCTGAATTTTTTTTTGATTGGGTACAATGTTGGTTGCAATGACTTTGCTAAATTTCAAATTGATCGAACCAACCAATCGAAAGATAATTTTTATAAAATTTGAACCAATCACAGGATCTCGTTCAGAAAACATCCCAGGGATCGCATAGATTACGTTAGTATGTGTACAAATTTTCAGATCAATTGGTTGTGCGGTTTGACCTGGGCAGTGCAGGCAAAAAAAAAAAAAAAAAAAAAAAAAAAAAACATAGAGAAAGTGCCATAAGAGTACCGTGGTGACGCTCGCTACGCTCGCTCAATAATGACCGTTCAACAGATTGATCTGATATTGTGTACACACACTACATATTATATCATATGGGTGGTCCCAGGTATATTTTTTGAACGAGATCCTGTATTTTTTGAAAATTAACAAGGAACCGTTCAATCATAAAGGTTTAATCGATCAACTTAAAACTTAGCAAGGATAAGCACCAATATTTTTGGAGATTTTGGAGATTTTTATACAAGTATGTGACGAAACTAAAGAATTATTGGCTTTTAATGACATTCGATAGACATAATTTCGGTTCGAGGTGTTGCGTGTATCCGTGCTCGCTCATCAACGCGTTACACAGAGCGTTTTCCTAGTTTAACTATTTAGGCGGACATTTTTTAATTTAGAATATTCGACTATAAGGTCGAACGCATATTATTTCTGAACAAGTTATCTGATGTTTCCAGATCGTCCCCCAGCCTGCAATGCACATGGACGAGTCCCCGACCAAAGCCTCCTGGATCATGCCTCCCACGTACCGCTCTCCTCCCAGAGCAGCTCTCGGGACGGCGGCCATCTTCCTGGGTGTCTGTGGGGCCGTGACGTGCATCCTCGGCCTCTACATGCTCTCACAGGTACGTACATAGACCTAGCTTTGGAACTATAGGAATCCTGCTCGTGACGTCACAGTGGTAGAAAAATGGAGGATGCTCTGGTAGGGGAAATGTGTCAAAGCTAATAAATAATAACTATACATCATATTTCTCAGATGAATATTTAACTTGAACATGTGTATGGATAACTATTGCGTATTATTATTAACTTGTAGGTACTTACTTAAATATCTTTCTTTCACAAGTAATCACTCTAAATATGAGATTTGGATTGCCTCTGTCAGATTTGTTAATTCCCTATACTTTTATGTAGGTTGCTATTGCCTTAGACTAAATAACTGTGCTATGGCAATCTTTTCTCACGCAGGATGCCTATTAGGTGACAGTTCGTGGTAAAAGAAGATTTTACATTTTCATAATATCGAAATCAGAAAATAACAAGAGTATTGTTCTTCAATGACAAAATAAAAACAGATGGTATGGAAAAAGTGAAATACATTGTGTATATATTCAGAAATCAGAACCATTATTAAAAAAAATACGAATTGTTACAAAACAGAAAATTAACAAAATTTGTTTATTCTGTTTATAAAATTTAAGTCAATTATAAATAAGTTAAAATAAGCACAAACGGAATAGAATTTTGTAGCCATCTTAGAGAACTTAAAGTTGATAAAAATAAAAATATTTACCTAAAATGTTCGAAATCAGCAGATTCCAAATGTTCATGACGTGATCCTTGAGTGTCTTCAATGATGTGACTGTCTTGAGAGAGCTTCAGAACCTGTGCCGCCACCGTACCGCTACTGTGCAGAAGACTGACGATGACGTATGTTGGTTCCAGGACGGACGCAAATACTACCTAGACTTCGGCTTTCTGTCAGGTCTGACGTCACTGCTGCTCGGATGTCTCGGGTTCAGAGCCCGGCGCTGGGAGTGGCTGCCGAACAGAAACTACGTCTCAGGTGAGTCAGGACCTTTCTGTCCTTACTGTCTATGCAGGAGCTTTCTGTCCCCTCAGATTATCATGTTTGGATGACTCGACACACCCCAAGGCTGGAGACTGGAGTGTAAGTACCATGCACGATTGACGCAGACGGACGACGCGAACGCAAGGAAATATTAGAAAGAAGAGTTTGGGAAAACCAACTCTTTGCGTTGGCGTCGTCTATCCGCGTCAATCTCGTTGGACACCACGTAGTTCTCGTCAAATCACCGAGGCGTAAGCAACATAGAGGGCGGCCAGTACTTGGATGGGTGGTTGCCCTTTTAAATCTTACTCACTAGACTAGACAGACTGCTGCCGTTTAGCCTGAGAGAAGGGTTAGTGTGGCGACCTTCTCCCCCTGTTATCAGTCTCTCGACGGCGCGGGTTGTGGAGGCCCGTGCTGTGACTGTCACACCGTCCTTTGGATGGGACGTTAAGCCGTTGGTCCCCTTGGTATTTTTCGTCAGGAGTAGGCTACATGCCGGTACCGAGTTTCCTCTCCTCCCTTCTCTATATTACATTCTCACGAGAAAAAGGAACTATCCTGTTTCTGTTGAGAAAATATAATTTTTTATGGATTTTTCTGTGTACCTTTAATCCTGTGACGTCACTTGTACTGACTATGACGTGTCTCTGCTCCAGGCTACGTGATCGTGTCGCTGTTCAGCGTGATGACGTGCTCGGGTCTGATGTTGATGACGTCATTGCGTCCCCGCCCCGGGTCGCCCCTGGCCGACGTCGCTGGGGGCGCCGTGTGCGCCATCTCCGTGCTCTCCCTGCTCCTGGCGGCCGTCGGGCTGGTGACGTCACACTGCTGCAGATATCCACCGCCAGACAACAGAGTGGAGCACTGCGCAGAGGGGTTCTCCCTGTGAGGTGCCCGTTCTGCCTGAGACAGAGGGGAGGGGGTGCCCGTTGTGCCTGAGACAGAGGGTCTACCCTCGTGGAGGTGAGGTGCCCGTTGTGCCTGGGAGAGAGGGGAGGAGGAGCCCGTTGTGCCTGGGACAGAGGGTCCTACCCTCGTTGGAGGAGGTGCCCGTTGTGTCTGGGAGAGAGAGGAGGAGGAGCCCGTTGTGCCTGGGAGAGAGAAGAGGAGGAGCCCGTTGTGCCTGGGACAGTGGGGAGGGGTGCCCGTCGTGCCTGGGACAGAGGGGAGGAGGAGCCCGTCGTGCCTGGGACAGAGGAGAGGAGGTGCTCGCTGTGTCTGGGACAGAGGGGTTCTCCCTGTGAGGTACCCGTCGTGCCTGGGACAGAGGGACTCGTGGGACTTCGACATATCGGTTCCAGGCGCTGAGATGGAGGCCTCTCAACAATCATACAAACCATTGACGACGAACATATTCTAAGAGGATGGGTACATTTTAGTTGAAATGAGGAATAGAAAATATAGAAGTCCCAGGAAAGTTTGATCTGGGAGTGTAATTGCGAGCAATTTTATGTTCAATTTTAATTTTCATAGCCAATAAGTCATTTAAAAAAATAATTTATGTTTTAAAAAAACTTATAATAAATGTTCATATTCAAAAATATGAACATTGACAGCAGTTTCTTCGGACTAAGAGATTGACAAGAAAGTCTTTGTCTTTGTCGAGGATGGACTAGTTACCTACTATACCGACCTACGAGTTGACATTAATATACGGAAATGAATCCTAAGCACGTGTTAGTGACGTGCTCGAGTTCCTCCTTCGCCTCTGAGGGGGGGGGGGGGGGAGAGGGGGAGGGGAATGTGGTGTTAAACTGTGTATGTAATTAGTCATTGTTGGCGTTGTTGAAAGTGAACCTCTTCTAAATGACATGATTGAATGTTGTTATAAAAATATCCTATACTTTTATTGCACTCTTGTCACTTGTGTTTGTGTTGCAAGTATGATACATTACATGATGTTTTCACGTTTGGATGACAAACTTAAGTGGTTAAGAGTTGATTATAATAAGTCAATCGATCTTTATTGTACTACTCGTAGCTTTATGTCCGATCTGCTGAAATGTGACAGACATTTACAAAGTTTATAATGCAGTAATTGAGTTGATTTCCATCACGATTGTGTACCCAATACGATCTTATGTTGTTTAAAATATGTATAAAAAATATATTGACATGTATAAAATAAAAATAATAACATAACTGATGCTCCGTAGTTAATTAACTTATACGGTACCTAAATGTCTCTTTCTGTCCTTGACATTATTCAGACAAGATCAAGATAATGTCATTCTAATAAAACAATATCAAATATCATGTCACGTCTATAATTGTGCGGTGTCAGCTGTCATTGCTTGCAGATAATTAGAGAAGTAGTTGGAAGTGCACTGCATTTACAGCAGGGAAGTGTTACTACTGTAATATCTTTCAATTAACTTTATTACTTGAGAAGCTGTGGTAATTGCTCGCTGTAAAGTTGATGGAATGTGTTAATCTTGAGCGATGAAGAATGATGATAATGAAGACTGAGCTTATGCAATGCAATGCAGGGAATCATGACGAGCATTGCCTCTTACAGTGACGGTTGTTCGATCAGAAGACCGTGACGAGGGCCCCCCAAATATTAAAAATAAATACTTTGAGAAAGCAGTTAGTGCTTCGTTATAACCGGTAATCACCGTAAAAATTATTCGTCAGAATAACTTCAACCATTACTAGAGCTATGGCAACGAAAATGTTTACTCTAACGGTTATGTTTGACCAGTGGTTTTTGATTTGTCGCGGTATTTGGCGGCGACTCCATGCTGCTTGCTCGCCTCCTCGCGCATTCATCTCTCCACATCAGGAACTGAGCTCCATAATGCAACAGGGTCGTCGCTGTCGTGGACGGATGACATTTCATTCTATTCAAGTGTCACAAATTATATTGCAAATAAAAGAGCACGATGGCATGAAATATTCATTTATATAACTATTATAATTATGGTATCCACTTAATATAAATATAATAATATAATTCAATCGTTTTCGTTTTCGTTTTATACCTATATAGCGCTTGACGTTCGAATATTTATTTAAATTTTCTGTAATAAGTTCCCTCAAGACTCAAATCAATTTTGAAATGAAACGCAATATTCAAATACACTGCCTTCAAGTTAGCAATTAGCAAACTAGGAATAGGAAGAATAGGAAGTGAACTATTATCTAAAAATCACGAAATACAAAATATTTCGTAGGACGTGCTTGTTAAAACAGAAGCCATAAAACAAGCTTGATGTTCAAATTATTTATGATACATCCGCTAATAAAAACACCGAACTTTTTAATGAATTAGAAACAGAATACTTGATGGTACAGATGACCACGACCAATAAAACTCTGCCAAACACATCCTCTCTTCATAAGTCCTTTGAGTTTGATCTGCTTGACTGGTATGACAGTATAATTATATATACAAGTCAATATAATTGCTAATAAAATATTTACAATATCAAGTAATAATGACATAGCAATGTACACAGCTAAATGAACTGAATGATAACAATCAATAATCAGCGAAGGTATTTATTATCAATTAGGAAGACATTTCCCATCGCCTCTAGGAATGTCAGGAATGTTCCTGTCGCCTAGACAAAGAAGTAAATCCTTGAATTCTACGCTTACTATAACAACTGTTAGGCGTCGCCCTCGCCGGGGTCACCGGGGTCAGGGGGAGGGGGGGGGGGGGGGGGCACTTAGATCTAGTGAAAGTAACGCTCCGGCTCACTCGCACCGCCGCCCCTCGCATCTTGTCTCTCTGTCGACGCCCCCACCTCCACGACGACGAGCTCGCGAGCGCGGCGTGAGTTAGTGTTGTTGTGGGTGAGCTCTCGGAACATTGTGTCGCATCGGGGATCGAACCATGGTCACATTATGACGACATAAGGTAGGACAGCTTTGGCGGCAGGCGCTTATTGTTATTGTTATCACGTTTCCGGATTGACTCTTTACTGTTGTTTCTGTAATCGTAAGAAATGTCCACAAGTATACATTTTTTTAGTAAATTACTTTCACTGGCTTGAATTATTATAATTGTGTAAACTGAAAGAAATTTGCATATTTCTTCAAGTGACTTGGAGACGTTTCTTATTACATGCCAATGAAAAAATACAAAGTATTTAGAAGTCAAGCTTATTGAAGTCTCAAGTAAAACCCTATCGATATATTGACAGGAGCTCTAGAGCAAACAAAGTGCCCAAGGTTCACATGTCAAAGAATTTTGACAGATTAAAAAAGACGCCTCGAAATAATATCATATACAAACCGACCTGCAATTGTATCAAATGTGTAAACAAACAACAGTTAATTTATGTTTTGTATTATGGAATGCATTATTAGGTAATTATTATAATCATGTTTTCCCATATAAATTGAGTGAAAGGAAGTGATTGTAATCTAATTATTATGCTTTGTTATAGTTATGAAATTATAGAAATATTCGCCCGTCAGGAGTGTGGTCCTTTTATCCCTTAACACAATCTCCAAAGGCAGTGAGTTCAAAAACACAGTTTTAGCAACCTATCATTACTATTATTATAATTCTTCTTCATTTGCATTAACACTATTTAACATAGATATGTGTACCCCGGTATTCGCTCCATTGTTTTCACAAATTCCATATCATAACAAATAACTGTCCCAACACGCTCTTTCCATGTAACTTCCTTACATGATCACTCGGTAATTATTCCATCAAAAACTCACCTTCATTTGAATTGCCCGGAAATAAGTAAAATTATCAAGTTTCGGTTGAATTTCCGAGTCGACGGAATATGAAATCAGCTACTAAAGAAGAGAAATCCACGTCGGAACGCTTCGGTAACGACTGAAAGAACATAAAAGGCGTTATTCAATGCGGTATGCATTATTAGACGTGATTCTAGCATGGCAATACTTCGCATTGAGCAAAAGTATTGAGCAAGCAGCTCGACCTGGATTGACTAATAGACTATGTCAGTTACAGGAGATATATTGTAGCTTGTACAAATTAAGTTACTACACGATTTTTCTGTTCGCAAGAGATAGCTGTTGTTATTGTTTCACTTGATGAAGAAATTGAGGCGGTCCCTGGTAAATTTGACAGAGTCTATTGGTTTTGATTGTATTTTGGGGCACAGGTACGAGTTCATAAAAAGCCCACGATTTTATGGAAGTCATTGTACTTTTATCGTATACGATTTGCTTTATTTCTAAACGAAAATAAGCTAGCTATTGAAGAGCGAATACGAATGAAGAGTTTGAAAATGTTGAGCTGTGCGAGATAATCTTTCGTCTTTCCAATTTTGATGAAGTCTATAAATCTCGAAAAGTGAGCGACTTATGTAATAATAATAATAATAGGATACATACCTATTATTTATAGGTATTATAAAACACACAATTGGTATTTTCAATCATGAATCGGAGATCTTCACAACAACTGGTTCATATTAATGTGAACCAATTTTTGGAGAGTATTCGCAACAATGGGCAACAAAAGAAACACTGCCTAAAGTATTGTTGTCTGCCTATTTCATGTAGGTAAATTAACTGCCTATCCATGACCGATATTATTTGAACTATTATGATCGGGGGGTTGTTACATTGCACTGCATGTACCAGCATGAAGTACATTCCAAGTGACCAGTAGATCGTGATCATGGCAGATGGCTGCGTGACATTCACTTGACCCAGGTTCGAGACCAAGGTCGGCTATCGTGCGCTCGGCTTATAGGCGTTATGAGAATTCAATCTCTATTAATTTAATTTCAAACTAATTTATTTCACAGAAACTATCATTCCTAGGGGCTCATATCAAACCATGTTTTTGTTAGAATTAATTAATTATTATTTATTTGATATTTAATTTACTCCTCAATTCTGGAGGTCAACCGTTGAAAAAGGTAGGCCATCAAATAAATTGTGTTAACAATTAACGTGTATATGGTCTCTCAATTCTCTGTGTAGTTTCTGCCATAAATTGAGTTAAAATAATAAGCAATGAAATCATTATCCCAGTAGATTGATTTACATAATAAAAATAAAATTGAATACAATAGTGTTCTCTAAGTCCACTCTTGTAATTTATAGGACTTTATACGGGGTTCCATAATAAAATATAATTAAAAATAACAATTTCAATGAAAATCATTCAAAATATTACAGTGAAACGTTAAATAATATTTTTTCGAAAAACCCTTCGCGTAAAATATTCGTTCAGTGAAAATCTGTATTCGGTACATCACCAAGATAATCAGCAGAGATAACTATTATTTAAATGATGGAAGTATTTCCATGAATGACAATGAATTGTAGTGGTTTAACAAAAAAACTTTCTGGTGTGTAACTCCTGAAACCATGCAGTCCCGTTGCCAGCTTCATCTCGTCGTTTTCACGGGCTCTGTGTTTTGTTTTTTCACATGAAAAGAGCGTCTTTCACGGGCCGTGGTTCCGAAGAAATGTAACAGTTGGTTGCTAAGTTAGCCGCCATGTTCTCGTTGACAAGGTGACGCTCTGAAGGAGATGAGGATCTTTTTCACAGCAGACCAAATGTCAAGATATTGTCTTCCGAAGAGAGATGGTCTACAATGATACATTTCTTAACCGTTTCTTGACTTACGTAAATGGGTCATAATCTGTCACATCCTCAAATATTATTACGAAGAAAATTAGGAGCTGCAAATGCAATATGAGCTGTTGTTTTACAGAAGCACGGTGAAAACGAATGTGACGTAGTATTTCTGTACTACAGAGAGAGGTATAGAGGGCCCGAAATCAATTTCAATGATTTTTTGAGGTGAGAACCAGTAATTCTGCGTTCATCTTATCAGATTTGTAATGGTGACATGTGTCATTTTGTAAGAGAAAACTGTATTGGTCGACTGAATTTCAATTGATTACATGATTTCAAAAGTGTGCGACGCAAAATCGAAACGATTGACCTCGGGCCTTCTACCTCTGGAGGTACAGATCTTATTATGAACGTACTTTTAAAACATACAACAGTATTATCACACAACAGATAACAGTATTTGGTATAGTCAATGATACAACGGAATTAAAATAACTATTTCATAACCACGTCTCAACAAATTTAATTTAATTTAAATCAAGGTAGAAATAAATGTTAAAATAACAAGTCTCCAGTTTCATGCTCAATAAATGATAAGAATTGGTACATTTTCTAAATAGGAATTTAAATTAAAATATAACATGTGCTAATTATAATAATTAATAATTATGTAACTTTTCTGACCAACAAAATCTAGCATATTTTTTTATATTCTCCTTTAAATACTTTAGGCTTAGCTACTTTCTCACCCTGAAGATCTGTAAATTTGATGACTTAATCCCATATTCATTACAAATTTCACAAAACAGTGTGAATATTTAGCTAGTCTCCAGGTAATGGGTTTCCCTATAGGCACGTACTTCCTTGTCTGATTTCACCACTGACATTCTGCTCTGACTGTCATATGGCGGGATAAAGAATGAGAAGTTCTTGTGATGCGCCTTAATTACTCCATGCTTGATTGCACGCGACCAAAAGAAATACGCTGAAAGGTGCCGGGTTCGGATCTAGGTCGAGTGAATCTCATTCAAACCCAAGATAATCCTCTGCCAAATGCCGAGAATATGGAGAATGCTCAGGCATTTTGCAACGAAATTTGCATACATTTACAATACAATAATATATTTAATATGAGTTGATGTACCTATAGTAAGTAAGAAGGTGTGTTTGTATGTATGCTATATACACCACAAGAGAAGGGTACTTCACACAAATGGGCTCATTTCTTAGGAAAGATATGCGGTTTTTAACTTGAAAAGATGCGTACAAATTGTCAAAATCAGCTTGACTGACAACCGACATTATCGTTATTATTTTTTTTGCCCTTATGTCGACTTTGGACAACCTAAAAGCTGTAAAATAGCATAATTTTGTAAGATATTGGAGGTTTTTATGTGGATTACTTCATTTGCTATAGAATAGGTATAAATAATACTAAATACCTATCTTAAATATGGCACAGTCAGGCAATGGCAAGTACTGGTATTAAATGAAAGAGTAACAGTCCCTCAATTCGTGCAGAGATTCTAAAATTAATTGACTGAAAATTATACAAATTATCTATCATTTAAAATCGCGCATTTTACAAATCAACCCGTAATGTCCAATATCAAACACAGATTAGTGGTAATTCTTCCCACGGACATAAGGAAAATTATTTAAATCGGTAGCTTTAAAACTAATTTGCAATTTCGACCTCTGGCCCTCACGAAATGATTTGATTGCTTATTAAAAAGCTGACGCAATGGCAAGTATCATAAGAGCAAGCATGAGTATGAGATAAAAATGCTGAATCAGGTTGGTATTGCCCACACCTGCAATTAACCCAATGCAAATCACCTGATAAAGACTCTTAATTACTAGTGAATTGTATTACACTATTCAGATGACAATCAGCTTGTCCGTGTTAAAAACAATCGATTGATATCACGAAATGCAATTCGATCTGGCTAGCTTGCAGATATCTGCGTCAATGCCATTGGACTCATGGAATGCTTGAGAAAAGTGTGGCGGAGAGCATTCTGTATTGTATCGTATTCAGTATTGAATTCAGACTTTATTGTGCCGGGGGGGGGGGGGGGGGGAGGGGGGTCCAAATTCCTGGGGTTAAATGCAGTGCCTCCCGAGAAGAAAATAATACTCACGATTTTAGAAATGAAAGAAATGTCTACTTTGTTTTCAGCTGTTGTCCACAAATTCGAAATATTGCTTTGCTAATAGCTGTTTAATGCACGAAATCAGTCAGTTCTCCTTCAATTTTCCCAGAAGAGTTAAAATTTTAGATAAATTATACCTAACTGCTCAAAAAGATATTTTAAAAATATAATTTTCTAAACAATTTAGAAGTTTACATTTTTATATTTTATAAACCGACATATTTTAAACGTGTTTTGGGTCGCTTTTTATTACAATTTTCAGATTCTTTTATATCTGACTAAAGGAACCTTGTTCTGACCCCTACTTCTAACCAAGTAAAGTATTATTTTTTTAATTTTAAGAACTATTTTTTGAAATAACGTTGTAATTTTATTTTTGCCCCTCTCATTCATGATTCCCCTTCATCATTCATGATTTCACATGTTGAATGCTTAATTTTTATTGTATTTTAGTATTTACAGTTATCTTGCATCCAACTTCCACTGCAAACTAAATATAGTTCGCTCTTTTCATCGCTTTAGACATTACAGAGTAGAAGCTGTGGGCACTCTTCAGCTCCTGGCAAAGAAATAAGACACATAATTACATCTGATAACAACAAACTGAACGACCAGGACAGGGGCCCTTTCTATAACAATAAAACCGGCTGATTTGGCTGGAATCCGATTCACGACCATATGAATAACATTGCATGACATCGGATTCCAGCGGAATCGGGAATTTTAAAGTTATGGAATAAGGCCCCAGAGCACATTATCATTTCACCACGATGAAATAATCATTGAAATGAGATGGCTTCATCGGTTTACTCACTGCTAGAAAAGTCCTCATAGAAAACGGCACAAAATACATTGCTCTGAGAACAACAGGTTGATTAGACATCGACATCATGATCCTCATTCATTGATCTCTTGAAGCTGTCAGAAGCTTCGAACCAATCACAGCCGTAGACAGCCCCCCTCACAGCTTCACTCTGAACACGGAAGAACAGGGAGGGTAATTGACGCTCAAATGTATGGACAACATTGCCACTTGTTGCATTCTTACCGCTTCAGTTAGAATGTCACCAAACAGGCGCGTAGGAACTTCATTTTGAGTGGGGGGGGGGGGGGGGGGGGGGGGGGGTCAAAATTATGGGGATCAATGAATGTGAGGAAAAGTAGTCGTCGTTACATTGGGGTCTGGGAAGCCCGCAACCCAAATTGCCCCGCAGGGCCTTTTTTGAATTTTTGATACAAAAGAATCGAATTTGAAGCTATTTTTGTATATTTTTCAAAGAAATTTACAATGTGTGAAATGCAATATTCTGTGGAAACTTTAAGAAATGTAATATAATTTGTAGCTATTTGTTTTTAATACCCATTATTGGCCCCGCAGGGAATTTTTTGGGTTATTGATACAAAATATTCGAGCTTAAAGCTATTTTAGCATACTTTTCAAAGAAATTTAAAATGTATGAAATGCAATATTCTGTGGAAACTTTATACAAATGTAATATAACTGTAACTATTTGTTTTTATAGAATCCCCATTGGCCCCGCAGGGAATTTTTTGAGTTTTTTATGCAAAAGAATCGAATTTGAAGCTATTTTGGCATCGTTTTCAAAGAAATTTAAAATTTGTGATATGCAATATTCTTGGGAAACTTTGACAAAATGCATTATAATCTGTAAATTTTATTATTCGATAAAATCCCTAAAGATAATCGATTATGAATAGATTTTGGAATTGCTTTGAAAACGGTGCTTATTCGGTATCATAGTTTAACGTGTAATTATTAAATTGTATTCATGAGGATGATAATGTTGGACAAATGAGTTATTGTCTAATTGGATAATACCTCTGTTCAATTAGCTTTGCAAAACTTGGGAAAATTTTGAGAATTCAACCTCATAATGGAGCAAATTTGTGCATTTTTGGATCTCTTTATCAAAATTTGTGTGTATCTGGGGGTTATATCTGGGGGTGTCAAGATGAAAAGTGGGGGGGTCATGGACCCCCACTCCCCCCCCCCCCCCCCCTTCCTACGCGCCTGTCACCAAACCAACATGTGAGCGCAACAATGAGCGACCCGATTGACATCAGAAAGACGCATATCCCAACAAGTCCGTTATTGGATTTCACATGAGAGAACCGGCAGCAATTGTTGAGTTATCATGTGCGGTGCATCATTCTCAGATTGGAGTGAAAAATTGTAAAATCTATGTAATTTTGATCCCAATAACAATACAAAATTTGAAATTGATCAGACGAGACAATATGTTCAGTTTTACGATTCAACCAATCAGAGGATTTTGCTTGAAAACTAATAAATAAAAGCAGGTTAGGATTGTAGTGAGTTTGTAAAATTTCAGATCGATTGGTTCATCATGACCTGAGCAGTGCTGCCTATACAATCAAAAGCAAGCAAAAACATAAGAGTAGGTACAATGAATGCTCGCTGCGCACACTTAATAATGTGAGATAATTGATCATTGATCAATCAATGTCCTGACCCCATGTCCTGACATCCGTTAAAACTTGGTATTGATTTCAAGGGTTAGTTTGTATTATTCTAGAAGAGAAGTAAGATGAGAGGACTCACCGTCGTGAGGAACAGAACTGCAAATGTTGATAAGATGAGATAGACAATTACTTCGCTAATTAAATTTGGTTGCAGTAATAATTCCACATGATTCAAAACTCTGAAATAGGTATAACAAATTATTATACAATTAATTGAAAGAAGTTGAGTATTTTTAACGAAATATGGAATAATTTTAAAATAGTAAGTAGTGAATTGTTATTTCTTAATCAAAATGATAAGAATATATTTTATCAGGATGTTCGAAAAGAATACATTAACAACTCAGCTCACTTGATCAGCTCCTGATGATGCTGGATGCATTTCTTCAGACGTCTCTCCATCTCCAAGTCAAGCTCACGCTTCTCTTCATCAGCATTCTCAATGATTCGATGCCGCTGATCTTTAACCAACTTCCAACCACAAGTTCTATCATTCAAGGCAATAGCAACATGGTCGTCTTCAATGTCCAGTTGATTTATCATAAAGTAAAGAGAGTCTCTACTCTCCTGTTTTCGGAAGAAAATCTCTTGTTAACACTGAAATACTCATCATGCAAAGCTGATGGTGCAAGAAGATTTGTTCCCCCTTGCTCAGCTGGTGTTCGACTGTTCTCAGTCTTCTGGCGACGCTTGGCCATGATGTGCTCGAGACTGTCAGCTCGGATATTCAACAACTTGTCGCACAAGATTCGGTCTTGCCAGATTAGATGATACAGGAACATATATATCGTGTACTGAATGACAACGAACAGTGTATACGCAGAGACAATTGAGATGCCATAGTAAGTCATTGTTACTTCATGGAGAGGTGAAACTGACGGAATATGCAACCTGCAAACATTACTCATTAGTGCCTAATACCATATCAATCACATTTTAGTATTTAGTAATAGCTGACCTGCCCGGCGTTGCTCGTGCCGGAGGGTGTAGGGGGGGGGTTCATGAGAGTAGAAAATTCGGAAGATTGTTTCGTAAGTTTTATGACACCAAGATAATGTGAAAAGGTGAAATTACCTCTGGTACATTCTGCCTTTAAGCTGAATTTCTTCAATTAGGGGTGGTTTGTGGGAGGGAGTGAGTAGCCTAAAATGTGGACAGGTTAACGAATTACATGTGTGCAAAATTTTATTGAGGTCGATCAATGGTGTAGGTGTATATGGCCGAAAGTGTCAATGTAATTTTTTCAATTGGGGTGGTTTTTCAATTAGGGGTGGTTTGGCGATGGGGGTAAGTACCCTACGATGTGCGCAGGACCCCATAGAAACTCCATGCCAATGCCAAGTTTGGTGGAGATCGGTCAAAGGATGTAGAAATGTATGAAGAACATACATACATACATACATATACGTCTGTATATAATATATAGATTGCCAGGAATTACATTGACTGTTGTCATGGAAGTAGGTCTAATCAACTGTTTAAAATTTTGAAGAGTATTGAAATAATGGCTTTTAGTTAAAAATGTATTAATTCTGAAATTGTCTTTATATTTTGGTCAAAGTGACCTCACAACTAGAAAACGTCACAGAGGTAACCTGCGAAATAAAAACGCGCACCCCGACTGGGAATCGAACCCAGATCCTTCGGGTTTCCGGCCCTATGCTTTAACCATTAAGCTATCGGGACGCATTCTTAATCAGCAGGTTGGGTTGCCATACAACTCTTGCGAGTCCGAGTATCTGACCTATACACGAAGACTGAAGCACTTCGACTTCATTTGACAACGTGAATACATCTCTCTCGAATGGCTATGCTCAAACTTCTGAGCTACGAGTGGATTGTTTGATAATGATGGAAAATTTAGTGAATCTCTCACTTAGGGATGGTGTTTCAGAGGTAACCTGCGAAATAAAAACGCGCACCCCAGCGCGTTACCTCAGGTTATTTCGCAGGTTACCTCTGAAACACCATCCCTAAGTGAGAGATTCACTAAATTTTCCATCATTATCAAACAATCCACTCGTAGCTCAGAAGTTTGAGCATAGCCATTCGAGAGAGATGTATTCACGTTGTCAAATGAAGTCGAAGTGCTTCAGTCTTCGTGTATAGGTCAGATACTCGGACTCGCAAGAGTTGTATGGCAACCCAACCTGCTGATTAAGAATGCGTCCCGATAGCTTAATGGTTAAAGCATAGGGCCGGAAACCCGAAGGATCTGGGTTCGATTCCCAGTCGGGGTGCGCGTTTTTATTTCGCAGGTTACCTCTGAAACACCATCCCTAAGTGAGAGATTCACTAAATTTTCCATCATTATCAAACAATCCACTCGTAGCTCAGAAGTTTGAGCATAGCCATTCGAGAGAGATGTATTCACGTTGTCAAATGAAGTCGAAGTGCTTCAGTCTTCGTGTATAGGTCAGATACTCGGACTCGCAAGAGTTGTATGGCAACCCAACCTGCTGATTAAGAATGCGTCCCGATAGCTTAATGGTTAAAGCATAGGGCCGGAAACCCGAAGGATCTGGGTTCGATTCCCAGTCGGGGTGCGCGTTTTTATTTCGCAGGTTACCTCTGAAACACCATCCCTAAGTGAGAGATTCACTAAATTTTCCATCATTATCAAACAATCCACTCGTAGCTCAGAAGTTTGAGCATAGCCATTCGAGAGAGATGTATTCACGTTGTCAAATGAAGTCGAAGTGCTTCAGTCTTCGTGTATAGGTCAGATACTCGGACTCGCAAGAGTTGTATGGCAACCCAACCTGCTGATTAAGAATGCGTCCCGATAGCTTAATGGTTAAAGCATAGGGCCGGAAACCCGAAGGATCTGGGTTCGATTCCCAGTCGGGGTGCGCGTTTTTATTTCGCAGGTTACCTCTGAAACACCATCCCTAAGTGAGAGATTCACTAAATTTTCCATCATTATCATAGAAAACGTCAGTATCATTCTTGCCCATTTCCTTCCATTCAAAGATAGGTAATAACTATCAGAAAACTTTGTATATCAAATCAACTAATTCTTACCCTTGTAATACTGGTAATTGGTCGACGATAGAGAAAAAATAAGCAACAAAAGGTGTCGTCGTAATGATGAGAAAATAAAGGAAATACATAGAATATTTCAACATAAAATCTGCCAATTCCTTTGCATTTTGCACTGAAATTCGATGTCTTCGTGTACTTGACGAATACTTGTCAATGGCGTCCTGTAACTTGACGTACGCGCCCCACAGCTCTTCAGGGAGCCAGTAGAAGTTGAAAAGATGAACAAACAAGAGCATGTGGAGACTGAAAGCTAATATTAATTCCGGATAGATCTCGACGGTGATATCTGTAGAATGTCGATAGAAGTAGAAGCAACGACAGATTATATCGTAAGAGAGCTCGACAATGAGAATACGAGGGAGATAAAACCTGGCTCTGCTCATCACGTGGTCCTTCGCTTCATAGTGGTAGTCGCTCTGCGCTCATCCCTGTGGTAGTCAACACAATCGAAGTTCATTAGGCAAGATTGTTCTGGATCCCCATGTTGACTATTTCAACGAATATTAACGTAAATACGAATAGATAATGTTTGAACCATTATTCAAAATTAACTTGTAAAAAAGCACGTTTTTAAAAGAACGCTGCCCTTTATTATCCCCAGTCAAACTTTGATTAAATTCTGCTATATTCTCACATCTTGCTTTGTACTTGATCTTTGTTCAAATAAAATTACGTTAATTAAATACTTTATCACTAAATTGTTTACATAACCTGTTTTCTCAAGTTTCCGTTTGTTACAATTACATTATTTCACTTTCAAGAAAACTGCTGCATTCGTGAATTCAACTGTCAAAGGGCTGAAACACTTACCAATACTATGTACGTATTATTTTCATAATCCTGTCGAAGACGTTCAAATCGCCTTCCATTTCGCTACTTTCAACATCAGCTCGCGACATTCTGAATTTCTGAGTCGTGTAATCAGCAGAGATGTAGTCGAGGTTCTTGAAACTCACACAGAACGCGTTGATATGAAACTGAAATAATTCTATTTTTGGGGTTTCTCAGCACGCAACCATTCAGAGACATGTTACCTACAGTAAGCGACAGGGCAATTTGAACCCCAGGTATAATTTCCACCCCTACTGAACCTTCCCCCACCATGCTACCACGCGGCTGACTGCAGTCTCGGCGAACAATCAGACCTGTCACAACAAATTGACATGGGTCGATATCCAACCACCTCATTAGTTACAAATATTATTTTAATGCGTTTTTGCTCAAAATGATTTAGTTTTTGTCAGATTATTATACTGCCTTAAAATTGAATGTCATACCTCTTTTAAATTTAAAAAATGGTCAATATTTGACTAAACGACGGAAAAAGGTGTATCACTGCAAATACAGTTGGAAATTCGATTTGTCGCCCATAATAAAGTTGCGTTTGTTTGTTTGTTTGTTTCATGAAGTTATATAAACGATCGACCAGACAGTTAATAATTGCTAGATTGTATGACGCAACTCCAATTGCATTCATTCAATATTATTGGACAAACATTGATTCTTCAAATCAATAGTTGTGCATGAATAATTCAAATTATAGTCGCAAATTTTAACAACGAATGAAGATGAATGAATCGCCGTGTTAGTCTTTCACACCAAGTCTAGGATTCTGCTTACGCAAGTTTGCATACACTGTCAAAACTAAACGACGCTCTTGGCTTGACACTGGCTTCCCTTTCGATCGAGCACTCAAATATTTGTCGGGCGATTGGTCACGAGCTTGATGGTCTGCCATGGCGAGTGAAAAACACCCACTGATGCAAATTATTGTCGATAATAATAATATCGTCCTCGAGTAGAATCTCAAGCCCCAAATTTAATGACAATCAACAAGAGTCAGCTGTACTAAAAGGTAAACATTGGTGATAATATTACCTAAATATCGCTATAAATTGAGTCAACTCATTCAAGATCCGCCGTCACATCCTCATTCCTTAGCAATGATCAGATATTAGACCATCTTGCAAGATAAAACTTTATTTACCCCAAAGAAACTAATAAATTAGCTGTCAAATTATTACGTTTCTTTGATGATGTATTTGAATATCATGATATTATTCAAATTGTGTATTGTAACATAAAATCATCAGACGCTGCACACAAACTGCTTGGAAACACGGCGATTCATTCATCTTCATTCGTTGTTAAAATTTGCGACTATAATTTGAATTATTCATGCACAACTATTGATTTGAAGAATCAATGTTTGTCCAATAATATTGAATGAATGCAATTAGAGTTGCGTCATACAATCTAGCAATTATTCACTGCCTTGTCGATCGTTTATATAACTTCATGAAACAAACAAACAAACAAACAAACAAACAAACGCAACTTTATTATGGGCTATAAACCGCGACAAATCGAATTTCCAACTGTATTTGCAGTGATACACCTTTTTCCGTCGTTTAGTCAAATATTGACCATTTTTTAAATTTAAAAGAGGTATGACATTCAATTTTAAGGCAGTATAATAATCTGACAAAAACTAAATCATTTTGAGCAAAAACGCATTAAAATAATATTTGTAACTAATGAGGTGGTTGGATATCGACCCATGTCAATTTGTTTTGACAGGTCTGATTGTTCGGCGAGACTGCAGCTCGGCAGCGTGGTAGCATGGTGGGGGAAGGTTCAGTAGGGGTGGAAATTATACCTGGGGTCCAACTTGCCCTGTCGCTTACTTGTACTCGATTATTTATCGTTATTGGACGCAATATTACGCCAAGGACACGAAACACTAAGAAAGCTCTGATTTATTTATTTTCAGTAATTTTGTAGCATATTTGCTTCATGCTCGGTTACAGAGTAGTGTAGGAAATCATGAATTAATATATTCACTTTCTATGAACTGAATATTATTTTATTTTATTCCATCCTTTCCAAATTTGCTTTGGGCAGGGTTAACAAATTACAACATACACAATAACAATATTAATATTTCAATTTGAAACAAATTTCAAGGGAACTCTGTCAGGGTCAGTTTGCCAGACAGACTTGACACTTCATTCTTCATTCGCTTCTCTTCTCTTTCAATGATCCTACCACCACTTCTCTTTACTTTATTTCCATATGTCTCCCCTCTCTTATCTTCTTGTCCATTTTGATTATATTACTTCCACCTCTTTCTTGGACTTATGACTCTTCTTTATTAGTTATATATATTAGTTCAATATTAGTTATAATATTAGCCATTAGTCATGTATTATTCTCAATTTCAATTTATTATTTTACTATACTGTGTCCTAGTGGCAGTCATGTCTGATGACAGTGTTTTGTTTATTAAATAAAAGTTTTCTCTCTGCTCTTCTTGGAATCATTTTCATATCCTTACTCTTCTAAACCATTTCAGCCCCTCTCTTCCAATATGAACATTTCAATTTGAATTTGGTATGCATGTTTAATGTAAATCTCCAATTTGAACTTATTTCATAAGTATGTATAAAATTCCATAAAACACTCCGGGAAAAAAATTCAGTCAAGCCTCCTCTAACAAAAAGAAAATTGGAAAATCAAGGAATTCATCACTAAAAAGTAGTATCTATAATATAATATCTATAATATAAAAAAAATCTTGTCACACCGTATATTTAAATCAATGGAATAGAATTTCAGTGGTCAGAATTGAATGAGAACAGATGCATCAAGCCAAGATACTAACGCTCTGTCTGTCTCTCTCTCCCTCACACGCAGCATACTAACGCTCTGTCTGTCTCTCTCGCTCCTATAGTCGCAGCATGCAGGAGGTCTACGAGGTGAAGGTGCGGTCACGTGGCGACGCCTGTCAACTGTACCCCAGCGAGCGTCGCTACAGCGCGTCGACCGTCGGCGGTCTGGGGCTGGTGCACCTGCTGCTGGGCGCCACGACGCTGCTCCTGGCGTCGCTGGGGCTCGCCGCCGAGGACGCCGCGTGGACGAGATACGGAGGCGGCGTCGCGCTGGGCGTCGCGGCCATGGGGGCGGCGGCGGGCGCTATGTTGGCGTGGAGGCGGTGAGTGGGGGCGGGGGACATATCTATACTCTATATTCGCCGCCGAGGACGACGCGTGGACGAGATAGGGAGGCGGCGTCGCGCTAGGCGTCGCGGCCATGGGGGCGGCGGCGGGCGCGATGTTGGCGTGGAGAGTGGGGGTGGGGGTCAGATGATGTTGCTAGGATACCTTGAGCATAGAGCGTTTATAAGTCTCCTTTTGGGGTAGAATGTATAAAAATCTATTTATTGACGGCTGTCGTAAAATATGGTTGACCGTACTTTCTAACGCAGTCTAACTTTCTAATCAATAAAACATTAAACATTAAACCTCTATGATTAAACTGATGCAGGTACTGTGCCTGCATCAGGCGAGCTTTGCGCATGCAAATTAATGTAATGATTTAAAAAAAAAATGAAAAATATTTTCGATTAACTATTGTAGTTCTTGACCTATTTGGCTAAAAATTTGTATAATCTGATTAAATCTTGGTCCCCATGAGTGACCATACAAAATTTGAACGTTTTCGAGTAAACGGTCCATTTTCACTTTTCAACAAATCTGGGAATTTTACTAAAAATACCCACCCATTACCGCGGGTATGGCATTAGTGTATGAGACCTGGAAGATGTAGGCAAAAATAAATAAAGAATGAATGGAAGACCGAAAGAAAGAAACGACAAAGGAACTACTTTGACAGTGACATCAACCTCCACCCTCTTCCCCAGGTGGTACGTGGACAACAACATCCGCCACTACCTAGCGGCGTCGATCGTCACCGGCGTCGTCGCCGTCGTCTGCTTGATCGCCACCGTCGTGGCGCTGGCGTCGCTGCAGGAGGAGATGACGTCGCGACGTCTGGAGGCGCTGATCGCTGCCAGGTCGACGCCGAGAGGTTCGTAACTGTCACACCAGTCGACACACGTCTCTTTACCTTTAGCAAGGCCCCTAACATGGGGAATGTCATTGGTTTTTGTTTTGTCCACAAAGAGTTAAAAGAGTCTGGATGCATAAGATGTTACATTTGCTAATTCATCACTCATCACTCATCAGGTCCATTGTAGTACTGCTTCTTTCACATAATGGGGTGAACTAAACTTGGACTAAACTATTTAATCCAATATTAAGTTAATCTTTGGTAACAACGGCTCTTACTTGACTAGTGACTTAAATTAGAGCAATTTGGCTCAGGGTTCGCTCTTGACTTGGACTTGGAGAGTTCCTCTGGTTCGATTCCCGCGGCCGTCTCTGGGGTTTACTTCCGTTGTCGAGAGGTAAATGATGAGATGGTTCCTTAGTCCGACGTCTTCTAACATCCATCCTTACCTATTATGCATCATCATAATCAGTCCTCATCTGCTATTAATATTGAAATTAAAATTCATCGCAAATGAATGTGAATGTGGTCGTCCAATAAAACAAGTGAAGGTGAGAGTTGACCTTCAGTGACCTTCTTCTAATTGTCCAGAAGCGAGTGGGAAATTTACATCGTGAGTTTTCTACGAGAAGTTGGTTTCTTGTCTGCATTTTCACAAAGATGGAGTTAGTGACTTCTATAGCAGAAGCCACCAAACTGTTACGTAATCATGATTTTAATTTTCACTCTGTTTCAGTTTCGCCCTATGACATTTACTCCGCCGTCGCGTCAGAGACGTACGACAGCGTCCCGACGTCGCTCAACGCCTCCGACGTCGACGCGTGGTACGTCGACAACTCCACCCTCTCCGACGCCGTCCCCACCGAGCTCGACATCGCCGACGTCAACGCCACCCTCACGCCGTTCTTTCACGGCGAACCGACCTACACGGACGAGATCCGCAGCGTCCTGCTCATCAACATCCTCATCGCGGCGGTGTTGGAGTTGGTCTGGTGCGTGCTGTCGGCGAGGATCGCGTGGAGAGGCGTCCAGAGCGACTACGAGGGCGGCGAAGTGAAGAAGAGGCAGAGGGTCGTGGACGGCGGCGAGAAGGTGCGACCGGATATCTTGCACAACGTGATGAGAGGCGTGGAGGTGGGGGGTGACGCGAACCTCCCGCAGAGGGAGAGCTGTGTGGAGTACGAGGAGAGGGTGAGGAGGTTTCTGGCGAGTAATAACCTGCAGGGAGGGGTGGCGCCAGTCGTGGCGCCGACAGTGGAGAAAACTGTTCAGTGAAAACACAAACATTACCTGTTGTGTTGTAATTAGAGTTCCAAGAAGAGATATTACTGCCAAGTTCATTTTGCTAATTTGAAACTAGAAATTGAACACAACAAATCTTGGGGCTTACTGCAGAAAGTCACTAACTAAAATGTTGTGATTTTGAGATAATTGTGATGCACTGAAGAAAAAACTCTTAGTAGGTATCTTATTGTGCACACTCAATGAAGGATAGATAATCGCTGAAACGTACTCCAGTTACTTTACGATAACAAATTATTTTGTTTCGTTGTTTTTTTGGTGAAAACTAAAAATTGAATATTGCTGATTTTTTAATGATGTAAGTATGCGTCAAATTGCCAGGCTAAAGAAACGACTATTGCGAATTGATGATGCTGGGTAACTCAATTTTCATAAAATTGAGTTAGTGAATTTCTGCAGTAAGCCACGATATAATCTTTGTAGATGATTCTGTCATTTGTTAATTCGTCATTTAGAACTATGTTTGTAAATAAATTCACTAACCCAGTTGCGATGTCCGCGTTGTATTTAGTCAATTATGACATTTCAAATACGTAATTATTGTAGAGTTTAAGATGAACTAATGTTTGTGTTATTGTGACCAATTCAGATGGAATGGCTGTTACATGAAAGATAGAGAAAGTGGAGCCAGCCAAACAATAAAATGTGATTTTATGTAATTTATAAAATTATATCCCCCTTTCCTTTCCCTTCTTTGTGGACATAGATTGAATTCTGAACGTGCATTATTTGTTCATTATCAAAAGCAATTGTGAGTGAAAGTTTAATCTTTACTCAATTAGCAAGTGTAATTATAAAAAAATCAAAGCAAACCGTCACTATGTCTTTTATCAATAGCGAAGTTTATGTAAATTTAATTCCAGAATGAATTGAATTTTCTGAATGGTGGCGTTATGAATGATGAAATGTGCCTGAACAATAAAATGGTATACTAATATTTTTGTTATAGCTGCGTATAATATCAAGCTATTTACAAAGATTGATAAAAACGACACATTTTGAAATAATATTTCTCCCCAAAAATATTCAATTTTAATTTTTATAGTTAACGATTTTTTTAAATTTTCTGGTAATATCAGTTTGTTTATTATTTCAGTATGTTTTGCTATTTCTAAATTACTAGTATAACTTTAATAAAACGTCCCTCCTCCCTACACAATGAAATGAAATGAAAGTATAATTTGGGAATGGGAAAGGAAAAAAATATTTAAGACACTGCGTGTAAAATGCACATATTTAATTTATTAGGTACTATTGAAAAATTATGAAATGGAATCACATGTAGGTATTCATAGGATACACAATCGGATAAATTGACTTATTTGTTAGATTGTACTTTATTTGGATTTGTTGTCATATTTTGACTGAGCGGACTAAGCTGCCCACCGCTTCTATCAATCTCTCTTCCTTCATTCGTTGTTTGATGAATATCGCGAACAGCTTCGATATTCAAGGTCGCGGCAGACAGCCGTGAAATAACATTAGGTGCAGACGTGGATCGGTAAATATCGCAGTTGATTGTAGTAGAGTAATGATATTGTTTCCCCCCCACCCTAAACTCCCCCCACTCTATCACTATAGTAACACTTCGACGATTACAGTTCGCGTTTAGCACTCGCAGCTAAACGATATTAAAAGTTCGTAAAGAAACAGTTCGTTTGGTCCCGAGTATCCTCCTTAAACCGATAAAATAAATACGATCGTTTTGCAATAGCAAAGAAACACAACACAGCGACGTAGTAAATTATCATACGTATTAAAATGTTAATTTCTCAGTCTCAATGGTGGCAGTAACGATGGAAGATGCGAGGTAGTCACTTGTCCAGATCGGGACTCCGGGACTGGCCGACGGCGGCGCGCGACGACGGGTTGATGCTCAGCGTCTGGAACGGGGGGAATCCGTCGTCTCGGAAGTACGCGTGGCCGAGCGACGAGGCGGCCGATATCCGTTGCGTTGGTTCGAACCTCAGCATGTGCTGGAACAGAGGAGCAAACAATCAGCACCGCTTACGACACGGTGGAAGATGTAATGAAGAAATAGGAGGTATTCTATTCATAAATTTCTATTATGTACATCTGCACTATGGGAAAAGGGGAATAGAATCTACATTGGCTTCATTGTTGGAGTATTTTTAAGTGTTCCATGCTGTTAACTTGTCAAAAGAAGCAAAAATGCTCAACCAATCAGCTCTTCAGAGTGGTCATATGAGAACTTAAAATCTGTAAAAACAATTAAATACCTCATAGATTCTATTTTACTGCTCTCATGGTACACCCACAGACACATAAATTGCTTTAAAAATGTAAAGTCCTTCTTGAAAACTTTATTATCCGGACGAACACACAGAGGCAAAAGCAGATGCGAGCATGTGGGGTTGAATGATTTGAATATAAGAACCAACGAACCACCTCATACATACGTAATAAATATTTCTCCATTCAACAATATATTATGATGGTAATTCGAGTACCAACTTATCAGTTTACCATCAATTCTTATAACTGCGGGTGTACTATTCGGGGGCCTTCAGACAATATGTACATGTCCTAGTACAATAATTCATTCCATTCCCCTAGAATAATATAATGTCAAGTGGACTCTAGATTGCTCAGGTGGTTGTAAGCGGTCGAGGGTTATCAGCTGGACCGACATCACATCGTAAGAGTTACCTCGAGCAGTTCTTGTCCCGAGGAGCAGATGTTTGGCACGACGGCTCGGAGCGACATCGGCGGCCGCGGAGCGAAGGACGACCAGCAGATGGAGGTGTTCTCGGGCCACGAAGACTCGCTCGGCGTTCCCATCACCCTGAGACAGATCTGAGTTTCAATACATTGCACTCGCTCACTCAACTACAGCAGTTGAAACACGGGCCTTATGTATAACACGGCACCGAAACGGTTTGGGCCAAATCCAGATATTAAGGTCATAGAATATGACAACTCGAATAATGGGTTTTAAAAATTTAGGCGTAATGCTCTCTTAATGGCAGTGAAATTAATTCAGTCAAAATGAGATCAAGAAAAGATATCGAATAAGTACCATAGACCGTTTTTTTCACAAAATGTCATGTCAGCACAAATTATTTTGACTGCATTTAATAGAGAAATCTTGACAGCTGTCATCAATTTAATATATAATAAACCATTCTTCTCTTCCACATTTTTTATATTTTTACACATACACAAAGTAAACACATTAAAAAACTAACAATGAATAAATTAGAAAAAAGTAAAGATATTGAATAAAAAATAGTAAGTGATCAAAACTTTAAACATTTCAGACGGTTTAATCCCCGACATTAGGCAGATTAGAATTAAGTCTGTCAACTGCCTAGCAAAAAATGAGTTATTTTAACATCTCATTTAAGCTTGATAGCGTGTGTGTTACGTGAAAGAAGAACCACTCACTGGAATATCCTGTCCAGCTGGTCTCCCTCGGAAGAGCCCTGGAAGAGCGGCGTGAGTCGGAAGAGTTCGGCCATGATGCAGCCGCACGACCAGAGGTCGACCGCGGTCGCGTACGCTTGGCCGAGCAGCACCTCGGGCGGTCGATACCAGAGCGTCACCACCTGCACACGAGTCAAACATTACATGGAGAGCTGTGAGACGTTAAGAGGCTTGGGTGATTATGTAGAGATTTGTCTTCACCACACTAACAGACCTTTAAAAATCAAGGAATACAACAATTCAACTTCCCTAAACAAACTAATGCCACACACTGGAGGCAAGAAGATGTCTGATATGACCTCAAAGCTATAAATATAACTATTTAACGATTATAATAGTAAATTTAAAATTTTTAAGGATGTACCAGAGGTGTGTGGGATTATATAGATCAGTAAGTTTGATGTGAGTTACTCCTTGATTTTTTAAAATTCTGTTTGTGTGAAGACAAAACACAACACACTGTCGAAAACCTTAACTAAGCCTCTTATGGCTCTCTTGAAAATGTGTGGCTAAATTTAATATAGTAAGGACAAATTTATAAATAAAAGACACTGATAGTTACATTGAGTGTAGGAAGCACAATTCACCAGAGTATGCATTAAAAAAACTGCAAAAAGTAAACAGACAAGTGTAGAGAGTTGAATGCATGACAGTTGAAGTGCTTCATTCAGTTTTTTGATTCCATCTGCTTCCTAACTCCAAGGCACAAGGCTAAATGTTGAACATTGTCCAGACCTCGTAACATTACTCAGCAAAACTCTGTGTTCTGTTAGACATGATGTAACTAAGATATGATAGGTCCAAAACACTTCTTTCAAGTTACTCCCATGTGTATTTATGTCCTTCTTTCTGTTCATTTGTTATTTTCCGAACCAAATAAAAACAAGGCAAGTTTAGATTGTAAACAAAATGAATTTAACTTCATATCAACAAAAACACCCAAACACTGAGTCAGAAAGAATTCTAGTCTTAATACAGTTCTTGGTTCCTTTCAAAGTGAGAAGATGGGTACGCCCTCGTTCACCCTCAAATCGATCTGATACCAAAATAAGAAGTTAACTAATTAAAACTAAATAATACTAAATAATAAGAAGTTAGATAAGAAGTAGAAGTTTAGTTCATTTATCAACTTAAATGAACGTCTTCACAATTTAGGTGAGGAGCAATTATTTATGTTTGGTGACAAATGCTAACGAGAGCTGACAGCCTCGCACGGAACTCACCACCGAGGTAAGCCGCATGTCGAAGTCGTACGTCTTGGCGAGGCCGAAGTCGGCGAGCTTCACGGTGCCCGTGGACGTGACCAGCAAGTTCTGCGGCTTCAGGTCGCGATGGATGATCCGGTGCGAGTGGAGGAAGTCCACGCCGCACAGCAGCTGGTACATGATGTTCTGAGACAAAAGCACCTTCAATCAACACTCGAGACACTCATCGGCGTTCAGATCGTGATTCGTAGGGGAATTCTTAAGTAACCAACTGAATTTTTATGTATTTCTTGATATCTGAACAGCAGTTATAGAAGCTATGTTGCTAGAAGTGATGGTGGTTGCGGGATGTTTCCAAAGCATGTGCCTTCTCTTCTAACGGAACATAGCCGCCATGACCGCTCTTCATTAAAACGGTCCCCAAAACATGACTTCTGGATACTTTTAAAAATTTTATTTAAATTATTTGCACAATATAAATAACTTATGTTAATTAACATATAAAAATTATTACATTTATGCCAATTCTTTGAACTTTTGCGTAAACTTCTTTATTTTTAGATATAATAGGTACAATATTTCATCCTGTTTCACAGGTCTTCTTCAGGACGTTTTTGTTAAAAAATTATCTCTAAATATATTTAATTTTCTATTAGTGGTCGGAAAGGATGCTCAGTGAGCAGGAAGTGGATGTGCTCTATTACTACGGAACCTTGCCAACATTTGCATCTCGACTGAAGAAAACCCCAAAAACATCCGTTCACAAAGATGGACACAGGAATCGAACCCGGAACTTCGGAGTACACGGCAAGCCTTAGCGCTGAGCAATGTTGCTTCGTTTCCTCATAGTGCGTTAATCCCTCTTTAAGCCATGAGTGAAATGCACAACCTGCTTCCTCAAGTCCCCATTAACCAGTGTTGGTTCCGGCCTCATTGATCCGGATCCTCCCGACTGACCTTGATCCTGTTCGGTTTGAGTCCAGGTGGCGGACAGTGCTCCATGTAGCTGGTGAGGTCCTGGTCGACGTGCTCGAACACGAGGAACAGAACCAGCTGCTGTTCGACGCGCTGGCCGTGGCAGATGTCCAGCAGTCTGCGCAACGCAACAGGCATTAGTCACAACACAATACAACACAATACAACATCGCACTTGTCATACAATCCTAACTGTTTTGAATGGATAATTTAAATTTATGTATTTACAGAATACTAGGGAAACAGTTACCAATTGCACTTACTTTTGAAAACTATTTAAAATTAAGCTCTAAATGCCATATCTCTCAAGTTATTTTACAATATTTCCGAAATTTTTTAATATATGTTAAAATGTTGATCTACATTATAATGTAACTCAATAGAAGCTGGTTAAATTTTACTTTTTTAGAAGAAACTGCTTATATATATTTGCATGCTAATTTTTCAGTCAACGGTATCGCTGGCTCAAGTATAACAAAATGAATGGGTGTTTTGAGACAAACCTGACAATGTTGGGGTGTTCATACTGGTCGAGCTGTTTGAGCAGCGCGATCTCTCGCAGCGTGGACATGGGCACGCCATCCTCCGTCAGCGGTACGCGCACCTTCTTCAGCGCCACGATCACGCCGTTGTTGCTCAGATCACGTGCCTTGTACACAGTCCCGTACGCGCCTGAAACATAATTGTCTTGTCAGTTTTGCATGTGACAACTTCTTGCACTCTTGAAACACGATTTTTGGCAAAGTAGTGAAAGCAGTAGTAGTTCTAGGAGGGGCTGTCACTTCCCAAAATTACAAATCAAATTCAAATGTTCCATTGATTGCAAGTTTTATGAACATTTTTTTACTAAATAGTTTTTCACTTTTCAAATTGTGAGTGCCTCGTTGAAAATTGCAAGCTGACAAATTTACTCATTCAAAAGACTTTGGCCAAGTTCTTAGAAAGATTATTATTTAGAAGTTAGTGGTTGCATTTTGGATAAAAGTCACATATTTTGCTCAATTTCAAATCTAATGAAATTCTGAATTTAAAATCTTTTCGTAATTTTTTTACAGTAAAAAAAGATCCAAGATTTTCCAAAAGCAATTAATTTACTGCACCTTTTTTTTCAATGAGAGGGTTACAATTATGAAAATGGCGGTTTAGAGGGTGATCCTTCCTCTTAACAGGAATTTCAGTCAAATTTATATTTTTATATATTTTGTTACAAATAGTTGTGTGCTGACATCAAATTATTGTTAAATACCACCACCTACTCGAATTAGCTTCCCCCCCTCACCCCCTAAGGGATGATCAAGCAGGTGGTAAGCGATACATAATACCTAAAAAAGTGAATATTTTAAAGAGTTATCAGAAAATGACTTTAAAATTCAGTGTGTTGTTCCACTGTTTGGCGAACACAAGACAAAGTGGAGCGCAGACAAAGATGAGCACGTCACTGCCTCACCTGCGTCTGCGCATGCGCGTATAAAAACACAGTTAATCGCGTTGCATTCCCCCGAACCCAAGGTCAGGCGCAGTTGCAAGTGCATCGCGAGAGCACGGAATGCAGTCTGCGCAGGACTGCGGGGACAATAATTAGGATGCCTGACGAGCTCGAGGTGTCGGCTACTGGGAGGTCGACGCTGACGTCATAGTAGAGGGGGGGGGGGGGGATATTGTTACCCGAAAGTCAACGGGACAGACTTTTACACTATGCGCACGAAAACAGTGAGGGACTTGGAGGGCCCGGACATTTTTAAAAGTCTTCGATGGATTTAAAGGGTTTTGACATTTACACACATGTATACGTACACATTTCGACGTTTAATGGATTGCCATTGTCTTCGACACAAAATTGTTTTAAAGTTTCTCATTCTTTATTCTGTTGAAAAGCACTACATTCTGTACAAAATACTGCGCTTTTTCTGTGTTTCTTTTCTTCAAATTTTGAAAAACTATATAACACCCTTGAATATTAAAATGTTAACATATTTACAACCTTATTCTATAGCTTCTAGACTTGGTACCTTTTTGCATTTAATTAAAAACGTGGTATTTACAGATTGTTTTACCTATACCACGAGATAAGTCCACACAAAAATCTCAATTTATTCGAAAATATGTGGGGATTTCACGTTTTACAACTTTCAAGCTGTGCACAAAAGATTTGGGCTATTTGTGTGGATTCAATTCCCTTTCTCTCGAGATATCTGACAGTGCAATCTGCAAATTTTATATAATAAAAGTTCAAGTGATCAAAACGCAATAGAATATGATTGAAAGTGTATTGGCAGCATTCCACTCCTCAGCAACATAAAAACTGACCTAATCGGGTATATGACAACTAAAATCCATAACAACTCATAAACAGCTCAACAAATGAATGCATTCTCTGCTCATGGTACAGATGATGCTGTGCTATTCTTCCCGGCAGAGTCCGTGACTCGGTTCTATGTTCAACTGATGATGCGTATTATGTGCCGGACTTATATGGCAGACGATATAGCGGCACTAATTGGAAAATATTTCACATTCACACACGTGGCGTGTTAGTTTAGACGTGGAATGTTCAGAACACAATAGCACTTGGTCACTTGCTAATTTTAGGTTATTGCCGATTTATTTGCTTTTGGAAGCGCTCAGAGTAGTCCGAATTCATTACGAACAAGAACGTGTCGCATAAACTCGGTCCGTTTAGGTCCAGTATGTCTCTAAAAGAATAATGTGGGATAAACGAGGGATAAATTATCCACCAAACGTCACTAAGTCAGACTGTATTGACACCTCTGCAGTCACGTGTTGTCCAAACAGGAGCTGCGTTTGCTTCGCTGGGAGGGGCAAGCGAAGGAAACTCAGTCTCTGATTGGCTAACGCTGCAATGCTGGGATGGCAAGCGAAGGAAACTCAGTCTCTGATTGGCTAACGCTGCAATGCTGGGAGGGGCAAGGGTAGGAAACTCAGTTCCTGATAGGCTAAAGCTGCAACGTCACCGTGAAATGAAATGTACAGTGAGATTCAGAAGAAAGCGGTCGGAGTGCCCCTGTGTCAGGCAGTGTGCACAGCGGCACTCCGACAGCTTTCTTCTGAATCTCACTGTACCTTGGCTGGAAGGATTAGGAATCCTGAAATGTAGATCTACTTACCATTCCCGATCTGCGCGAGTTCTTCATAGTTCCCGTGTTCCCTGAAGAGCGCTGCACTCGTGTCGGCCATGCTGGTCCAGAATACTGCCCGGGTTCTCGCCCCGGCTGCCTCACGACCCCATGCTGCTGATCTGTCAAATGTCAGCACATATCAACAGGTCGTCTACGACATCACACTGTGCGTCAAGGAAATAAGTTCCTCCGATCTTCTGATGATCTGCTCATGAGAAAGTCAGACCAATATTGCCCTTAGTACTCATGTTTAGTGGCAAATTAAAATAACCATCAGTGAGTTTTGAGGCTTATAGGTACATTGTGCGCCTGAATTGTTTTACGAAAATCTAAGAAGAACACGAATATAATCAAATTGAATATTAATTCTTTCAAAAGTAAGCCCCAGAGCGACAGATAATTTCTAAATTGGTATACAAAATCTTAAGAATTAATTTATGATATGAAGAAGATATTGGGAAATCGAACTAAATTTCCGGAAAAAGTTGATTAAAGTGTCCTTTGAGAGACCGCTTCATTTAAATTTTGATTTAGGTAACAAAATGTCGTCACTTCCGTCAAAGTGAATGGGTTTAATTAAAACGTATAGCTTTAATTGACAATGATTAAAGTCACGAATATAAAATAAGATGCAGATCGAATTTATAATTGGTGTCGGCATCCAATTAGTAATCAGAAACTACCAACAGAATCGGGTAATAAAATTCCGAGATCTTCCCAAGAATGTGATAGGACTGTGACAAAGAAGGGTCAAGAACCTTGAACCACGACAGAATGAAATATGTAAAGCGCGTGGGCGTGTACCTGTAAATAAACTCCAAAATGACAAATCGCTCGCGTCAACAATGCCCTCAACAATCAACTTAGTTTAATTGTTGACTTCGACTCTTTTTAATCAAACAATCACTGGCCAACAATGCCTCAAGATAAAAAATACAGAAAGATTTCACTCACGAAAATTCAACAATGTTCCGCCAAACCACAATAATCAGATTGTTCGGTGACGCCTCAATTCATCAATGCACTAACTTTAAAAAAACTAACACTATTTCAAAAATTAAAGTTGCGCAAGAAGTTTATGCTCCGGTAAAACAACTATTTAATGCAATAATGACCTTGCTTCAGCTACCAAGATGCTCAACAAAGCACAGAATTTAAAAAAACAAAAACTATTTCAAAAATTAAAGTCTCTGAAGAAGATTCCATTAGACGATGACAATGTCGGCCAAACACGACAAGTGAAGAACGTGTTGGAAATGACAAGTATGAGCTTGTGTTATGTTGTAGATGCACTTTCCCCGTGCTCTGCGTATGAACTGACTACTGGTGTGCGTCAGGTAAACACAACACACGGCTAGCAGCTAGGGGAGAAGAAGTAGTGTGGGGACAGGTGTTGCTCGCATGCCAGGTGACAGCCGTGGAGGTCCGCTCTTCGACTCCAGGGCAAGACGGAGAGGCGGTAGAGGAGGGCGAGAAGACGTGGAGGTCCGTGGTTCAATGCAGGGCAAGACGAAGACGTGGAGGTAGAGGAGGAGTGGAGGTCCGCGCTTCGACTCCAGGGCAGGACGGAGAGGCGGTAGAGGAGGGCGAGAAGACGTGGAGGTCCGGGGTTCAATGCAGGGCACGACGAAGACGTGGAGGTAGATGAGGAGTGGAGGTCCGTAATTCGACTCCAAGAGGAGGAGGTCCGGGGTTCAATGCAGGGCAAGACATGGAGGTAGAGGAGGAGTGGAGGTCCGCGCTTCGACTCCAAGAGGAGGTCCGGGGTTCAATGCAGGGCCAAGACGAAGACGTGGAGGTAGAGGAGGTGTGGAGGTCGACATTCGACTCCAGGGCGAGACGGAGAGGCAGTGAAACGGAAGACAACGACGTGGAGGTGGAGGTGAAGTATAGGGCGATGACGACGACGACGACGACGACGAGGACGACGACGACGACGACGACGACGACGACGACGACGTGCAGCTTGACTCCCAAGGGGCCAAGGGTAACCGAAGACGGACGTTGTTGGGGCAGAGGTCACCGCTTTCAATTCCAGTGCCCATCCATCAGGATAATAGGAGGACGTTGAAGAAGCATAGGTCAACGCGATCCAAATTCCACTCTCCACATTCGCAGTGGAAGGGGGGGGGGGGGGATAGGGAGGGACGTTGACGAGACGGTGGAGAGGCTAGTTGGGACCATCCCAGCATTTGAAGAGGACGACGGGGAATACCCCCCCCCCCCCCCCCCCCCCCCCCCTACAATGAAAAGAGTTATGTTGCGTATACCTATAGATTCCACAGAAAACGAACCACGTTCTTGTAAGTTATAGTCGTTTTCCCCGGAGATAATTTGTCGAAACATTGATGAACGACTGCATGCGGTTGGAATTATCCCCGCTTTTTGGAACCGGTCACTGGCCTCGACCCCGGGACCGCCTCTCCGATGTTCAGAGAACAGAAGACTCATATCTCTTCCTATCAGCCGATGTCGGCACGCTGCGAGCTGTCAGAGAACAAATACCTCCGCCGAATTCCGTTCAGAAACCGCTTATCCCGGCTGAGGCGGATGTCACGACCTCGTGGAAGACAGACGAGAGGCGATTGAATTCCTCGGCGTCGCGGCGTCTTGTTGAAGCGTCCCGGCGCCATGCTGAGGCGGATGTCACGACCTCGTTGAAGACAGACGAGAGGCACTTGAATTCCTCGGCGTCGTGGCGTCTTGTTATAGCGTCCCGGCGCCAAGCTGAACGACGACCCGGACGGTCCCCGCCGAACGGCCGTGTAATGTCAAAGGTAGCTAGAGCGGACACTCTCATCGTCTTCGTCGACGTGCACGTGAGAGCGTCGCATCTCGACGGCGTCGACGTGCACGGGAGAGCGCCGCACCTCGACGGCGTCGACGTGCACGGGAGAGCGCCGCACCTCGACGGCGTCGACGTGCACGTGAGAGCGTCGCATCTCGATGACGTCGACGTGTACGTGAGAGCGCCGCATCTCGACGGCGTCGACGTGCACGTGAGAGCGTCGCACCTCGACGGCGTCGACGTGCACGTGTGAGCGCCGCACCTCGACGGCGTCGACGTGCACGTGAGCGCCGCACCTCGACGCCGTCGACGGGCACGTGTGAGCGCCGCACCTCGTCGGCGTCGACGTGCACGTGAGCGTCGCACCTCGACGGCGTCAACGTGCACATGAGCGCCGCACCTCGACGGCGTCAACGAGCACGTGAGAGCGCCGCACCTCGACGGCGTCGACGTGCACATGAGCGTCGCACCTCGACGGCGGCCTCTCGGCTCGTCTTTGTTCAGCTGCGTCTTTGTGTCGGGAACATCTGTCGGTCGGATTGAGCAAGAGAGCTCGCGTGTGTCCGCTCACCTCCACCTGGCCCTCTTCATCATCATCTTCGTCTTCATCAGCCGGCATTCTTCTCGACCGGCCGGCAAGACGAGATTCCGTTCATTCATTCATTCAGACAAGCTGCTCGTTGCAACATTCCTATACCTTGCAAGCAGAAGGACGGAGGTCCATTTGAGCAAACTTCATCAAGCTCTATCAATTTGGAACTAGACTGAAATCCACAAATACAGTTATTGCGAAGTAATTTTCTTTCAATGACTGGTGTCCATTACAAATATGATAGCAGAGAAAGGTATTGAGCAAGGTGACTCATCAGTCATCAGGAACGCTCTGATTTTGCACTCCCGTCTCCGAGTCCAGGATTCGATTCCCACAGTCGTCCTTCCTAAGTTCCTGACTGAGTTTTTTTAATGGTTTCCCTCAGTCGAAGTAGATAAGTTAGTGAGAATAAAAATCGTCATAGAAGCAAAACTCAGGTCGTAATTATTTCATTGATTGGATCGATTCGATGATTGAATAATAATAGTAATACAATTTACAACATCGATGGGATTTGAACCCACGTGCTTTGGACATGCTGTTCAATGCTAAACCGCTGAGCTACGTCGACATTTCCCAGGTGCAACGTTCTTATTCCACAACAATTCGAAATCGTAAAGCAACATTACTATTTGAAAAAATATCACGTGAGAGGAAAATTGTAAAGTAGAATTCTGTTGTTGTGTGTCGATTTTCGTCTGCAATGACGTGTCGAACGTACGAGTTCAAATCTTCAGTCCTAACAATACAAATGGCAAGAATAGGACGAACTACATAAAGCTGTCCTAAAGGTTCTAGCCAAAACTTTTACAGAACGATTTCGCGAATTCTTCCATTACAGCAAGTCATGTACTAAATGCCGTTTATTATGCCTTCGAGCTCTCCAAATAATTGATTTTCGATTGAATCCTTAAACTGTATTCTAAATATCTCCTTGTGCGAGTCCTAGTCACGACTGATCTCCATATACGTGGTCCAGAGATGATGCAATACAGCCTCCGACAGTTGTTATCACGAGACAAGGCATTGGGGGCAATTCTTTCTTGCGACTTATCAGCGGTTTCCTTCCTTCGAAGCGTTTCCTTTTAAATGACTTCACTGCGTACTTTAAACTGCAGGTCAAACGTTGTGGTCAACAACATGAATTGTTGTCGATGATCGAGCGAGCAGTCACTACTTGTTATGCGACGAACCAGGCGCGTAGGAACTACTTGTTATGCGACGGCAAGGTTTAGTCAATCATAGTCTTTAGTCATAATAAGGAAGGCTCCAAGTCTGCTATCAGAGGTACTTCAAAGTAATTTGTATCAAAAGTATCTGATAGAGGCTGACATAGCTGAAGAGAATTTCACCCCTCCCCTTCCCGTCCACCAACATTGGAATAATTTCGTCCGTACATGGTACTGCAAATTATAAATGAAAATGCAGATTCCCCCCGGGACAAAATCTTCTGAATTCAAAACCGAGGCAGATGGGCGAACGAAATAGATTTCAATTGGCTTTAAAAATACTTCTTCTGAGGTTTGTATGGATTTAGAATAGTGAAATAATTGGATGGGATCACAATTGACGGCGACGCAAATGCAAACGCAACGGAACTGTGACGTTGACAATTCGACCCGGACGGACGACGCGAACGGAAAAGATTGATAAGCAAAATCCAACATTTTGCGTTCGCTTTGTCCGTCTGCGTCAATCGAGTGGAACCCATATCCTGAGCCAGATATTGCCGAAAAAGCAGCGCTAGAGGAAACCCACGTTACAACCCTTTGATGACGCAATTTGGAAAGAGAGTTGGCAGGAATCTTATCACGGCGCCGTCGGGGCAACTAATACTGACGCTCTGTGTAACGCGTTGATAAGCGAGTCTGCGTGTTGCATGCGACCTGTTACGCGTTTGCCGTCTTTGTTGAAAAGCCCAAACAAAATGCGTCAATGTAGCAGTGATAAATTATATGAAATTTACTTGATGACAAATAATTCTAAACATGCATAAATTGTTCGTAAAATGTCAATAACTGTTGAAATTAAGGACAGATTAGTCTGAAAATTTACAAAAACACTTCAAATGTTGGTCTCGATTACAATGCAAAATTTAAAGTTGATCGGTCCAATGATTCCAGTTTTAATTTTCAAAAATCACAGGATCACAGGAAAAAGAAAGTGCCACTGGCAAGAGTGCAGATGGTGACGCTCGCTATGCTCGCTCAATGAGCAGAATGAACTCTATTCGCAAAGAAACCACTGCCATTGAAAATGTCTTCCATCTTGTACTTGAAGACAAAGCAAAGGCAAGGCAAGGCAAGACGCCATGTGGCAGGCGAGCGTGCGCAAGCGCGGCACGAGACACCTGCTTCCTGTGCGCCTGCGCAGCGCTACTGCCCGCGGTGCCTCATCGCTTGACCTGACCCCGCGTGCGTGTGCGTGATTCATTCACACGCACACGCAGCACGTCCGAGACATCCGCTCTGACGCATTCCATTGCGCCTCGTTAGCGCGGGAACCACAAGAACTTTGTTGACCAAGTTCCATGCGCAGCCTCCAGGGCAGATCGTGTAACTTTGCTCGACAAACGATCGACAACTCTTATGGGAGAATAACATTGACACGTCAGAGTCGATCGACAACTCTTATGGGAGAATAACATTGACACGTCAGAGTCGATCGACAACTCTTATGGGAGAATAACATTGACACGTCAGAGTCGATCGACAACTCTTATGGGAGAATAACATTGACACGTCAGAGTCGATCGACAACTCTTATGGGAGAATAACATTGACACGTCAGAGTCGATCGACTACTCTTATGGGAGAATAACATTGACACGTCAGAGTCGATCGACAACTCTTATGGGAGAATAACATTGACACGTCAGAGTCGATCGACAACTCTTATGGGAGAATAACATTGACACGTCAGAGTCGATCGACAACTCTTATGGGAGAATAACATTGACACGTCAGAGTCGATCGACAACTCTTATGGGAGAATAACATTGACACGTCAGAGTCGATCGACTACTCTTATGGGAGAATAACATTGACACGTCAGAGTCGATCGACTACTCTTATGGGAGAATAACATTGACACGTCAGAGTCGATCGACTACTCTTATGGGAGAATAACATTGACACGTCAGAGTCGATCGACTACTCTTATGGAAGAATAACATTGACACGTCAGAGTCGATCGACTACAAAGTCGAGTCAATGCTAATCTCTCATAAGAGTTGTCGATCGTTTGTCCAGCCAAGTTACACGATCGCAGTGCTGATACTGACCAACGGAGGTCGAGCGCCAATTCTTGCAGTTTCTTACCGCCTCCTTCTTACCGTCCATTCTCACATGTTCTATAAATACGACGGCTTTTTGGTCCATTTGACCAAAATTATGGTTGATTTCATCATAATCATTCGTCCGGCCACATTAGCCTAGTGGCAGAACTGAAGCACTTGAGGAGGCAGATGAGCAAGTTGGCCATGCCCGAGGACACCTGACGGAGGAATCCATGGATTGGTTTACTTCAGTGAAGAGAGGCAAATACTTTGCAGACGACAGCGCGAATGTTTCAGTTTCACGGAGGTCAAGCCCGCATTTACTTTCGAATTTGTCAAATGATTATTTGATTGTGAACGTTTTGTTTCCAAGCTCATGCCCTGATTAGTACAACCTTGAACCTTCCCAGCATTTGCCCCTCGACTGAGTAATATCAGTCAAGAAGGACGGCCACAGGAATCGAGCTCCGGACCTCCGTGGTGCTAAGTGTCATGAAAGTGACAAGAAGCAGGGTTGCAACATCGGCGCACCGACATCAATACCGTTGCCTTTCACAGACAGCTAATAAGAAGAGCGGTGCTAATGGGACAACGTGTAGGATCTGGAGAGAGGCCCCTCGATGTAGGGGGCCCGGAAGAGAGTCATTGAACCGCGTTTAAATACCCCGTGACGTCACCGACACCGACATGCGATAAGGCTCAACAAGTGCCCCAGTGCGGCGGGTCGCAGGTCAAGGTCAGGGCGATAGCGCCGGGGTCGACGACCGGGCCGCTGGCGGCGTTCTTTGTGCGAGACAGAGGCGATGGACCGCGACATTCCTCCACCCACGAGCATCTCCGCGCGCGGACAACGGCCTCGCGTCCGGCGTGGTCATCAGGAGGCCGTGGCACGTCGCCGACGAACCTCTGACGTGATGGAGGCGATGGACTGCGACATTCCTCCACCCACGAGCATCCCCGCGCGCGGACAACGGCCTCGCGTCCGGCGTGGTCATCAGGAGGCCGTGGCACGTCGCCGACGAACCTCTGACGTGATGGAGGCGATGGACCGCGACATTCCTCCACCCACGAGCATCCCCGCGCGCGGACAACGGCCTCGCGTCCGGCGTGGTCATCAGGAGGCCGTGGCACGTCGCCGACGAACCTCTGACGTGATGGAGGCGATGGACCGCGACATTCCTCCACCCACGTGCATCTACGCGCGGACATCGGCCTCGCGTCCGGCGTGGTCATCAGGAGGAAGTGACGTGATGGCCATGGCACGTCGCTGACGAACCTCTGACGCGGACTCCGTGATGGAACTCCGGTGACCATTCATCAGAGATGCCCGGCATTCTCCTTTGTTGCGTTTGGTTTGGATTCTACGAACTCTACTATACAAAACTTGACTAATCTCACTAACCTTCATACACGAGAGTATGAATCTGAAATCACATATTTATTCGGAATCGGATCCAATTGTATTTGCAATACACAAACTCTGTATTGGTCTTTTTAACCAAAATTAACGTTAATTTGACCCAACTATTTGTCTGTGTTTGCGAAGAAGAGAAATTGATACAAGTTCTCTGAACTTGAAGTGGAGGTTATCACACTTGATATATCGGACACACTGCGTCTGTGACTGGCAGGGAGGATGTTGGGGAGGCGGACGACGTTCAAGGTTCGTGGCAAGAGAATTAGGAAACTTCCCGACACTCCGCAGAGGAAAACCACAGGCGCGGATGTCGCCGCCGAACTCGACTGCCACCCACGTGCCCACACTCCCCTTGGCAACACTCCTCGCACTAACCACTCCCCGTACCTACACTCCTGGCAACAATCCTTGTGGTGAACAATATCGTATGCGCCCGTGCCTACACTCGTGCCCGCACTCTCCGTACCAAGTTCCCGTGCCAACCCTTGGTCAGGCGCGCAGGAAGGAGGGGGGGGGGGGGGGGGGAAGGCTGATTGAATTCTCTTCCCTATGTTCTTATACATTTATATGTGAAGATAAAAACAGCTTTAAAAAAGTTAAATTCGCGTAGAAATGCACCAAATTCATGCCATGAAATTAAATTTTTTTCCGGAGCTGTTCGCCCCGGACCAGCGTTTCACTGGGAAGGGGGGCATCCCCAGACCACCCATTCTAGTATCTAGCTCAAGTTCTTTTACAATATTATTTCCCCCCCCCCCCCTTGCAAATTTAGTTCCTACGCGCCTGCCCTTGGTGAACAAAGTCGCGCGTGCGAGAACGAAGTCAGTCGCATCATCGGCATTATATTTAGCGAATGAGCGACAACTTGATTGAACTTGATCAACGCCCTTCACGACACGAAATGTCGCGCTGAGCTAATAGTAATAGATAGCTACCGGCACTCGCACAAGACTCCAGCATTCTTCAGGACAACATATTATGTGTCCACATTTCCACTGCTACCTATACAGGCTTGTTCCCTTGGATGACCGATGCGGACTGCCCAAAAACATTCAAATATTTAGTTAGGCGTTTATAGAGATGTAAATATGAGAAGTGTGAAGTCTTTCCATGAAGTCGTGTATATCTTGCCGATTGTGGAATGTATTTGAAACTGGCCGGACTTGTCGACCCGGTCCTCGACTGTGAAGCGGACAAATACTTGGAACAATTTTTCTCATCGAGAGAAACTTCATCAAGTGAGAGACAAATCGATAAAAGTACTTTCGACAGTCACTCCAGTCGGTCTTTTTGTCTCTCCATTATTCGGGGAAAAAATATCTGCGTAATTTTGCCTACGAATGTATTAAAAACAAACCCTGATTTCTACTAGCTAATTGGTTGGGGTTGATTTGAAGCCGCCTCCGTGAGGGCGCCTGTCGACGCGGTCCCCGCCACGAGGAGAGGGTCGTCACAGGAAGCCGTGGGTGTGCGCGAGAGAGAGAGAGAGAGCACCGGATGCTCACACCCAGCCTCCCAGCATCTTCACACACAGGCCTTGGTCCATGGCCAAGCAGGCGACAGTTTCGACTCCATTCATTCGGTTTCATTCATGTCGGCCGTGGAGGCGTGGGCGGCGTGAGATCACGCATGCGTACCCCAACACTCACTCATGCGGGCGAGCACAATCACAAGCATCCCAGAGTCAGATTTTAACAACAATGGACACAACACATTCCTTTTACCGATTCCTTTTACACACTTTTTTGTTAGTATAATTTGTGACCCAACTTTTATTAAAATAACCCTTTTCACTCGAAGCTAAACTGAAAATGTTTCAGACCCGACAAAGCAGTTTCGTAAATTGTATTTAGGTATGTCTGCATTAAAATTTTTAACAGAAATGGGGAGCACGTGCACATATAAAAACTTGTTTTTATTTGCCAGAGGTTGTAAAATCTCGAATACGAAATTGTATCCTTTGACAACAAAATTGTGCATACCAAAAGTTATGTTCATGCTGTTTACTCCCTCCCAACCACCCAACCCCGTTTAAAAAACTATAAAAAATTATAAAACCATAGAACTTTGAATGTTTTTAAATGAAATTTTGGTAAACTTCAGAACTTATTTGACGAATACACTTCTATCTGAAGCAAGATGACCATTAGCTCGAATCTTTGCGCATAACATTGAATACTGTTCACATGGCTGGAACGTGGTGGAACGCTGGAATGCGCTGGAACGGCCACGAGGCAGGTCCATCCCCGGCCCGGACTTCACACTCTCGTCTCGTCAGAGCCGCGCTCGCCGGACCGTGGAGTGATTCGAGCACATCGTTGACGTTGCATAATTGTCCCGAGGCGCCCCTATCGCGCAGATCTCACACTTTCCACCAGCCACTCCCAGAGATATTACTCAAAACCATCAATATCACAAGTAGATCCGCAACATGTGGTTCAGTGCGGTGCGCGCCGCGCCGCCCGTCATTCGAGAGACCTCCTTGGAAACATACCTTATCTCACCCTCTCTCAATCTCTGAAGCCACAGGTTCGATTCCTACGACCAACCTTTCTACGTTTGTCGCCGTTTCGTCGTCCAAAGTGTAGTGGCTCTTAGTTAGCATTCTTGACGACGGGCCCTATCACTGAGCGGGGCCCTATCACTGAGCAGGGCCCTATCACTGAGCAGGGCCCTATCACTGAGCTGAGCGGCGCCCTATCACTGAGCGGGGCCCTATACTTACATCTTATGCAGAATTCGATAAGAGAAGCTAAATTGTTACGAATTGTACGAGAGATGCTTTCGAAAATGGGGGGCAGCCCCAGAGGCGATCGCCGAGCACGTCCGAGCAGCAGGTCGGCCCCGTCCCGTGTCTTCCTACCCTCTAATCGGCATCAAGTTGCTGCTCCTCGGGGACGGCGGCGATGTGTGCGAGGTATTTGCGAGGTCTACAAGAGGCTGACGTGAGTGTACCAATGTGTGCTGATCGTGCGAGACTCGAGACCAGACGAGGTCGGCCCGATGTTCTTGCGTCGCGTAGTAGAGTGACCGCATTCCACAGTCGCCGCGGTTCCCACGCCCACACCAGGCGCCGTCGCCGCCCTGGGCGCCGGGCGTCGTCGTCGTGTCATCGCCCACACCAGGTGGCGTCGACCATACCAGGCGCCTTCGCCGTCCTGGGCGCCGGGCGTCGTCGTCGTGTCATCGCCCACACCAGGCGGCGTCGACCATACCAGGCGCCGTCGCCGTCCTGGGCGCCGGGTGTCGTCGTCGTGTCATCGCCCACATCAGGCGGCGTCGACTACACCAGGCGCCGTCGCCGTCCTGGGCGCCGGGCGTCGTCGTCATGTCATCGCCCACATCAGGCGGCGTCGACTACACCAGGCGCCGTCGCCGTCCTGGGCGCCGGGCGTCGTCGTCATGTCATCGCCCACACCAGGCGGCGTCGTCGTGTCATCGCCCACACCAGGCGTCGTAGACCACACTAGGCGCTTTAGTCCACACCAGGCGTCGTAGACCACACCAGGCGCTTTAGTCCACACCAGGCGCCGTCGCCGTCCTGGGTGAGGGCGCCGTCGTGTCGTCGTCGCCCACACCAGGCGGCGTCGACCACACTAGGCGCCTGGGTGAGGGCGCCGGCGTGTCGTCGTCGCCCACACCAGGCGCCCGTCGAACACAACTGGACCTTTAGTCTACACCAGGCGCTGTCCCATAGCGCCGGTCGCCGGTCATATGTAATCGTACACCACACGACGCCCCCCTGGCGCCTCATCGCCGAGCACCTCGTGAACTTGATATTCATTCACGTCAACGTCATACTTCCAGTGACTCGTCGCTTCTGAGTGATCGAGTCACGTGACTTTATCACCGCGCATTGTTCTGTCATCGAAATCCGACACTTTTGTCTCGCGTGGCGCCGGCGCTAAAGCCTCGGCAAAGCGACCGCCTTCAGTCACTAACCACTTGTTGATTCAACAAGAATTTGTCCTGTAGTTCAAGTTCACGAGTTATTTCCCTGCTGCCAGATGCAATGAATATTCCGAGTCTACATCTCGAGTTCATCAATTGTAGACATCGCCTTTCACAAGTCTGATGGGAAGGGAAGGAATCACTCTATGTAAGCGAGACGCATTGGGATATCACTGTCAAGTTACTCTCCGCTTTTTACGCCCGTGACTGAATACCAGAGGCAAGTAAGGTCACGTGGTGACAGTTGTCAGCCAATGAGAGAGCTGCTCTTCAATGCTGTCCCGGTTTTGTCCAGTGGGGGTTGCTGGACGGGTAGCATAGCATGAAAGGGGCCCATCCCATAGCAAGGATTTGGGTCTGGAGAAGTGCCGGATAGACCCGGAAATTTTTATGAATTGAACTATGGAATGTTGGTAAATTAAATCATCTAAATCTCTCTAAATTTCAAAAATTGTATATCAAAAAATTATGACATTTTCAATTTATGTTGGACGAAGTCCTATCTAGTCGGGCGCTAGCTCGACGCTGCCAAGCACCGCTCTAATACAACGTGCGAGCTACTACCAGACTTAAAGGTGGATTCACACGGCCGTTCCAAACTTCGAGTTTAAAACTCAAGTTTGCCTAAGTTCCGAATCGCCGTTCCAAAAACCTTCGTGTGAACTATGAAAAGATTCGAACTGTGAGGATTGAGTTTCAAACTTTCATAGTTCACACGGGAGTTTTTGGAACGGCGATTCGAAACTTTGGCAAACTTGAGTTCCAAACTCGAAGTTTGGAACGGCCGTGTGAATCCACCTTTATACTGCAAGCGCTTCGGGCCCGATTTCGGGGTGTCAGTACGCATGCAAGCATTTAGAAATGAAAGTTGAAAACCATGGTTATCGGGTATATTTAGCCACCTGACAACACCTAACCAAATATCAAAGTGCTGCGATCATCCCTTCGGGGTGAATTTTGGGCCTCAAACATGCAAGGATTGACTTTCATGTTAGTTAGTTAGTTAGTTAGTTAGTTAGGCACGGTCAATTTGTTTGCCCCTCTCCACAGGTTGAACGGTTTGTCCTAGAGAGTTGAAATTTGGCAGAGACATAGAGTCATATTTATAGCAGTGCCCTTTGAAAGAAAATCTGAAACATTTTGACCGGAAGTGAAGTTATTACAATTTTAAATTTTAAATATTTTAAAAGTCAAACGGGTCCATCGAGAGTTTTGAAATTTGGCAACAATAAAGACAATGTATTGCTAGACACTCCACTTCAAGAAAAATCAATAAATTTAAACCGGAAGTGGGAAAATTATCAATATTTACGTTCCGCCCTTCTTCTTTGATACACTAAACAGCGGCTCTAATTCCCATCGGACTGATAGCTCATGTTAGGAAGGCAGCTGGCTTCGACATCTGCATAACACGTTCGATTCCCGATCCCGGAAAACTTTTTTTTTCATATATTATTTTTTAATTTGTATAAGCGATGATACCTTCATGGATATATATTCAAATGAGAGGTCCAGGGATGCTGTGAAGATCATCAATAGACCGAAACATCGCAATCGCGGCACGCCAGTTGCCATCGTGAACACTGAAGATATCAGGGAATCAGGAATTGCGCACGTCGTTTTACGCTCCACATTTCTTCTTTGATATACTACACAGGTTTATATTTCAGTGTGGCGAATTGGCTCGGTCACATGAGGCAAGTGACTTCGATCACGGCGTTGCCGGGTTCGATCCCCGTAACAAACGTTTTATTTTTTATCTTTTTATTTACTTAAAAAATGTTTAACCTTCTTGTGTATATATTCAAAATGTTAATCCGAATACATTCAACGATTACATAGCTACTCTTTTTAATATTATACTCATTGGACTCTAGTAATGATTGTCAATGTACACGTTGTACGTAAAGTTGTGCAATAAAACAATTCGTGGTCATGCTAATCAACAGAATCTTGGTGGCTCAGTTACTAAACTAGAAACCACACAAAAAAGGCTCCATTACTGGGTGCATAAGGTTGTCACAGCTTTTAATTTATCCGAATTATTTAATTATGTAAAATTCAGTTAATTAAGTAAATAGTAAAATTCAGTGAAGGCTCCATAACTAATATTCAGAGTATTAGGTGTTTACAACTTTTCATTTGTCACACTTATATATTATTTAAAATAGAGTTAATTTGTCAATATTGGTGGCTCAACAAGAAACAAGAACAACACGAAACAAGAAACCACACAAAAAGGCTCCATTACGTGCATCCATTACGTGATCACAACTTTAAGTTTCTAAAATAAATTTAATTATTTTAATTATGCAAATTTGTCGATCTTGATGGTTCAGATACGAAACAAGAAACCACACAAAATGGCTCCATTACTAGGTTTATTAGGTGTTTACAACTTAGTAAAAATTATTTCATTATTTCAGATGTTGTAATCTGTCAATCTTAGAAGCTCGGTTACAATAAACAAGAAACCACACTAAATGGTCCATGATAATTAATGGAAATCTGTGGGTATGAGAGATTTAAATTTCATTTCATCATCCAACAATGCTTACGTTAAAAAGTTAGAATAATAAAACGCTTTTAAATTGTCATGATTTATTTCCAAACTGTGAGTCAAAGTCTCATCAAGTGACATTGTTTAATGAAAATAAATGAAACTGAAACTGATGTTCCTCCTAATCTGACACTAATAAAATAAACATTGGTTTTGATGCGAACGTTATATACGAAAATGGTCTGGCTTGTTTACATCGGCAATACAATAATATTCTTCAAGTATCTAGGCAATAGCACGAAGTTGTTTCCTGGTTTGAAAATATGAAAATATTATCTTCCACAGCAACATCACAAAACAATATAATAATCACTAAATAAGATCAGTGGACTAATTAAAATGCAAGCTCGATAACAGTTTACAAGTACCTATAGAAGAAGACAACAATACTAAATGGACATCGATCGTATTTGCCATGAACAAACAAATGTAAACATTAAGTTGACCTGACAGGGAGAGGCAGAGAGGTGGAGATGCCAGGTATAGGCCGGCCCATGCTATCCGTGTACATAGGCGAGTAAGGCGGGTAGCGTAACTTTCATCACCCGTCATACTCCTTCCCACCAGCACTATAAACACCAGGTGGCTCAGCTAGTTAATCTTAACTAAGTTCCTTTTAAGTTACATTGCCTTCCAAAAACCATCCGGATTTTATTTAAAATGTGTTGTAAACATCTGTAAGCCTGCACGCTTTACCAATTGAGTTTATACTTCGGAACTTTGACATAAAAGAGTGAACATGGGAGAATTTAAAAATGAGGAAACGCATTTGCAATCATCTTTCGTGTACCTTTCAGTTTACCTAGTGGCGACAAATACGCGTTTTACGAGATGAACGCACAAATTCCGGTTTACACCGGAACAATACACCTACAATTTACGTTATTCACATGACTCAAAGCTGTGAACTTTTAACAAATTATAATTTGATATAACTCAAATTCAACCAAAAGAAATGGACCCTTTCGTTATACTAACTTCGGAACTATTGAAATAAAAACAGAAAACTTAAGACAAGAAGTGACGTTGTTGGCGTTAACTGTAATGATAGGTAACACTTAATGATCAGTGAAAGCTGCTATAAACTTATACCCCATATGACATGTTGTACAAAAACAAAAACTTGTAAAAAAAACTGCCAAGCACCTTCCCACTTAAAACAATTGAGATCTAAAAGAAGGGCCAAGCAATAATATATTGTTTAAACATTTTCGCACTTAAAATTCGTGAAATCATTTCGCCCAGTTACTGCCGCCAAGCACAACACTAAAAACCTAATGTTGTGTCCAAATTTGAAGAATACAATCTAAGTGAACCATCATTGTAAATTTAACAAAATTATAAAAATTAAAAACGACTTCAAAATAAATTTAAAATTGAAATTAAAAAAATTAAAAATAAAGCTTGGCGCATTGAATTTGCACCGACCATATTGTAGACTTCCTCTATCTTCTTCCTACTTTCTGTCTTTCTTCGGCTCCTTTATCGTCATCTTCTTTCTTATGTTGCCTTCTTCTTGACACAATGCGCCTAGCTTTATTTTTAATTTTTTTAATTTCAATTTTAAATTTATTTTGAAGTCGTTTTTAATTTTTATAATTTTGTTAAATTTACAATGATGGTTTACTTAGATTGTATTCTTCAAATTTGGACACAACATTAGGTTTTTAGTGTTGTGCTTGGCGGCAGTAACTGGGCGAAATGATTTCACGAATTTTAAGTGCGAAAATGTTTAAACAATATATTATTGCTTGGCCCTTCTTTTAGATCTCAATTGTTTTAAGTGGGAAGGTGCTTGGCAGTTTTTTTTTACAAGTTTTTGTTTTTGTACAACATCAAACTGGCCATATCACAATAAATCGTCCAATAGAGAGATATTTAAGTTACAGTCTATTTTTATATCTTATTCATATGGATATTTTTTGCATTTTACGATATTCATTCGACACAAAGTTTCATGGCCCCCGCAGCCCTGGGCCACGCTGGTGCTGCCAACATCGAAGTCACCGCGTGACATCGACCACGTTTGCTTCGAATGAAACCATCTCGTTCTGTATGCATGAGAATGCAATGCGCTGGCATGTCGACTCGGTCATCCACGTACTCTGCACTGCACAGGTGTGTGTTGTCAACCTGCGAGTAATGGGATCCTCCGAGTCGCGACGTGATAGCCAGCTTGTCGGTAAACAGCGCCGCTATTCTGTCGGGCGCTGTCAGCTGTTCGCGCAGTCAGCTGTTTCCACGGCACGAGATAAGGAATATGTTTACCTCCGCAGACACAGCTGTGTGCTTTAAATAATTGGGCCTACAAATCCACATAAATAATTCACAGGTTTCAGTGTGTGTTGTGTGTATAGCCGAGGTACAGGTAGCGACGCGGCAACGGGACACCAGTGAGATGTAATCGTCATTGATCGTGAACTGTTCTTCAATCAACGGACAACGGTGTCATCAAGGCGCGTAGGAAGGGGGGATTATCCCCCGCTCGAGTGGGGGGGGGGGGGGGGGATTTCCCAATCCACTCGGACAGTCTGATCCCATCATTCACCATCATTGCCCGTTTAGGTATAAATTGTATAAATTAAAAAAAGACGCCCTGGGGACAACAATAGACCAAAACAGAAATGACTAGCGCTCTCGTTCGGTACTAAAACCGTCCTCGCTGGCTCGGTCGGAATCCGTGTGAAACCGCCCCTCCGCCGTGTTCTTAGTAGCAGATTTAGGAATTTTGTACATTTATTTAATAAATATTAGGAGAAATGTTTTGGTATTACATTTACATTCAAATAATCTGCACCTTTTGTAAGACAAATGACCACTATCAGTTTGTATTTCCAATTACCATATCTGTTGTAATTTCAAAACAAAACTTCGTAATTTAACAAGAGACAGCTGCCGGGAATGGTTCCCGCGTCGAGGTATCACACACTTGACCTTGCGGTAGCGCATGCGCAGACACATCTTACTTAGTTCATGTGGTGGCGCTGGCAACTTTCCGTTATGGTCTATTGGAATGTAGTTTAGGTACATCAGTTTATGCATTTTCAAACCTCAGAATCACTTTTAAATTGTTTAAATTCTAAAAACCGCCCTGCGGGGCTAAGACCCACTCAGGGTAACACCCCCCCCCCCCCCTCCCCCCTATGAGAAAGTAGTTCCTACACGCCTGGGTCATCTCATCTATGATCTCATCTCTCTTCGCCAGTGGACGATTTATTTTGCAACAGGTAAACTAAACTATTTTTGGATTTCGCCTGAAATAATGGACATATAGAATGGTCACCCCGAACTTCCCTCACCATAACTACTCTCCAGCATTTTGGCTCTCCCATAAAATTCCGAGCACAGTTGTAATTACTAACTTGTATAGTTAAAATACAATGTACAATGTCTATGGTACTACAATAAATTCAATAGAACGGATGCATACGACTTAGAATTCAACGATTCTGCTGCCTATTTAGCCAATGAGAGACGAGGAGGCGGCTGCAAGTGGCCGCCAATAGACCAATCGGATTCCAGTTGTCCACAGGTCGCGTGCGCCAAGCACTGGACAAATTAATTCTAATTTTAATAATCATAATAATACAACTGTAAAATTAAGGATATTCGATTGAAACCCTGCAGCTCTCGTATATATTAAGATAGACGCATGCATTTATTTATTTAAATCGATTATGGATCGTGCAAGCGGCAAATTATATTCAAGTAGTTAGTAAAACCTTAATTTGGATGACATTTTCTTTGTAAAAGGCACGTATTTACATGAAAACCAAAACTCATGCAGTCTTCTGCATGCATGCGAATTGTACACCATTTCACAATATGCAATGGCGCAAACATGATGGGGGGGGGGGGGGGGGGGATGTTTCGCAAGCTGAAATCCCCACATGTCTTGTTCGAAAGAAACTCCCTAGGAAAGGGCTGCTCCTCACGTGCTCTCTCATTGCATCGGTGGGCTGACTCACTTCAAAAATACACATTGAGGGTAAAGTTGAAAACTGTGACCAATCTTTTCAGGAAGTCTCAGAGGAGGCGCCAGAAAAATCTGTGGAGGGAGAGTACAGAGGCAATGTAAAAAGCTGGGGGGGGGGGAGGGGCGCAATACTTATCTGGTGGTAAATTGCCCCCCCCCCCCTCCCACCCCTTAGCGCTGCCACTATGGAAAGTCCTAGGGGGGTCATAGCCTGTATACCTTCCATCCTAATATCCGACGCTCCTATATTATATCATCCAAAAATTATATTACTATATTGATCTACATTGTCTTAGATAATTTATCTAAATGGTTCTGAACTTCTGCTTCTAAAATATATCATTTACATAGCAGTTTCGTTTTCCCCAAAAAAGTAAATCACTTGGTGCATCATATATCACCATTGGCCACCATAAATCAAATAGATATTTTGGAAAAACAGCCCACTTAGGAATTTGTTAGAAATTCCGAATAAATATTTGAAAAACCAAACTGCTGAGAATGTATTTGGAAGCCAGACCAATAAACTGCCATTTGATCATTTTCTTTGATGATGGTTTGATTTCTTTGTCGGATTTCATTGTTGGATCTCTTTGTTGGCATTGCCTCTTTGTCTTCGGCCATGGTGCGATATTGCCAAAGAGACAGGACACCCAGGAAACTCGTCGCTGTGAAATCACCCACACTTTGACCCGCGTCGTGTGGGGTGGGCCCCCCAAAAGCGGCGACGCACCACTCGGGTTCGGCGGATGAAAGAAGCGCCCGGGGGCATTGCCGTGTTTGCCGGTGTCCTCTGCTTGCATGCGGGCAGAGCCGACCACGGCAGGTAGAGAGAGGAATGCCGGCGAAGAACAGAAACGAGAGATTCCATTGTTGTTGCAACTCCACTCGGCTATGTTCTGGATGAACTTCGCGTAGCTCTCGAGACACAACACTGAAGATGTTTGGATAATGGCACGTGGATTTAGCCACGAGCGGAGCGGAATATTGTTCAAATAACAGCATTTTGTTTAGTTTCTGAGAACGGAAAGTCAAAGACATATCCGAAGTACAGTCTTTTTATTTCCCTGATACGGCTAGTTATAAATAGTACTTCTTCAACATCATTCCTTGTACCTATGCCGAAGATAGATATACCCTCTTATTATTGGCTTTATATTGTACCTAAGTGCCTCTCCCAATAATTATATCAAAGGAAAAATAAAAATAAACTATTTGTTTTATATGTATTCAGAATCAGGGGAGCAAGCGCCGTCTCAATAAAATAAATATCGTGTTTAGTAAATTTCTAAAATTTTAAAAAATGTTTGAAATTATTTAAATGTAGGTAGTTTTATTATGTCAACAGGTTCCAGGGTGTACAAGACATTTTTGATGTAATTATATGAAAAAACCTACAATTCTTTGCCTTGCATAGTTTATCCCTTTTTGGACAATATTACCAATCATATTGCTGTTCTACCTACCTACATTATCTTAAAAATATTTAAATTATTGTACTAGTTGGTGCTTTTGTAGTACCATCGCTAAGGATATTTTAATTAATTTTTAGAAAAATAGAAAATATCTCCAGTAATCCCATTGTTTCATTGTTGCGGACATTTGATATATTTCATTGTCGTCAGTGTCAACCAGCAACAATCAACACCATTGTTGCCCTCACACTTCCATTGTCAAACCCCAACTCGAAGAACGAAATTCTTTCTTTCATGAATAAAAACAACACGACATTGAGCCTGTGGTCCGCGAAGGTCAGGGTTAAACAAGGTCGTATGATATCATTGTTGACAAATTGAGTTACTTACGTCTCTGAGTGGTTGGCTGGCAGAATGATCAGTGGATCTTCTGGCACATGTCTCCGCGAACACACGTCTTCACAGCTGACCCAGTCAAACGCGAATGAATGAATGAAACCAAGACAACTGCTGCCAACTGCATGGCGAGAAATACGCAAGGAGGCAACGCTACAAGCTCACCCTTGGAAATGGGACGGAATTTTAAATTTCAAAAGTCGAACGATTGGGGATGGTTTTTATCATCACTGTCTTTCTTCCCTTGTTTGAAGGTTTGGGACCGGTGACCAATAAATCCTAAAGAGGGGCGAATTTGAAATGAAATATGTTTCTTTACTATCAGGGCAACGACCAGCATTTTTTGTTGATTTTAATCATTTTCAACAGATTATGAAAATGAAAGTCACTCTGCAGCTACTTGCAAGGTGTAGGATGAGTCAAAAGAGTGGTGGATGGTGAGAACTGAAAAGCTGACCACTGAAATTGACATGAAAAAGGAGGTAAAAAAGTGACATGTCCAGATAAAAGTGATCGAATGGTCACCCTTTCGAGCCCCGTAGTTACAAAAAAAGGCTGCATACACAGTATTGTTTACATACGTAAGCAATGTTGATCATGGTTACATTTAGCTAGTCAAATAATATCACTCCTTATCTACCAGTTTAAAAGGCTCTTATTGTAAATTCCTACCTCGTAATTGATAAGGTGTTACTTGAAGCTATAGATTACTGGGCGGAAGTGTGGAAGGGATGTTATCAGGCCACACCTTGCAACTCGCTCTTCGCCGCACCCTTAGCGCTGGCGACATGAATGCAGGGGTAGGAAGGAGCCCTATTGGAACTATCCTTCAGGGGCTGTGGAGGGGGTAAGCAACTTCACAGATAACATTCAGAGATATTTGGAGAAACGACAAAATTGTAGATAATGAATGGACCTCATCAACTCTGTTCATCATTGACCACTTTTAAAACAAATATACGAGCTGCTATAATTTGGCATAAAAGTGTCTGAAATTTAAATTCAAGGATACATTTGAAAACCTCTTATGACAAAATTTAATAAAGTATCTACGACACTCGAAAAGCTCGAAGGTTTTCAATTTCAACGAGACGGTCACAAACTTCAGAACAGCAGTTTATCCTCTTAGTCAAAACCGTGGTCAATCAATTATAGCCATTATTGGTCATTATTAGGTCCTTACTATTTAAAAACTATCCAAAAGCGTACCCCCCCCCCCCCCCCCCCTCTTGTACACGTCACAGCTAAAGACATGAATAACGATTGCGTCATCTATAAATGACCGTCATTATGTAGGAATGAGTAAATTAGTCATTGATAAAATGGCTGAATCAAAAGATGAATCATTGCTTTGGTTCACTTGCTTTAGTCCGAAATTCAGCCATGAAACATCCTCGGTCAAAGGATCAAGGGATAGTTCCAATAATAGGCTGCCAAGGTCGCCGTTAGCTGGTGTTTAACGTCGCACTGTTCTTCAACTGAACTGAAGAATGATTATGATTGGGAGATGATGATGATGATGTAGAAGAATATTTAAGGATGAACGGTCGTGGCCTATTCTATTAGTATGGAACCATCCAAGCATTTGCCTCTCGTCTAAGGAAAACAATGGAAAAACCGACAGGAAGGAAGGCCGCGGGAACCGAACCCGGAACCTCAGGATTGAGTCAACTTGCTCTGTATCAACGACTTATCATAGACTCTAATCACTAATTATAAACAGTACATTTAAAAAAAGAATACATCCCATCCCCCAGTGAAATGCATTCAGGAATATCAAAGATACTAGCATATACAACTGCGTATGATACGCTCCTGCTCTAATAGCTCCCATTTATAGGGCACTGTGACACGTCCCAACCGCATGTTAATATGTCAAGGTCATCTGAGCATCCTCCATGCGTCATTAACGTCGCGTGCGCCTTTAAACCCAAGTCGGGTACTTGTCTAAGTGAATTGAACAGCCAGGGAGGGGCCAACTCTTATCTGTATGCACCTAATATTGACTTTCACCTTCCACGGCATAAAAACCTCCGTGGAACCCCCGCGCGCCTCCACACACGAGCGGGAGTCTCGCGCGAGACCCCCGGCCGCATGTGCGTACGAGCTGGTGTCTCTCCGGCCAGCTGGTCTCCAAGTACCGACAATTGTGACGACGGTGAATGCTTGGGAGTGCGGAGTCCTCGGAGTTCCCACGGCATGTCAAGAAGGCTGTGGAACTTGTTGCGCGCAGCACAAAGACCTGATCTGTCTGATGGGCTGGAGTTCGACACCAGGGGAGGACGATGACGAGAGGGTGATGATTACATTATATTCACAGAGTAACGTGACCCTTATGGCTCTTACGCTCTAAAGGTGAATTTCTAGGAATTTAGTTTAGTATTTTCGACCTTAGTGACGAATGAAAATAAGGTCGATATATTCTCGGGACTTGTTTCCTTGTGTGTACATACATGACGGGAATCGAACGTGAAGCTTTTTCCTTCTTTCATTATCACTAAAACATGTGATAAACTTTACCGTATACAACAGACAATATTTGGTAGAATTTAGAGAGGCGGTTTTCCTCATTTAAGATGAAATTAGAAATGATTCTAACATGGTCTAATATGTCTGCATTCGCCAGGAACCAGGCTACTTTCTAGAAATAACTTGGATTGGAACACTTTTTACATTGGTTTTGCAGATATTGCAGATATAATATTTGCGATCATACAATTTTATGATAATTATGTAATCAAAACTTTTGGTTTAAAAAAAATCAAAATTTCGATACAATTATGAACGTGAAATGTTGTCCTTCTTGTCTTTCAATAAAATTGTCTGCTCTCTTCTTTATAGAACGGCAATCCTCTATTTCTTCCAGACACTGCAAGACCTTCTTCCAGAGAGGTCCAAGGTTTCACGCCGCGGGGCTCGAACCTGGGACCTGACGGGAATCCCGGTGCATTAGTCCTGATGAACTCGTTAGAGGACAGCCGCCAAGGTCGGGTCAGGGGTACCGCACGAGGGGGCAGGCGATCAGCGATTGATTCCATCGCCAAGTCTAGACGGCGACATACATTACCAGACGATGTGGTTGAAGGACACATGTGAACTGCTTTACCAGCGACGTGATCGACTGAGCCGAGGAGTTGCGGACATTGGCGTCAGGTGGCGGTGTGTTGCAGGTGAACTACTTTACCGACAGTGGCCAACAAAGTACCAAGTACAGTAAGCGACAGGGCAAGTTGGACCCCAGGTATAATTTCCACCCCTACTGAACCTTCCCCCACCATGCTACCACGCGGCTGACTGCAGTCTCGGCGAACAATCAGACCTGTCAAAACAAATTGACATGGGTCGATATCCAACCACCTCATTAGTTACAAATATTATTTTAATGCGTTTTTGCTCAAAATGATTTAGTTTTTGTCAGATTATTATACTGCCTTAAAATTGAATGTCATACCTCTTTTAAATTTAAAAAATGGTCAATATTTGACTAAACTACGGAAAAAGGTGTATCACTGCAAATACAGTTGGAAATTCGATTTGTCGCGGTTTATAGCCCATAATAAAGTTGCGTTTGTTTGTTTGTTTGTTTGTTTCATGACGTTATATAAACGATCGACAAGGCAGTGAATAATTGCTAGATTGTATGACGCAACTCTAATTGCATTCATTCAATATTATTGGACAAACATTGATTCTTCAAATCAATAGTTGTGCATGAATAATTCAAATTATAGTCGCAAATTTTAACAACGAATGAAGATGAATGAATCGCCGTGTTTCCAAGCAGTTTGTGTGCAGCGTCTGATGATTTTATGTTACAATACACAATTTGAATAATATCATGATATTCAAATACATCATCAAAGAAACGTAATAATTTGACAGCTAATTTATTAGATTCTTTGGGGTTAATAAAGTGTTATCTTGCAAGATGGTCTAATATCTGATCATTGCTAAGGAATGAGGATGTGACGGCGGACTCAATAGTTATAGCGATGTTTAGGTAATATTATCACCAATGTTTATCTTTTAGTACAGCTGACTCTTGTTGATTGTCATTAAATTTGGGGCTTGAGATTCTACTCGAGGACGATATTATTATTATCGACAATAATTTGCATCAGTGGGTGTTTTTCACTCGCCATGGCAGACCATCAAGCTCGTGACCAATCGCCCGACAAATATTTGAGTGCTCGATCGAAAGGGAAGCCAGTGTCAAGCCAAGAGCGTCGTTTAGTTTTGACAGTGTATGCAAACTTGCGTAAGCAGAATCCTAGACTTGGTGTGAAAGACTAACACGGCGATTCATTCATCTTCATTCGTTGTTAAAATTTGCGACTATAATTTGAATTATTCATGCACAACTATTAATTTGAAGAATCAATGTTTGTCCAATAATATTGAATGAATGCAATTGGAGTTGCGTCATACAATCTAGCAATTATTCACTGTCTGGTCGATCGTTTATATAACTTCATGAAACAAACAAACAAACAAACAAACGCAACTTTATTATGGGCGACAAATCGAATTTCCAACTGTAATTGCAGTGATACACCTTTTTCCGTAGTTTAGTCAAATATTATCCATTTTTTAAATTTAAAAGAGGTATGACATTCAATTTTAAGGCAGTATAATAATCTGACAAAAACTAAATCATTTTGAGCAAAAACGCATTAAAATAATATTTGTAACTAATGAGGTGGTTGGATATCGACCCATGTCAATTTGTTTTGACAGGTCTGATTGTTCGCCGAGACTGCAGTCAGCCGCGTGGTAGCATGGTGGGGGAAGGTTCAGTAGGGGTGGAAATTATACCTGGGGTCCAACTTGCCCTGTCGCTTACTGTAGTCGAAATATAAAAAAATATTTTTAACTTATATTACTTATTAGCAATGAAAACGGAAGAAATATAGAGGGCCTAGTTGGCAACATGAGCTCCGCTGACTAAGTGTACTCTTGGCAATGATCAGTTTCAAATTGTTGTTGTAAACCACTTGCCTTTACAAAATAATTTTGAAAATGATAAATTATGAAAAAGAACAGGTTTAGCTCGGAGGTACTCTGAAGCAGAGTACAGAGTACTCTCAGAGCACTCTCAGAGTACTCTCAGAGTACAGAGAGTACTCTGAACTTGTATTCCGGTGGGCCGGGGTGCGAGGGTTTTTTCGTGGTATTCCCTCAGCCGACAGCAAATGCAGGTTAGTTACCCTATTAATAGGCCATGACCTCCTCCTTCCCACCTTCCATCCTTACCTACACTTCACCATCATCTCCTAATCACCATCATAATCATTCATCCGTCGCCATAAGCCTCGCTGCAGAACAGTGCGACGTTAATTACTAAATTACATTTTAAATTACATTTTTAATTTTATAAAACTTTAAAATAATAAATTTTATACATACTCATCTACATAAAAAAACAAGAAATAAAATACCACTGGAAAGGTATTTCACGAAACCATGAAGAAGAAATCATGGGCAAAACAAAAAAATATAGAAGAATTAAAAAATAATGAAATCTAAATATCTCAGAAAAATTACAGTATCAAGCATTCCAGTTGTCACAAAAAATAATAGGAAAAATTTAAAATACCTAGATACCAAATTAAAATGTCATTAAAAAATTATAGAAAAATAAATACAACTTTTACAAATCACAAAACAAGAAACAAAATGTCACCATGAAATACTATTCATAAGAATATAAAAATACATTTTGCAAATCGAACATGTGCGAAGCAATGAACCGAGCTTGTATACATATTGAAGTCATGACAGTATTAATTTTTGTATTTTTTGTTTTTCTGACAAATGCGCAGTTTTTATTCTATTTATTTTTAAACATAGCTATGCATTAGATACAATAAGAAGAGTCACAGTCAAATTTATTCTTGCCAAGTTTTCTCTTGCACTTACTTACACTCAATCAAAATAGGTTGTAATATTTTAAGTTATTTTATATTTTTTGCATATTTGAACATTTTCAAAAATCATTAACATACCACTACCAGTAGTTATTCTATTTTATTTCTTTCCCACTCACCAAATCATCAGCTAGGCAGCTCAGCTGGCAAAGTGGCGAGTTTTCGACTTCATGGTACAACACTTGACATAACTGAAAATGATCGCCCAATAAATCTGATTGACTGAAAAATGTTAGATCGTACAATCAGAAGTCAGTCCAAGCGATCTTCTTGTCTCACTCTAGTAGGTGACCTCTCATTTCAATGATAATAACAAGCATTGATTGTTCAGGAACATGACCAGCATGTCATTCAGAATTTGTCATAGATCTTTTTTTATTTTGCCAAGTACATCCTTCAGAAGGGTCATTTGACTCGGGCAGTAAGTCTCTCTGGAACTGGACCTGCCCTCCGGAGTCCGGATGCCCCGACCCCGATTATCTTTACTAATTGTTTTCCTGGATTCTCTCTCAGTCGAGAAGCAAATGCTGGGAAGGTTCCTTATTAAGCCGCGACCGCCTCCTTCCACATGTACAATCGTGAAATAAGTAGCTGTATTTCTCCTCTTCACCCCCCACGTCCCATTCAAACAAGTTTTCCTGCGATAAGGGTCGAGGGGGGGGGAGCCTAAATTAACGTAAATAATGGAAAGTGACGAAGGAGGGTGACGGACACTAAATTCCGGCACTGTACATCCTTTCCTACCATTAATTCGGAAGAAAGAGCAACTTGTGGTGTCCACAAATAGCTCTAGAGCAAGTTCGTAAGAAAAATACATATTTTCAAGGGGTGTCTGCCTGTGAAAGTTTGCCACAACTTGAGCATGACAAGGTGGCCGCTAAAACCCATGACAACCACCTCACGTGCGTCACATCCACACGTCAAACGAAAGCGAACCCACGCACGTCACAGCTTTCACCCCCTGTCACCGCATCCTAGATCTTAGACCCAAGTCGCCGTGCGGTGCCATCTGGCACGCCACGCTCTCTAGCGGATCTCTTGAGCAACCTCAGTCAGTGAGCAGACATCAAGGAGGAAGGTCACATCGCCGCTCAACACAGGATTACGTGTCATCAAACAACCTACATTGTTGCATTTAAATGACGTCATGAAGCGACGTCGTCGATTTCGAGGGCCGTGATCAATAATACTACAAAATGCCAGTTTAATTTTATTTAAAACCGTGTTATTATTATTTTGTGTGACGTGAACAGTTTCGTGAGTGCCTAATGGATTTGACAACGTATTGTTGTGACATTGTTGCGTGACGACGGCGATGTGGGCGTCGTGTTACAAATGGACGCTGGTCGGCGCGTTGCTGCTGCTAGTGTCAGCCAATGGTAAGGCATTCCTGCCAGGTCTACGACCTTCCGTCTTGCTATGGTGATGGCGAGGCATGGATGAGCGATCAACTTTTCTGCCGGCCGTTGCGTGGAAAACCTTGACCCTCCTGGTGCTTCCACGACGCCTACCTACAAGTAGAAGTTGACGAGTACCTTGACAGTGACATCAACACGTGGACGTTGAGGGGACGGTCATGCTTGTCAAAACTCAAAATAGAGTTTACCTTTCCATTCCAGCCGTTCTGAACCAAACGTTCAAAATAGTAGATTGTAGAATACGGACTGAAAAGCTGAAACGATATCAAAAGCATTCTATACTTCTATAATACTTCTATGCTCGTTATTCCTGACTATCAGACTGAGGTATTTTCGTGGTTTCCCTCAGTCTAGAGGCAAATGTTGAGAAGGTTCTGCGCGTTTCCTTCCCACTGTCCATCTTATTTATCTTCTTCATCAACATCAAGATAATTATCAACATACTCAAATTTGGCCCATGTTTGGAAGTTTCGACGTCATCAAACGTTAAAGTTACTTCCCAAGTTCCCAAAAAATTCAAAATAGAGTAGTTTTCAAACTGTTGTTTTGCTTTTGCGACCAAATATTTGAAATATTCGAATTTGATTGGAATTCGATCTTCCCTCGTCACGGTGGTTTACTTGCTGGTGATGATGGGACGTAACCAAGACGTAACGCGTTGGTTTCCATGGTGATGAGGCTGATCCAGATGGAGGACATCAGCCTCTTCCAGGAACTCAGCTCCTCGCTTACTCTGACTCTGATGAAACATGTTCTGCGCAACTTGAATAAAACGCTTACAAAATCATGATACCGCGAATTAATGAGGAAGACGATATTAAAATCTACATAGACAGGTGTAGGTCATTTCCGTTCGTGAATTCTTGCTGATGATTGGAGGTTATGAAGAAAAGATGAGGCGAGGGAGAATATTGGGGAGGTGCCCGTCGTTTTCTGCTAGACTTGTGAAAAACATGACAAATTGTCCTCTGCACATTGACAGAGCAAGTTGGCTCAGTTCGTGACCCTCCGGAGCTCGATTCCCGAGGCCGTCGTTCGGGTTCCTGACTGTTTTTCGAGGTGCCATATTTTACTGAGATAGAAATGTTGGGAATGTCTACTGATAGGCTACGAACGCCTCCTTCCCACCGTCCATCCTTGCCTATTCATCAACATCTCCCAATATCATTGTAATCATTCATTCGTCACCTTTAGCTAAGTTGCAGAACATACGGCTGTGAAACAAAAATCCTGGACTGGAAAGTATGGTACTAAATTTTTTTATGACGAGATTGGTCCATTCGAATTCGTGCCCGATGTTTGCCAATCAATCTCCTCATAAGAACTTGGCTTCTGTAATTGATACCTTAGCTTTGGTTTATAATTCCTATGTTTTGGATCTAAGAAATGATCGTGTCAATCAGTTTTGGCACCTCCGTTAGACGCATCACGTTTCACCATCTCGACTACTTTCTTTGCGCTTCCGGTTTCATGCGGCTAAACTGATGTTCAACTTTCAAGTGAATTGAACTAACTTATTTCCCTCCACCACCCACGGAAGGTCAAGATCACTCGGCACTGCAGATGTGAGGTCAGAGGTCAGTCGGACGAATACTATGTTTATGCCAAAACTCGTTTATAATAACAATTAGCATAATGATAACCTTCAGTCAACCGGCTTCATCGTGTCAGTACATTCACCGCAAACTTCACCCTCATCGACTTAAATGCTATAAGGTCGAAGTTATAATGCTAGGAGATACGAAAAACACCCTAATGGCTGTCAAGTCGAAGTATTACATCGACGCGAAATTGCATCAAATGAAGCAATTGAAAGAAAAGTAAAAAGAAATGAGGCTGTGTAAGTGCACAAAGCCCCCGCATGCGCCCTCATGGCATGTGACCTCTTTCTCTGGTGATATCACGAGGAACACCCGAGCGTGAACCATGCACGAGCGCGGGTTCCTCGGCGGACACCCGAGCGTGTACCATGCACGAGCGCGGGTCCCTCGGCGGACACCCGAGCGTGAACCATGCACGCGCGCGGGTTCCTCGGCGGACACCCGACCGTGTACCATGCACGCGCGCGGGTTCCCCGGCGGACACCCGAGCGTGAACCATGCACGCGCGCGGGTTCCGACTGACGAGCTCCGGCGCGCAGAGTAAACAGTGCATTGAAATCTCCTGCTCGAGAAGAGAGTGGTGTAAAGAAGTCATTGACGGCGCGAGTTCGAGCCTCGCCTCGGTGATTTCAGCAACTTACACTCCCTGGAATGTCCCAGAATTCATGCTGACTTCGATTTATTAGTTCAATGAATTGTTAAATTCCTACATGCTGTTTGTGAGGCTCCTGTTGTTTTACATTTTCGATTTATAAAAGTCTCCCCGTTTCTTACAATTATTTTTTTACAAGTTCTTTATTTTTTGTCTACTTGACTGATTTGTAAATGTTTGTGATTGATTGGTTTTCTTTATTTTACATTTTTCTTGAATTTTGCGCCGTAAATGAAGTGAAGAATCGGTGTTATTATTTTGATATTGTGTTTTTCACTGTTTTTATTTTGACAGATCCACCATATTTTTTTATCATAGCGTGGTAATTACTAATTTTATTTTCGTGATTTTCATTGCTTTTTCAAAGTGTGGGTTCAATGATTTGCTAATTTGTAACGTTGACGTGTCGATAGTTACCAAATATGGCGCTATTTTAGTACCACAATATTTACAAATATCCAAGCTTTTCTCCGAGACGAAAGATCTTAGAATTCAAGTTCAATGCTTCGTTTTCTTGCAAAAAAGAATGATACGAATTCTCTCAGGTGTACCTAAAATACTCAAAGAAACATCAGAAAAACCCAATCAAGATCCGGACGTGTTCAAATGTGATAAAGTCAGGTGGAACTGAAATGATATTGCCGCGACGAATCGGGATTGTGGTACGCGATTAGCAAGTTCGAACGAAAGCGCGACCATTGAATCATCTCAGGTGCTTGACCCATTCCTCCTGACTCTATGCTTGACCGAGCCCGGGGTGTAGCTCGCACAGACACCGCACACTTGATACCGATCATCTGACAACAACGGGACAGAGCAATGAGAAACTTCAATCAGTACTTGTAACGAGATCGCGACAATCAAGAAAGCTCCGTTAAGTATGATGATGCTAACTGTACACATCAAACATGATGGAAAACATCTGAGTTTCATCTCGAACGTATCGCGTTGCAAATGGCGACCTATGACCGTGCCGTGCCGCTGCATCGAGGTGGCGGTGATTTAGTTAGCAGCGGCACGGTATGGTGATCTTCTCACGTGATAACTACACGGAACACGATTGTATAATTGCATAGAATGTGGAGATTGAAAGAAACATTGTGCAGAATACATAACAATAGTCGGTAATGACATCCGAGGCAAGCAAAATAAAAACCGAGCGTTCTATTCAATGTATTTTGATGAACCATCTTCTGAAGAGGTACTCTGGAAGAGACTAAATTTATTGACGACAGTAATAGCTTTGAATATTAAATCCTGGGAACAGATACCAAACAATACCTGACACCTGTTCAATGAGATTTTTTTACAAAATAGGGCCTTGCGTCTTGACCGAGAATAGAATCTACATAATAAAAATGTTCCATTCATTGAGGATTTCAAAAGATTAAGCTGGTTTAAGTTTGTCTAATACACTATGAAACAAATAAGCTCAGTTATTCAGGTTTACGAAACTTCAATGTGGACTTTTGCCAGCTAATAGCCCGGGTAATGGAGCCCACTGATGTAGATGTTCAGATAACTTGTCCATGTGACATTTCTCCTAGTCGTTGACGTCTAACAGTCCTCCGTTACTATGACCAGCTACTTGTACACGCACAAAAACATGCTACGTGTAATTGTATCAGTTGTAATGTTAAATGCACTTGTTTTCTCTAATGAAAGCATCAGGTACTAATGTTACGACTCAATTAACAACGAACACAACGGCGAGCTCAAATTCAATTAGATTCAATCAGATTTCACGTTAAATGCATTTTCACCCGGGCAAGAAGCAGAAAGAAAGGAATGTGAAGATAATTAAAGCTAGGTAGTACAATAAATTTCTGGTAGCTGACGACCCACATTATTATTAATGTGCACGGGATTATTTTCGTGCCTCAGAGATAGAAGGCCGGAAGTCCGTTTCAATGATTCTTGAGGGAGCTCAAAAAGTAATTTTGAAGAGATTACCTCAAAGATATAATTGACTTTAACTTCTTTTGTTTTAAATTAGAAATTCATATTATTGCATTTTCTAGGTGGACGGACATTTTGTTGGCACGTTGACGGGTCAGATTTATAACTTTTATGAGGTAAATCGATGTATTTTTGTAATGTGAGTGATTCCTCTTCGTACTAAAGATATCTCCGGAGTTTATTCAAAAAAGCAGAGAATCACAGCTATTATGCGTGCCATCAAGATGGTGGCAGGCATGGTTGCGGATATACGAAGCAAGTATCCAAACATTATCTACAAAAATCACTCTTATTTTCCTAACAAACGTGACAAATTATGTAGGTATCTACTTTTAATGAATCACCTTTGCAATTTTCATAATTTGAACTCATCTTTGAAGTGCATATTTACGTTTTTTTTTTCAAGTGACAGTCAATGTTTTTGCCTATTCGTAACTCGTAAGTTACCAAAAAGCAATTTGAACGTAATAATGGAACGAATTTCTCGTGACAGAAAGATTCATTCACAATGCGCACGCGCATGTCGTTTGACATCTCTCCGCAACTACGCAAGTCAAGTAGGCTGTCGTCACGACGGGGTATTAAACTGAACAATTACTGTGCGTTTTCACTGAAAGTGGTATCAATAATCGCGAAACAATCCTTCTGGATCCAATGCCAAGCATTGTGTTCGCGCAGACAATGACAGTTCTTCTGCTTTCACTCGATTTCGACGCACAGTTGACAGCTAGCACGCGGGGAAAGCAGAAGAGCGTCCATACGAGCTTTTTGTCACTCGATATGTTGTATGTCTTTCACGATGATTTTTCCACGGACGGATGGAGATGTCCAAACCAATCCAAATAGAGATCCCCTTAGTACAAGAAGTCTCCAAGTCAATTTTGGTAGATTCGTTGAACATTTGAAAGGAACTCAAAGTTGCTTTGTAAATAATTGGCAGAGGGATTTTTAAATTTCATATTAAAAACGGCGCAGTGGAATTATTCACTCCCAATTCAAAATGGTTTAAATGTGAATTGGGAACTTCTAACTCTGTAACCTCAAATGCAAAGGTGGGCAGCGTGGATCGTAGACATAAAATAAAAATATAAGGATGCTCGCTGTACCTATAATGATTTGGCAGATGATGAAGCATAATGTTGACAAAGAACAATCCTGTCGCCACCCAAGTCTTAGCGTGGTGAAAAATAGCATCGAGTTTGGGCACTTTTTAGGTACCTATTTGGCAAATTTGGAATAAGCGATCGACTCACAGCAACGTAAACACTTTTTCACAAACTAAAATTATTTTACGAATATTACCTCCACGAGTGTGCACTTGGCAAATTAAAAACGGTATTCGAAAGAAACAGATTGGCTGATAAAGATTCGATGGCATCATTCAAAGATTTCAGTGCATTCAGTGATTTCATTGATAATAAAGAACCTGACCAACCAGCCAATCAGATTCTTTCTTTCAGATTCTTTCTCTTGGTACATAAGTGAGATGATCTGCGACATGTGTGACGGGTGTGACATCTGTGACATCACACGTGTAGAGAAAGCGTCTCATGAGCCAGGGATTTCCTCGCGCGCGTAGAAAGCCGATGAGTAATGCGCCAAGCAGGGCACGAACCAGGCACCCGGATACATGCGCCAGTCATTGCTTGCTTAATCCACGGTTATCGCTAATTATACCGGGATTGATCCGTGATTGCATGTCTGCTCTGTCAACCGATGTTCTGTACTTCACTTCTGCAACTTGAAGCGATTAGTCGGTGTAGAGTAATGTATCGAGGCTCTATGAGGTTCTAGTATAACACTAGAACACTAAGGTTATAATGCACTTACATGTACTCTACTATAAAATAAAATAAACACTGAAGAACCGTGCGCGTCAACTAGGTACCTGTAATTTTCGACACATCTTTCAACAATTTCCTGCACATTACAATTTTCGATGAAAAATAAGTTCTTAGGTATATTCGTTTCGGGAGGATCACCCATAATAAATAATATGTTTTTGGTTTTCTCCTCTAATTCTCATTCATTTGGGATTTGGTGGAAAGATAATACCTCGATAATATGTCAAAATATTGTACTGGTCGGGATAGAAAATCTTGGGATAGTTCCAAGAGATACGAACGTGACTTCATTCTCACTAGTGATGTACTTTCGAAGCAGAAGGCCAGAAGTCCGTTTTCTCATTATTATTGTGCACACATTTGTAATCAAGCTCTATCAATATTCAATGGTAAATTGACTGATGTCCACAAATAAAGTTGCATTGAAGTTTTCTCTTACAAAATTACTGTTGTCATCATTACAATGGATGAAGACAGAACAGATTGTCTGTGAGGTCACCTGAAGAATCATTGGATGTACTCCAGGCTTTCTACCTCTATAAGGCACAGAGTTATTAGTTCCCTTAAATATGTAAAGTATTAAGTATTATATATTCAAAGAGAATGCATCTCTCTAGACCCGAGTCTGTCTCTCAGAACATTTCCCACAGAACTGAGTTGACAAAAGAATGATTTTGAGCAAACCTTCTAATGTGGTGCAAAGAAAGGCTATTTGTTCCAAGACAGTAGCTCAATGTCTTGGAGCTTGTCTTGTCCGTGAACTCTCAATAACTGGGTGAATAACTGGGGAAAGTCTGGCAATTGGCAAGGATGTGATGTGATGATCAACACTCCCCCGCATACATTGGGAGATACCGTTACTCAATCCTGCATCATAAGAGAAGGGATACCTACTCTTGGATTAACAACATTTTCAAGTCCGGGAATAAGCTTTTTGCGTTTGAATGTGGGCTTTTGGAAACTTGAGAATTGAACACTGTTAGGGCCAGTTTTTCAATGTTCTGCTAAATTTTAAACAGTTGATTAGGATTCTCTTGCCATGGCATCAAGCAACGCCATTCCTTCAATGACAACAGAGCATTGAAAAACTGGCCCTAAATAGTATACCCTAATTAATTTTACATTCTGTTCCCAATCTCTGGCTGAGATGTTACTCTTTGTCGTGTTGTTTCTTATTATCTCTCTGTTGAGAAGGAAGGTAAAGCCTGCGTCATTATCGCTATAGATCATCGCCGTCATGTCATTAGCCCCTCATACCACATTGGAACAAACCGCACCTTCTATCAATAACACAGCGTTCTTCAAACGATGCCAATTAGCTTTCATTATTAATAGAGAATGCGTTCGAGCTCCGTGCCATGTCCAACTGAAATGCGTTACGTTCATCCCAATAAATAAATTGGGTTCATTGGAACCGTGGGAAATAGCTGTGATGTACTCCTATATTTTTGTTATTTCTATTGAATTTTAAAAATGCAAAATGCCCGTATAATGTCCGTCCGTCCGACCGGGTAGCTCAGTTGGTAGAGCTCTCGCCCGGCAAGTGAGAGGTCCCGGGTTCGAGCCCCGGTTCGGTCGGATATTTTTCACAACGCACGTCCCTTCACTTCATCATCCTGACTCCATGGAAGTTTTCCACGGAAACCTACATTCTCAAAAATATATAAGTGCGGTAACTTTTTTGTTGAATCTATGTCTTTGTTTTCTAGAGGTTTTACAATTTATTTGATATTCAATCAATGCATGCACCCCTCACTGTCAGCGAAAAATGTCTATTTCGTCAATATCAACACGTATTTACAACAAAAGAGAAATGAACACACCTGCGGGAAAGATGAAATGAATATCATTGCGGCAACGAACAGCCACCTAGATAACTAACACTGATGTTCAGAGAACCAAATGTAATCAACCACAATGACATCAGGTGTTGGCAGAAGTAAGTGGAGTAGGAAGCAGGACGGAGAGGAGAGACAGAGAGAGAGAGATGAGAAGTGTGTGCTGCATGAATCAAGCTGAATCACACTGCACTGTAATGTAAATACTGAGTTTTAGTGCTTGTGCTTCGAGGTAAGTGGCACGACAGACCATTGTGTAGCAAATGAAAGTTCCACGGGCATATGGTTCACTAGGTTACTCCAGACCCCAGTCATTCATCACATATCGCAGATGTGAGGAAAACATTGAGACAATTTATAGATTGTGTCTCTTCTAATATTCATTGTCTAGTGATTGTAGGAAAGTTCGAAAAATCTCCGAAAAATAGCAATGGTTTTTCGTAAAAATCTGGCCAGTTGGCAACACTTGCCTTGCCATGTCTTCGGCGATGCTCTGTATTGATGTTGACAACAATACAGAGCATCGTCGAAGAAAATCTACAAGCAAAAATCCATACGTTTATTTCTGTGCAAAGCTATAAGCAGAACCAAGGATTTTGAATAAAATTTAAGAATCACTATACATCACTATAAAATACTAAAAAGAATACAATATCGTAAAATATATTAATTAAACTATTACCCCCCCCCCCCCCCCCCCACGCAATTGTCTAGGCCGACAATCTAGGCTTTTTTTGTTGCCACTTGCCAGAACATACGTCTATTTATAGCAACCCTAAAAAAAATGCAGAACAAAAACGTAAGATGGCGGGTTCAGCAACATTAGTCACTAACTGTATTTTAATAATTTTGTCAAAACATAATTTGTATGAGATTTCAAAGTGGAAATGTTCATTATGGTTCATTGATGCTTGCGAAGCCATTGCGTGGAGCGGAGTGACTGAACTCTGTCAAATTACACGTTATGTTTCCAAGTTCTTGTGGACCTACGTCGACGTTCTGTGAGGTTTTGCGATCAATTACAGACATAATGGCTCTGGTCAAGGAAGTGAGCTAGTGGTAATCCCGCTGGACTGGCATTAGGGAGGTTGCGGACTGCTTGCGATGTTCGGTCATTTCCTATCTTCTGGTAATTACAAGGCAAGGCCGCTTTTGCCCAAATCAATTAGCCCGCCTGGGTAGGCAGCGTGACCTTGAAAAAAATTTGTCTCGATTTTGTTTTTATCAATACGTACTCAAATTTAAATAATGCCTCCCGGCCGGAGGAGTTCCTGACTTTTTGTTCGTATCCTACAATGCGTTAAATGTTGAAAAATGTGTGGGTACAAATTACATTTACCGTTTGCAGGGCAAAAGAAAATTAAAATACAGCAATCCAATGTATGTAATTACTTCAATCGAACAAGTTGCAACGGGTCATTGCCTTATTTCATAAACATGAAATTTATAAAAGAAATTGATATAAAATATAAATCGGTTTAAAAACTCTTCAAGGTCACGCTAACTAAATTCATTGATATTTTCAACTCATTTTCCAATGGTGGGAGAAAGTGCTTTAAAATGGATCGTGTTGATAAATTTCATTCAAACAGTTGTCACTTGTCAAGATCACCTTCAAGCTTGATCAAGCCCAACGCGGAGATGATCGGTTTATATCTTGCTCAATAACCAGCGAGGAACACTTTGGAATTCTTCTGTCGAGACTTCGAGAGACAAAACTGAAAGGTTTCTTACTAACTAATAGCCACGGCCGCTTCTTTCCCACCGTCCATCTCGTCTTCCTATCATCATCATAATCATTCATCCGTCACTAATGGCTTTGTTGAAGAACAGAAAAAAGACGTAAATCAATAACCAGTGGTTTTGTATGCTTCAAATAATCAGTAAAAAATCGCACACCGGAAATTTTTCATAGATACTCCATTTTTCATTCACTTCAGTCTTCACGATGACATTATAAGTGATTGCTATAAATTAGTTCGATACTCCGTTAATGTATTTTTAATGAACACCTCGCGGGTGTTGTAGAAAGTGCGTCATAAAACCCGCTGTCCCTCGGCCGCGAAGAAAACGAAATGTGCCCCATGCACGACCGGTTCGGTTGTGTCCCTCGGACTTGCCCTTTCCGTGCGACCACTAGCGTCAACCGAGCACGGCCTTACGAAGAATGCTGATGCGCAACCTGCGTCGAGCCTGCTGGCGGATTCACAGTTACCCTTCTTGCACCGCGGGCCGCGCGAGTACCGTTATCGTGCCGTATCAAAGACATCGGCTCGCTTGCGTTGCGCCAGTGTTCACATTCAATAGGAATGTCAGCCGAGAGTCAAGTGGGTGTTTGGATCTTTACGTAGAAATACCTCTTGCTTGTGAGGATGCGATAAAGAGTTGGCGGCATTCAATACGTATCAAAATCGAACATTTCAAACAATGACTCTTGCCATATTTTTGGGGGCAATGTACCTACTTAATGATCCCCAATATTATTGTTGTTTATTATAGAAGTTACTTCCTACTCACCAGGAATGTATTTAATATATTTTTATTATCGGCCTGAGTGTGAAGATAATTAAGAAAATTGGCTGAAGAATACAAGACGACGGTACATTTATGATACAACTACAGTTTGCCCATAAAGATTGGACTGAGGAGAACCAAACATTTGGGAGAAGAGAACGAAATTAGGTAGATTCCCAAGAAATAGCTCTGCATCTAAAGTTGATCTTGATTGCCAGCTATGAAATATGTTGACTGAATATGTTGGCGCTCTTGGGCGAGGAAATGCAGCAGAAGAGATAATGAATGTTGGACATGAAAGCCGCCGGCTGACAGTTCGAGATGAACCTTTTTGACACGTGAGGCTAAACAACCTGCAAGTGATGTAAGATGATTGAAACAATTTGTCGACATGATTGATTCTATTCTGGGCGGAAATGCAAGATCATGGAGCAAAAGGTGAGCTGCCCCTGGCGCCTTCTCAGAAACCGATGGCGGGAGGAGAAGAAAACACCCCGCAGAAGAACGCCGATTGAAAACAATTTGTCGACTGATTGGGGCAAATTGCAGAGGAATGCAGTCACTTAGAACAAAAGGTCATAAATACAGGTAGTTTGATGTGTTTTCAAACAAAATATACTGCCCTTTTGACACGAAATGCCCATTTTAAAACGCAGTTCCAAAACATTTCTGACTAATTTACGTGATCTGTGAGGTAATAGTGGAGCTTTGATTTTCTGAGAATTGATAATGATCAAATAATGAGCCGACAACAATAAACAACAGCTGCAGGTGAACACAAAGAATGTTGCTGCGCAGCTGGCTGCGCATTAGTTGTATTTAATTGAGGATTTAAATAACTTTTTTTGGTAATTAATTTTAAAAATATTATTACTATGTCTACACTACACAAACGTATAGTTTATGTGAAGAAAAAAAGTAGTAGTAAACTTAGAATAAACAAACAAACAAACTGTAAACATAATAGGATTAGTTTTAATTAGACGATTTGAACCTTTTAAATCTTTGCTTTTAGTTTCGTCAGGTTTTTTCTCAGGAAGTGAGGACCCTGCGAAATAAAATCCTAGTTCCATCTAAGTTGAGTGTATCACTAAATTTACATCATTATCCAGTCCAATCAAGTTCTGAGTGGATCCTTCACAAAAAACACAGATTTATAAATTCTAATTGCCCACAAATGGCGATTACAATTCCTGCATAATGAAGTCCCACGGTCCAATAATTGGCCGACTCCCGTCCGATTACGATCACGATCCAATATGCCGTGAACAATTATCGCACGACGCACGTGAAAATGCTGCGCCAGCGGTCACGGCCGTCGGAGAGCCCGCTGAGCGTGTAGAGCGACCCAGTGTTTACATACAGTACTGTAAACACACTGCGTACCGTTACACCTTCCCCGCGTCAATAATTACCCCAATTATTAGTGATATTTTGGTAGTTGCTGACCGTAGCGTTGGGCCGTAGATGTTCGTTCGCTGTGCGTGGGAAACACGGTTGGCGCTCTTTTGGGCCGTGATATTCTATCGGTGGCGGCAACAAGTGAAAAATCACACTTTTAAACTAAGAAAACTGGTGCAAAAAATTATTTTAAATATAACATTTTTAAAATAGTTTTTATTATTTTCATAATTGATTATGGTACCCAAGGTTTGTGGTACCTATAGTACCTATTTTTAAGCTTAAATATAGTATTTTTCTCAGGATTTTTGAAATTTTTATTTTTATTCATAGCATTCTATAGCATTCTCAATGCTAGTCAATAGTTTTAATGAAATATTCCTGCTGCGATGACATCGAATTTTTTACCGCGTATATTGCTCACATTTTCTGTACCGACTTTCTCATTTTCCGCCCTACACTATTTCTAGATATTGGAAAACATTGGAATGTTTTGGAGGATTGAAATCAGAATCTTGAAAAAATCGTGTGCATTACACGAAGCAAGCTCGGGCTTACTCATGGCAGTAGCAAAGATCATAACATCTTTGGCAGTAGGCTTCAGTAGGTAAACACAACAATAAAACATAGGTACCTATGCAATTTGAAGCAATAATTTAGATGAAGGCAATGTGCTCTACAAGTGGGTAAAACAGGTACATCAATTACTCCACAGGAGTTCAGTGCGATTCGTTGCATTTTATTTGGTTGAAAAGTGCCTAAGGACGGCGTTTTATAGAATTTTGCATAAATAAAGTGTGAAGCAGCAGTCAATATAAAACAAGGAACTGGTTATTCCAAATGGAGATAAACCAGAGCCGAGCCCTTCTGGCAAAATATTTGTTGTTGTATTCTGTATGACTAATTTGACTTGTTCATAAGGTTCATTGGCCGAAAGTGTTGATCAATACAATTTATTTATCAATTTATTACGCCATTTTTTCTGAAGGCGGTTCAACCGGAGAGGATCATGTTGCCAGCCAGGTGTGAAGAAATCTGTGAATATAAGATGAAACTCAATTGATTTTCAGAGATTTGTATAATATAGCATACACATTATTTATTTCCCGGCTTCTATAAACATCAGTTCATTTAATTTGTTGATTTGTTCAACATTTGTTCAACTTTCATTGATTTGTTGATTTTATTTATTTTTTTCGTTGTTAGGGTTTTTAATAATATGTGTTGTTCTTTACATTTTCTATTTATTTAATTGCCCTTGCATCATTTCAAAGTTGTAGTAAAGTGCTTTTTTTGTAGTTGACCCCAGGTGAACATTTTCTCATCACCATACAAACCGTTTTAAACTTTTTGCGTGGGGGGGGGGGGAGGGGGGAGGGAGGATCATTATTGGTAGGTACTCCTGTCTGACGCTATTTCCCACATCCTCCTGGCTCCTGGCTCCTCCAAACCTCCTCGCTGGATGAGGGAAGGTCAAGCGTAGATGGCGCAAGCGCAAGACCATCATTAGCGTGGGAAAGACAAGTGCAAAATGATGAAGATGAGAGGTTTGGTCAACAGCGAAGTGGAGGCATGGACCAGGAAATGTCAACTCATAAACGGACGTCGGCATCTTGACTGAATTTGATGCTAACAAAATGATACCTTCTTTCCTTCTTCACGTCGGCTATAAGTGGATACTCCAAAACATTCTTCATATAATATGTTGTTGGGAAATTATTATATTTGTTGTGACTGACAGTTCTGTGAAACCTGCAAATGCAATATCTTCCAGGCAGGACCGTTAGGATCGTTACTCTCTGTATTTACCACGAGAAAGGGATTAGAATCTACATGAGTGGGCTCCATTAATTGTTTATTTTTGCGTCTTACAACTTTTAAGTTATCAAAAGAAGTCCACTTCGAAGTCCAAGTAAACCTACATGATTCAGCTTTTATGGTTCTAATTGGACTCTTGACAAGTTAAAGAGGCCCGACTAAGAAATGGAACCTTTTACTGTAGATTCTATGCCCCTGCTCTCGTGGTTCAGATTATAGAAGTGTTGTCGTCTACAAACATTGGATTCATATTTTTATGTAAGCAGTCTAAGGAAACATCATAATAAAATTCCATTTTGATACATTTGCACACATGATTTGAAACCCAGAGCTTGTTTGTGTTTCCAGGCTACCAGGATTCCACCAGCAGCCTCCCGTCCGCCGACCAACTCCCCGCCAGCGCCGGCCGGACTCTGACGATGTCGGCGACGCGGTCCGAGCACGCCGCGCCGCCCGAGGAGGTCGTCCTGAGCACGCGGACGGCGACGGACGTGAAGGAGGCAGCGGAGGTCGACGAGGAGCCCAGAGAGAAGAGGTCCATCCTCGACCGCGCCGGCGAGCAAGAGCTCTCCCGTGACACGAGCTCGGCGACGACCGTGCTCGGCGCGCCGCGCAGCAAGAGGGTCGACGAGAACCTCGCGGCGCCCGGCGAGTTCATCCAGCCGACGAGGACGGAGGAGGCGAGGGCGCCGCACGTGGAGGTAAGACTTGTTCATCAGCGCGATGTGAGTGTCATGGAGTGTGCTGGTGTGGTGTTCATGTGTGTGTGTGATGTGGCAGGTGCAGACGACGGAGGCGGACAAGTGGATCTGGACGGGGTCGGGGGAAGGGCAGGGGGCCCCGCGGGGGAGGCAACTCCGGCTGTCGGGGCCCGGCAAGAACTCTGAGCCGACTCAGCTGTCGACTCATCTTGGCAACGAGCGCAAAACCAACCCGGATATTCAGGTGGGTTTTGTCCTTGGACTGTCACCCCCTCCCACCCTCGCACAGGAGAACGTTTGTCCCCCCCCACTCTTCAGACTCTTACGAAGCATGTTGGCTAGGGCATTGGACATGCACCCGGAGGTCCTGGGTTCTACTCCCGCGGCCGCCTTTCATGACAGGTTATTTCGTATAGTTTCTCTACTAATCTCTACTATTATGCCACGACAGGCTCCTACCCACCAGCCATATCATCATCATCATCTACCCAGCCAGAATCTTCATGATCATTCATCTGTCGCCGTTAGCCTAGTTGCAAAAGCAGAACGGTGCTAAAAATACAAATTGTTCATTGCATGAAAAGGCGTTGGCAAATGTTGTTGAATCTCAGTTACAAATTGAATCATTCAATCAGGGTCTTCTTATCTCCTCGTAAACTGCATTGAACTTAACTGAATGTAGGTACACTCCCCCAAATAATAAACGGTACTCGAAAGAAAATGAATTGACTGATTAAGGTTTGATGGCATCATCCCATGAAGTCAGTGCTAACGCATTATCTAACTCTTTTAGGTGAGCTCTGATTTCATTGATAATAACAACTAACAAGGATTGTTTGTCAAGGAACCGGCCCAGCAGCCAATACGTTTTGTACCAAGTACCGTTTATTATTTGGGGGAGTGTACCAAAGCTTACATATTTGTTAGTAACCACACCCCAGTTGACATACCAAAAGGGTGGGCAGAATGCCATGGTATTTGCACAAGACTATTGTTCCACTTACACTGAACTGTATAGGTACTGTACAAAAACAAACACTTGTAAAAAGACTGCCAAGCACCTCTCCAACTAAGGATTGAGATCTAAAAGGAGGGCCAAGCAATGTTTTGTTTAAGCATGTTTGCACTGTATAATGTTGTTGCAGGACATCATCACCGGCATTGTGAAGCTGCTGAACGGCAACGCCAAGGCACCGCCACCTCCGATGCCGCTGCCCATCATTGGCGGGGGACATGGACGACCGCTGAGACCCATCATGACCAGGATCAACAACAGAGGTCAGTTGAACAAGCCGAGAGGGGGGGGGGGGGGTCAGGTGTAGTTATGACATTGAAAACACCCTATTGTGAATGTGTATATTATGAATTTGCATAGATTTTTTTTAGATTTTCAATACAAATTTTTTCAAAATTATAGAAACTATGTAATATTGAGGATCTATACCTTATATATAACCTTTAAAATGTGAGAAAAAAAGTACATTAATAATTTAAATCTTGTAGCATGTTTATTCCATTCCCATTTTTTTTATAATTAAATTCTAAGTGTCCTTTTCATTTCAATTTAAAAAATGCAAAATTTCAAGGTGGCAACAGTCTAGAAAAGTTCCATTAAAATTGCTAATCTTCCTCTTTTGTTTCCAGGTCCGCCGCGTATCAGCGACATCCCCTCCAGCTTCGAAGGTGACATCCCGATCAACACATCGGACGACATCGGCATGATGCCTCCTCCCCCACCTCGCCCCCTACCCCCCTACCCCTTTGAGACGCCGGAGAACTCCCACCAGAACCCGGCTCTTTACGACGGCGAAGTCCCTGCGATCATTCCGTTGCCGCCGCAGCCCAACCAAGTGGCGAGTCCGTTCAGCGGAGGGGGCGGAGTCCCGCTTCCCGTTCAAGTGGTCCCGGTGCAGGACGGAAGACCTCAGAACGGTCAAGACGGTCGGCCGAATGAGAACCATCCGAATAACCAGGAGAACAGACCGAATACTCAAGAGAACAGACCGAATATCCAGGAAAATACACCGAATAGCCAGGAAAGTCACCCGGACTTGATCCAGGATGTTCGTCCAGTCATCGGGCCGCAGAATCGTCCTGTTCTTCGGCCACGACCTCGTCCAAGGCCGCAGATTCCGAACAAACGTCGTCCGATACAGCCGCTGAAGAAGCCCGAGTCCGACATCGTGTTTGGCAACAAGAAGAAAACGGAGACTCAATACGTCACCGTCGGACAGTTCAGCCAAGATCCATCGGAAGATGCAAGTGTCGGCGTTTCCTTGACGATGGACAACGAAGACACGATGGAGGAGGTGACTTTCACGACCGACAATCCACCCAAAGAAGAGATCGCTGAGAAACCAGTAGACTTCGGACTGAAGGTAAACGAGACTAGAGAAAATGTGACGGAAATCCAACTTACGACCCCAGAGCCGACGAGTAGCAGCGTTGTTATAAAACCAACCAAGAGCTCCAGCATTCCAGTATTGAATAACACATCGGTTGAAAACACGACTACATCCGAAGTCCCCAAGGTTGTGATAACAATGACATCTTCGGCGAGTTCCGTCACCGAGGCAACGTCCATCAACGCGACAGCGAACGTCGAAGCGAGCTCTGTGATTGGCCAGGGAGATGCGTCGGGACCTGGGACTGGTCAGGGAGCAGCGGAACCGATCATCGAGTCGTCCATGGGACAAGGAATGACATCGTTGCAAGACACCACGGTTCAACCAACCACATCGCTGCCCCAGAATAAAGCCAAACCACAGTATAACACAGGTAGGAAATATGTCAAATAATCCATCACAATTATTAGACTTTAAAATCCATATTATTGATATTTTTTATTATTGGATAGTGAAGAGCCAATGGTGTCTTGGACTAAATTGGAATATTGTATGTTTGACCGTATTAAAAAAAAAAAATATATATGTGATTGATTATATGTGGAAAAGTGAAAATGAGTGTAGAAGTACTAATTAATCAAATTGAATTTTAAATGTAAACGTCCGACACATTTATCTCCTGACAGGAGCGTATCGTCCCCGGCCCGGTATCGTCCTGGACGACACCGAGTACAAGCCGCTGGGTTCGAGACAGACGATCATCACCGCACCTCATCGTGGCCAAGTGGGAGAAGTGTTCGACGTCACAGTGTCGGCCATTCAAGGTGGTGCGGCGTCGGAGCCGACCGGAAAACCATACATATATCCAGGTGAGACCCAACTTCACACTTAGTGCTACAAGCAGGCACGTAGGAAGGGGGGGAAATCCTCCCTCTGATTCAATTCCCCTCCCTATGTTCTTATACATTCATTATGTCACAATTAAAATATGCTGGTATTAAAATCACGTAGAAATGTACAAAATTTATACCTGAAATTCAAAAAATTTCCGAGACTGTGCGCAGTGGACCCGCATTTTGCTGGGAGGCCCTTGTAGACACTAGTATCTCCAAGTCAAGTTATTTTACAATATTATTCCCCCCCCCCCCCCCCCCCTTGCAAATTTAAATCCTACACGCCTGGCTACAAACATTAGTTGGTTCGTTGCCCATTGGTTAAGATGATCGTAGATCCTTTTCATGCACCAAAATTATATTATGTCAGTCATAAAACATACAAAAAATTACATACTTCAATATAATATAATTTATTGAATCATAAAATTGGAGTAGAATAATCAAGAAAGATAATATAAATATATTATAAATAAGTTTTAATGAAAGCCTGGAAATTACAAAGTAGAGAAGTATTTTATTCAGCTGGATTCATGTCAACACTCTCCATTTTTACTTTCACCGAATCTGTCAAGGTACATGCTTTAAATCAAGATTAACAACAATCTGAGGTAAACATTTAGATCATTCAAAATAGGTCAAAGAGTTTAGAAAATCTAGATTATAAATCCTGATTAATTGTTGCATTTAAACTCGTCAAATATGCACTTGTGAATAATTATTATTGTAGTCATTTGCACATTTGGTGATACTAAGTGTGTCTGTTCTGTCTATCTTCTGACTGATTTCATTTATAATTTTTCCTGATTGTTGCTGAAATGTTCCAGTTGAGATCGAAGGTGTGAAGCTGCCGGGCGGCGGCCACGGCGAAGTGTCGGTGATCACGGCGGCTGAGGAAGGCCAACACTTCGTCTCCATCGACGGCAAGCGCACCTACATCAACCTGTTCGGTGAAAGCACGGAGACTGCGGCAGTTGCAACGCCGCCCACCAGGGTGCAGGCCTCGAAACCCACTGCAGTGGGAGCAGGGTAGGTCTCGGGGTCTTGTAGATTATACGCTCACCGAATAGTAGCAGACTCTTGATAGTTTTGAATTTGGACATTCAAATGAAAAGAGTATTTGAATATTCTAGACTATAAAATCTCCTACTAAAATAATTGAAAATATTTAAAAATTGTAGGTACCCATTTTCTCTTTTATACTGCTTATAAACTTTTACTGTTTTTAGATTGGTTTCTACTAAAATAAAAGTAAATGGGTTTATGAAATCTATCCATAAAGGTATAGACAACATTCTATTTCCTTTTTGGGATGAGTTAGGAAGCAGATATTTGTATGATAAGAATATAAGGCTGTCAAATATTGTGCAAGTTTATGATTTTTTATTTTTTTTGCAAAATCAATATTTTTTTCAATAAGTATGTTGAATGCCAAAACATAAGAGATACGGGCATACTCGTTAAAGGGTTAATATTGAAGATATTCATTTGTACTATGTATGTATTATGCTCCCCAGTCCCCACTCATGGTGTGCATATTCAAAAGAGTTGCAACTTGAACTCGACCATTGTGAAGACATCTTCCTCACGACTCCGTGATTCCAGATACGTGGAGCCGGCTCCGGAGCCTCCCAAGTCCCGCCCACCACCTCGGCCGCACACGCGACGACCGCCCAATCAGCCGCCAGTGCGCATCGACACTTGCATCGTCGGCGACGACTCGACGTGCGATGTGCAGCAGAACGAGAGGTGCATGACGGAACATGGGGTGTCCTCCTGCCATTGCCGACCAAGCTACAGTCGAAGGAAACACCGAGAACCGTGCAGACGTGAGTTCAGACATTCAGTACCTATACATAACTGTAGACCCTCATTTGATTCTTGCTGATGTTTTCATGGATTTCTTCATTTGATAAAACACTGATAGTTCCTTACTAAATGAGACACTGACTCCTTCCACCCAATCCCTTTCTTTGTAATCATCGTCAAAATATATTATGAGTGGTATGCATCTGGAAGTGATGTACTAGATACAAAGTTTAAAGTTACATTAAAAATTAAATTCCTAACAGTACACTACACCTGAAATATGTATGTCCACCTGTTTAAAGTATGCAATTACTGCTTCTTTATGATCCGTGTTCCTTATTTATTGCAGCCAATTAAAAGTAATATAGGTACTTTTTTATTTCTGAATAGGATAATAACAACTCCAAAAGCACAATTAGTGCTTAGCAGTCGTTTTATTGCCACCAGTTCTATATAATGATTTGTAAATACGCAACCGGACCTTATCTAACACAAATCCAATCAGCCTAATTTTTAGAACCGAGTAAGTGGATTAATTGCAACTCTAATGACATACTTACTTTTTGCTTAAGTAGGTACACAAATCTTTTCAAGCGACAAATTTGTTTCTGTCTATTGCATAACTCCGGGTTTATTCACACTTATTTTGCTTTTCATTTTATCAATACAAATAAGTATGGATTGCATTTTTATCTGATCCCTATCTGTAGAAATTGTCTTTTTGTTTTCTCCACTTTTGAAAGAGAGAATGTTTCTCAATTACACAATAGTGAAAGAAATTGAACATCGCATGCAATTCTTATCACAGTATAATGGCAGTGTTGTTTTCTACTGTAAAAAGTGAATGCAGATGGACCTAAATTCCATCTCTCCCCTCTCAATGTTGCTTGCTCATCTTTTGAGATGAATCTTGTGTCAGTCTCGCTCCGATAGCCGTGGAATTAGCCATCACCTGGAAGCAACGAGCCGCGACGCCAAGTTCAAGGTCTGCCGAGCAACAAGTGAACACACTGCAATAACAACTCTTCAAGACAAGAGAAATGCACTTTTGTTGCCTGCAATAATTATCATACTCACAATTATTATTAATTTATAATTATCTGGGTGAATGACACATTTTGATATCCAGGAGGTGAAATGAGTTCAGCTTTCTCAATTTAGTACTATTTTGTGAGATTATTTATGGTTTGCTACCCCAGATAAGGATTAAACAAGATCATGAAAAAATATTATGTCACATTCTACTAATTTCCACTGTGACTAAAACTCTTATCCAATTCTCTCGACCAAAGTAAATTTTCGGTTACTTGGACATGTGCGATTGTAAAACGTGTCACTGGATATCTCTGCAAGTGAAATGTCTTGTTGCAGGTGTCGTGAGCATCGCGATGTCTCTCCGAGTGGATAAGATGTACGACCGCCGCGTCACCTGGTCGAACAAGCTCGAGAGTCACGACTCGGAGGAGTACCGACAGCTGCAGTACGAGGCGAGCAGAGCTGTGAGTTCTTTGAAACTAAACATTTCTGCAATAAAAGCTACCAAAAACACTCCGCAATAATGAAAAAATGGGCTATCAATCCGGGTTTCGATTCCCAAAATCATCCCTTCTGACTGGGCTATTTTGTGATTTCCCTCAGTCATGAAGCGAATGCTGGGAAGGTCCTAATATGCCAAGACTGCATCTGTCCCACCATCCATTCTTATCTATTCCTCAAGCATCTCCCAATAATGATAATCATACATCCATCTCGTTTAGGTAAAATACAATGCTGAATTTATTACTTGGAACTGAAAATATATAACAGTTGCTCCAGTCTAAATGATTAAATATTACGTCGAATGAACGGAGAACACAGTTTCCGAGCTACAATATTAACGCGTGTTCCCCCGCAGCTGGACTCGGCCATGTCCATGACGCCCTTCTCCGACGAGTTCATCGGGACCAAGGTATCGGGGATGCACACGGGCGGGGGAAAGCCCGGCACGCAGCCGACGTCGGTCTACGTCAACGTGACGCTGCAGCTGGAGGAGAACGCCGACACGTCTCGGCCGACGGTCCGACACGAGATACAGCGGCATCTGCTGGGCGTGCTGCAGCGGAGGAACAACAACGTCGGCGACAGCGCGCTGTGGGTCGACGACCTGGAGGGATCTATTTCACAACTTCAAGGTCAGAATCAAAACCTGCTTTCAAAGAGGTCAATCAATGCCACATCATACGTGTATGGTCGACGCTCAAAGGATTCAAAGCCACTCTTTGTGTCTGTTTTAAAAATCTAAGAAAAGATCTACTTCAAAACCGGAAACTACTCTTTCAAATATCCCAAAAGCGCCCTTTTTTGTAATGAACAGTTATGCAGTAAAAGGACCGGATGATTCAATTAAAACAAGCTTTTATATGCTTACTCACATGCTAAAACTTTTGAATAATGTATATCATAATGGTTGTTTTGTATTATTAAAGAATTTTTACAGTTTTTGTCATATTTCTGTAATGGACAACGAGAAAAGTGTACACATGGAACTACAGTTTTGTTATTTATGTAATAAATAAATATTTGAAAACGCAACACATGAGCAAACATAAAAGCATCACTTCTTCTGCAGACGTTGACGAATGCACGAGCGCCAGCCTCCACGACTGCCACCCGTCCGCCGAGTGCACCAACACGTTCGGCTCGTACCGCTGCACGTGCACGGCCGGCACGCGCGACCCGTGGCTGGGCAACGCGCACCGCCAGGGCAAGCACTGTGAGACGTGCGCACCGGAACACTGCAACAACCGAGGGGTGTGTCGGTACGAGGCGGCCGGACAGCAGGCTTGCACGTGAGTTCAACGACTTTCATCTAGCGAGATCGGAGCAAGCTGGGTGAAGGTCCATGCTGAAATGATGTTGAAGGAAATCTTGTGACAATATTTAATTCCATGAAAATATTGCATTTTTGGGGCCAGTCTTCCATCTCTTAAAAATGTATTTATTGTTTATTCACCAATATGGCACCTAGAAGAGAACTTCAAAATTGCAAAAATCTGTTTTTTCTTTATCTGCTTTTGGCTAAAAATTAACTTTTGCTTTTAACTTAAATTTTAGGAGTTTCTTATAGGTATTCCTATTAGCCATCAGATCACAGTCTTGATCCACTAATTAATTATTAAGTTAATCTGGAAATAGCTAAATTGTCCTTTTTAGAGAAAAATATGTGGCACGTTGTAGATTGATGTGATGAGACTTGGTGTTGGCATAGCAACGCTGGATCTGTGACTGATGTTATGACTGGTGTTACAGATGTTCGAGTGGCTTCTACGGGTCGCAGTGTGAGATCGACGGAGAGGTTCTGGGCGTGGCCATCGGAGCGTCAGTCGCAGCGGTCATCATCATCGCTCTCACACTCGTCTGTCTCTGCATGTGGAGGTTAGTGACCTTTCAGTCCTTGAGATATGATTGGAACAATATTTTTTACATTTTTATAAAATGAGTCAAAAGAAAATAGTGTCTTTGGGTATTATGAAACTCTTGTATTTAAAATTTTGTGAGGCGCTTTTAAATATGGTACATTTTTTAGTTAGAAAATTGCCATATACAATTGCCACAATGCTATATAAAAATGTGTACAGTCGGGCGCCGAGTGTTAGAACTGTCACCAGATGGAGCCCACTTACTCTGTTAGGCGGAGAAAGACGTCATTGCAAGGTGAGCGCGCAATGAAATCTTTCTCGGCCTAGCTGAAAAACTGCCTAACAGCGCATTCTGTTCATTGAGAGTTCAAGCACTCGGCGCCTGACTGTAGGTGTATTAATAAAACTTAAGTAATTAGAAATAAAAGACACTCTCTCACGTATGAAAAAGCTGCGTAGTGGAACAACTACAATTTAACACGACATGTCTCTTCCGTGAGACATTCCGATGCATGTGTGACCGCGGAATATAATCTTAACTTGTTGCGCAGCCGACGATGGAGCCGCGAGCAGAAGACTGCCGCCGGCCTCGGGTCGCCTGTGTTCGGCTACATGGCAGCAGGTGGCAGCACGGTGAAGACACCGGCCATGGGCGCGCCGCCCTACCAGGTCTCGCTGGAGGACCGCATGCGGTGGGCGCAGATAGCCGACGTCATGGCGCAGGCCAACCACTACGCAGTAAGTTCAGAGCTGCGCACTTCCTTTCAATTGGCATGATGCAGTTTAAGCCTTGGCAACTCAGTATTAACTAGGGATGGCACTTTTACCAGTTCTGGAAAAATCGGTAAATTTACCGGTAAATTTACCGGTCAGCGGTAAATTTTGAAAAATGATGGTAGATACCAAATCATGATTATACCAAATACAAAAATGACCCTACTTTATTATTTGACTCATTTACAAAGATTACCGCAGTCAGAACAATAACAATAGGTAATCAATGTTAATAATGACAATAGGTACTCCATATTGATAAGGGATGATATAACCGAATATCATTGACTCGACCAATCTAGTGTAGGCTATGCCATGCCTGTGTTATTCTCCCATAAGAGGAATTGTCGAGCACCAATTTTATCAAGTTACAATCTGTGTCTGCTAAACAAGCAAACCTGAAGAGAGATTCCGACATTGGAAGTAATCCTATATGGATGGAGTTATCATTCTGAATGATTGAAGACAACCAAAAATCAACGTAAAATATGCCTAACTGCTAATGTTGTCACACTGAAGTTTACTTATAGTTTTTACTTAAAATTTGATATCTCCATTCATACATTGGAGAGGATCAAAAAAACAAAATTTACCATTTTTTTTACCGGTAAATTATTAATTGGTAAATTTACCTTAATTTACCGGTAAATTTTACCAGGTGCCATCCCTAGTATTAACTATTAATTATTCTCAAGAGTATGCAAAACATTACTGCTATTTTGAGACACACACTTCCCCCACTCAATCCTACATAACTGTTGAAAACATAATGGTTTTGAAACTACTTTTTTATTTTTTTAAACATTTTATGAAGTGTGATAAATTAATATTCATTGATTTACAATATTTTAATTTTAACTAAAATTTACAAGTTTGCCTGCGTACTTTTCAAGTTTCTTAACTTCAAACTTGCTTGTGGACTGGATACCAATACAAGTTTAATTTAGCTATCAAATCAAGATTCCTATAAGTATAGCCCGCTCTTAATCTTCTAACAACAAAGTTAATCTATTGAACTTCCAGACCACATAACTTCGAGTAAAATCAGTATTAGCGATGACAGTTCAGTTATTCGGTTGTGTCGCGAAAACCCACTGCATCCTGAATGAGCTCACCGTCCTGTCTGTCCGCCAGCAGCCCGAGCCCGGCACCGGCCCGACGCGGCCCTCGTCCGCCGTGTTCGGCTACCCGACGCTGCAGCACATGGGTCACATGGGCACCATGAGCCACGCCGGCACCATGCAGCACTCCATGGGCACTATGAGTCACGCCGGCACCATGGCGCCGCCAGTGCCGCTGCCGCGCATGAACATACCGCACAATGTGCAGACCATGAACAGATCACAAGGTACTTGCGCACTCGGCTAGCTCTACAGGCAGGAACTTGACCTTGATTAGGTAAAGTTGGTTCAGGCAGAAACACTCCGGAGATCTTGGCTCAGAAGCGCCGTTATCCTTCCTGACTGAGGATTTTCTAGTGATATATCTCGGTCAAAAGGCAAACGCTGTGAAGGTTACCTAGTAATGGGCCATGACCAACTCCTTCCCACTGTCCATCATTACACTACAGTCAGGACAGCGAGAGTCTGAACTCTCACTAGATGGAGTACCGTCACTTACTATGTTAGGCCGAGAAAGACGTCATTGCAAGGTGAGCGCGCAATGAAGTCTTTCTCGGCCTAGCAGAAAAACTGCCTATCAGCGCATTCTGGTGAGAGTTCAGACTCTCTGCCCAGACTGTACTATTTCTTCTGTGTCTCCATATCATCGTCCATAACCATCATCTACTTGCAGAACTATACACCAGGAAACACCACTAAAAAACAAGTATGCTTTCAGCTGCGATGAGTACTCACGGGGGATACAGTCTGCACGGCGGCACGTTCAACCCCCACAGCGGGCTTCGAACCCCCGACACTAAGCGAGCGTTCGAGTCGAGTTCAAGCGACGAAGAGGATCGCACCGACCTGCTCGGCAGAAACTTCCACGTTCCGAGGCCCAAGAGTCGATCGTCAGTAGCGGTGAGTTTCTTACATCAATACTTACCGTATTAACTCGTGTATAAGACGCAATTATATGTCAATATTTTGATTCTGAAAACAGCCCTGCGTCTTATACACGCATACCAAGCTTTTTTCCCAGTAAATCCAAGGTGGATGTTTGTAAACAGAGCTGTGGTAGACTGCCACATGTTGTCTATCTCTACCTTTACCTCTCACTCTATCTGGACTACTCATACTGAGTCTAGACACAACACTATTAGCATATTACATTTTTGCAACAAAATGTTTTCCCTTGCATTTAGATCAGGAGACAAAATATATGTTTACGTCTGAAAAACATTACTCTGACAGACATAAAATAGACTAAACACTGTTGAATGGCGATCTTAATGGAAGGGGAGGAGGGGAGTTTGGTTTGTTTTGGAATGCAGAGGAAAGGCAGGTGCGCGCCTGTTAGAGCAAGCAACAGCTGCTGGGAAGAGACTTCCCTCCCCCCTTTCTCAGAAGCAGGAAATTACTGTTTGTTTACAACAAGTTGGCAGTGATTTTCATTCAAATAGCTCAGTTAGCTGGAAAACCAACATTTAGATGGATATCATGTATACAAACACACAATGTTTTTCATCATTTTACTGCGTCTTATACACGCATGCTAAGTGTTTTCTTAAAATAGACTTCTCAAAACAAGGGTGCGTCTTATACACGAGTGCGTCTTATACACGAGTTAATACGGTAACTGCACAGTCTCCATCGATCATACTTCAACTTCTGTCATTCTACATACTTCATACTTCAACTTCTGTCTCGCTAGGATTAATGACCATTTTGCTTCTATAGGATGTAATTAGTAGATTTGTATTTCTGCATCTTGTTTTAATGCATCCTTGGTTGATTCTTCAGATTTTTAGTAAATGTATGAATACTCTATGTACTAGATAAAGGGTTCAAGGCCCAGGTTCAATTCCCTTCCCGAATTTGTTTTTTCGTGGTTTTGCTTGGTCGAGACAAATGCTCAAGGTTCTGTACTCCATCCATTTCATACTTTCTTCATCACCTCCGTATTATCATCTCAATGAGTCATCTGTACTACATACTCCCAATCTGCCTAGTTTAAGAACCAGCGACATTAAAATACTATTTAGTTTAAGTAGAAATATGGAATAATGGAATGATTTTTAAAATAGTTAAATTTGAACAAGTCGTCTGCCCTAAAAGCATGTACCTAGAGTAGGGTTACGACTACGAGCTGGACGGAGGTCTTCTTGCAGATGCTTCTATGAGTCCGCCTGTTCCAGAATCAGAGCGGAATCTACTACGATGTGGACACGGACCAAGCGGACCTCTACTCCAGCAAGCTGCACAGCATCCCCATGAGCACGTACACCACGCGCAGCAACAACTACTTCATGCAGTAGTCACATCACGTTGATATTACTTAGAGATTTTAACAAGTGACTATAAAGTAAAAATCTAGATTACGACTTCCGTTAGGTAATTAATTTTGAAATTGTGTAATGCCGTCCATTGTTATTTTCTTATTTGGGCCACCAAACGACATATTATATTTAAGTGAAACGGTTTTCTGTGAATTATGCATCAAACATCACGTGAATATTTATGAATTATAACAATAAGCGTACTGTCTGAATGTTTCCCCAAACACATTAGCGTTTAAGTAAAAGTTGTTTAAGTTATATGTGGTGAGAATGTGTGCAGAGTTTGATATCGCAAGACTGTGGGGAAGATTGGAATATTGTAAGCGTAAGTTATCGTACTGAATTTCGTATATAAACGATGTGAGTCGTATCCTATTTAACACTAACCATTTTGTCTAATGTTGTAATATAATATTTGTATTCAATAAACAAGTTAGAATTGAACATTTTGTGGGTACCATAGATATATGCAGTATGTAACAGGCGTACGATCATGTTTTCTGTTGAGAAACCTTATTCCTAGACATTCTCTAATGTTCCACCGCCAAGAATTGTGAGAATGGAAAAAGGAAATAGTATAAAGGCAGTCAGTGAAGTTAGGTAATTGATAAATAATTTATTTATCATCGATTGAAACAAATTTCATGTTCACTTAAGTACAACAATGTAGGTAATTGTGCGTGGACCGGTGTTTACCTGCGCTTGAACACAGCATATAATAGAATTATTATCAAAAAACATGAGGTAAACTTTATCATTATTTGAAACAGTACATTAAATATTTGAATTTAGCAATAATGATATTCAACATTAATATTGTTCACTTACAAAGAATCGAGTAGAGAGGAGCAGAGAGTATAAAAATGTACAAAGAAGATGTATACGACGAGTATAGCATGCAGTAAACCCAACCACCGAGCGGAGCTACGCTAGCGCCAGTGGCAGCAAAATGCACTACTTGACTTTCATTTTGGTTCATGTACCTACTAGGGCTGTATAACTAATATTGCTGCAAAATACAGGAGTTATCAAATAATCTGTACCTACATATCTACTAATTTCATAGATTTCAAACCTAATACTTGATGAATCCGACCACTGAAGCTTAACAGACATAATTTACTTTAAACAGCACAAAAAATTAAATATAAAATCACAACACCGTAAATTATATAACGACAACTAATAATTGCTAAACAATAATGAAATCAATATTGCATTAATGAGATTTTAATTTGTTTGTTTAAATTACCGATGCCAGCATTAGGTAGGTATATTAATTCAAAAATGTTTAAAAATATTACACATCAGGATGTGGACTTTTAAATGTAGTCAGCAGCAATATTAGTCATTCTCCCCCACAGATAGGAAAGGACACACATTCCGGAATGATGTTGAATCGTGGTAACGAAGGAGCCCGCAAGAACATTCACTGCCACTCTAAGGAAACATTTACAGAAATTACTTAGCTTACAAAACATGCAAACAATGTAAATGCTATCACATTTAGATTGCAAATGGGATGTAAAAGTTTCAGTTATTATTCCCCTCATTCCTATCTCATGGGCGTGATGAATTGCCGAACCTTGTCGGCAATATTGTTCGATGTGTTTATTGTGAACGAGAGAATCTGCTTCAATAATGCACACAAGTCCATGGGTATTCATACTTTGCTCATACTTTGAGAGCTTGAATCACAAATGATCAAGAATGACCTAGGTACACTCGGCACAACAAAAATTGATCGGTGAACAAATTTGAATGACTGATGGTCATGTTCCATACCAATCAAAGCTTGTTATTATCATTGAGACAAGGATATTGCTTGGACTGACTTCTGATGGTGCAATGTAACATTTTTCAGCCAATCAGATTTATTGAACGATTAATTTTAGATGTGCCAAGTCAAAGTGCACAGATATAACACAAATAAATAAATAATAATAAATAAATACGTAATGTTTTGATAAATTATTGTCAAAATTGATTGAAGTCTACCGAATACAATTTTGTCTAAGTGTAAAATAACATTGATTGACAGATACCAGACGCGTTTTATTTCAACCTCGGTAAATTTGTTTGAAATCGAGGGTTGAATGAATTGACACATAGAATTGTAAACAAATCTTGCCACTTGGTGGATGGAAAAACAAGCGCACATATACACATAGACAACTGCACTTTTATATTACAGCACAGCTTACATGGAAGGAAATATTAAATATTATTAGTAGTGTAATGATCCTATCATAATGATTGTATCCATGCATTATGTAAGATTTAAATATAGCCGCCACAGATCGGTTTAGCAGGCTGTGGGACCGCAAGCGGGAGTCGAGAACGACCGGACAGGCAGTCAGTCAAGGACAGCCATTGAACATGGACGACTCTGTATGTATCTTTATTAAATAAAGAAGTGAACCCACAAATATGGTTTATTAATTATCCTGCATAGTATTTGTGGTCAACCTAGTTCGAAGAACATTACATGGTGATCAGAAGTGGTGTCTGAATCTAAATCGCACGTGAAACGTTGCAGAGCGCAAAGCCAACGCCTAGATTAGGTAAACGGCAAGCATCAAGATGGCCGCATCAGCACGAAAATTACCTGAACTCGAACTCACCGGGAACGTTAGTGAAAAGTGGAAGCTGTGGAAGCAGAAATTTGAAATTTACATGCGCGTGACGAAAGGTTACAAGGAAGATCCTGAGGATCAAGTTGCCACATTACTGAATGCAATTGGTGACGAAGCACTTACAGTTTTCAACACGTTCGAGCTGCGGGGAGTGGACAAGAAAGATCTAAACAAAGTGCTGCAAAAGTTTGACGAATTCTGTACCCCAAGAAAGAATCTGATTTACGAACAGAGCATATTCTTCACACGGTCGCAGCTTGATGGTGAGACCGTTGATCAGTTCATAACTCAACTGAAGCGTTTAGCAGGGTCCTGTGAATTTGGCCCACAGATGAAGCAAATGCTAACACTACGGCTTGTGTTGGGAATCGCGGACAAGGGGTTAAAGGAACGTCTACTCAGGGTTAATGACCTGACTTTAGAGAAAGCAGCAGACATCTGCAGGGCTGCGGAGGCTAGCAAGTTGCAGGCGATGGCGATTGAAGAAAAAGTACCTGTGGAGACACTCAAAGAAGAATCTGTGCAAGCAGTTGTGCAAAGAAAGAAGTCTGACAGCTACCATAGCATGAAGAATTTTCCGAAGAAAGAGGAAAGAAACGGCACGAAGAATTTTCCGAAGAAAGAGGAAAAGCAGGAGAAGAAATCCTACGACTGCAAGAAATGCGGTTATCACCATGCGACTCTGAAGTGTCCAGCCTACGGGAAGACGTGTCTACGCTGCAAAGAAGAAAATCACTTTGCAAAGATGTGCAAGCAACGAAGAATTGCAGAATTTGAAGTGGCACCAGATGAAGACTCATCTAAGATGAGAACAATTCAACACTGTACATCTCAACACTCACCGCCAAAAGCGTGAATGCTGTGAAGAAGACAGAAGATCTTGCCAGAGCATGGATTGTAGATGTCAATGTTGGTGGACAGAACGTCAAGATGAAAGTCGACACTGGTGCGGAGGTAAGCTGTTTGCCATTGACTTTATTTAAACAATTTAAAGGCAGGCTTCAGAAAACTTCCACGGTACTGGTAGCTTTTGGAAACCAGAAGATCAAACCAGCAGGAACTGCTAAGGTTCATTGTATTAAAAGTAGCTGCATTAAAGGAGTAAAACAAGTCGTGAAATTCATGATTGTTGATGAAGAGTTCATGCCACTACTGGGACTGCCGGATTGTGTCAGTTTGGGGTTTGTCAAAATGATTAATCACATAGAAACATCTAGCAAAACCAGGCAACAGATCATCGCAGAAAATCCTCAAGTCTTCAAAGGTCTCGGGTGCATGCCGGGAACGTATTCGATTGCAGTGGATGCCAACTGTCGTCCAGTCGTCCAACCATCCCGGAAGGTGCCTATCGCTCTTCGAGACAAACTGAAGAAGGCGCTGAACGACCTGGAGGAAAGCCAGGTGATCAGGAAAGTGACAAAACCTACTGACTGGGTAAGTAACCTAGTGATTACGGAAAAGAAAAATAAATCTTTACGGCTGTGCTTGGACCCTATTGATCTGAACAAAGCCATCAAGAGGGAGCATTATCCATTTCCATCTGCGGAAGAGGTCCAGGCTCAACTACAAGGCATGAACGTGTTCTCGATCCTTGACATGCGAGATGGGTTTTGGCAGGTCAGTCTCGATGATGACAGTGCTGACCTGTGCACATTTAATTCACCTTTTGGGAGATATCAGTTCCTCAGGATGCCTTTCGGAATTAAATCAGCTCCAGAAATCTTTCAAAGAAAGAACACCGAGAACTTTGGGCACATCAAAGGTGTTCAAGTCATATTTGATGATATTATTGTCGCAGGAGCAACCATCGCAGATCACGACAAAGCACTTCAGGAACTACTAGAACGAGCCGAAGAACTCAACATCAGGTTCAACCCGGACAAGTTCCAGTTTCAGGTACGAGAAGTACGCTATCTTGGACATGTTATGTCTAGTGAGGGAATGAAGACAGATCCAGAACGTGTCAGAGCAATTGTAGAGCTTCCGACTCCTACCAACGTAACAGAGCTAAGACGGTTTATGGGAATGGTTAATTATGTAGGGCAATTTATTCCCAATCTATCATCAATTACGGCTCCGATTCGCATGCTGCTGAAGAAGGATGTCAACTGGGAATGGAATCGTGAGCAAATGAAGGCTGAGTCGGAGGTGAAGAGTCTTTTATCATCTGCTCCTGTTTTAGCATACTATGACAGCTCCAAGCCTTTAATCCTACAAGTAGATGCCTCGAAAAGCGGATTAGGAGCTTGCCTTCTGCAGGAGGGCCGACCGGTGGCTTATGCATCGCGTAGTATGACCGAGACAGAAATTCAGTACGCTCAGATTGAGAAGGAACTTCTAGGCATTGTGTATGGAGTAGAAAAATTTCACTATTATGTCTATGGTAGAGCAACCATCGTGCAAACAGACCACAAACCGTTGGTCTCTATCATGTCAAAGCAAATCAACAAGGTTTCGCCGCGGCTGCAAAGGCTCCAGTTGAAATTAGTAAAATACGATCTGGATATTCACTATATTCCAGGTTCTCAGATGTATATGGCTGACACACTTTCCAGAGCATACTTACCTGAGACAGGAAACGTGGACCCCGAGATGGAAGTTACTGTTCACAGTGTGTCTAAACATCTGGCAATGTCGGAAGAGAAGAGGACGGAATTCCGAGAAGCTACAGCAGAGTACGATGTAGCCAACGCACTGAAGGAACTACACAAGAATGGATGGCCGGAGCATAAATGGCAGATCCCGAGCTGCGTGAAACCATACTGGTCCCTAAAGGAAGAAATCACGGTAGATGACGGTCTTATCTTCTTTGGTGATCGAGTTTTGGTGCCTCCCTGTCTCCGTCGTCGAATGTTAGAATTGCTTCACGAGGGACATATGGGAATTGAGAAGACCAAGAATCGTGGACGTCAATTACTGTTCTGGTTAGGAATGAGCAAAGACATAGACGAGCTAGTGCGTAAGTGCAGTACATGTGAACATTTCCGTGACAAGAATGCCAAGGAACCTCTGCACCCCCATCCGATACCCAATCGGCGATGGGAGGTTATAGCAGCGGATGTACTGGAGTTCAAGGGAAAATCATACTTGGTGGTCAAGGATTATTACTCGAAATGGCTTGAGTTGGTGGAACTGCAAAACAAAACTGCAAAAGAATTAATCAATAAGATGAAAGCTATATTTTCCAGGAATGGTATTCCAGCCAGACTTGTTTCGGACAACATGCCATTTAGCAGTGCCGAATTTCGCACATTCGCCAAAGACTGGAACTTTGAATCCATCACGTCCAGTCCACGGTACCCACAGAGCAACGGGATGGCAGAGAACGGTGTCAAGATCGCCAAACGTATGTTGAAAAAGTCCTATCACTCCGGAACCGATATCTATATTTCCCTGTTAGAGTACCGAAACACTCCGATTACTGGATTATCATTCTCTCCAGCTCAACTCATGGTTAACTGTCAATTAAAATCCAAACTTCCTATTTCGAACCATTTACTTGAACCAAAAATCCAAACTGATGTAAGACAACAGTTACAGCAAGTTCAAGACAAACAGAAATTGTTTTATGACAGGCGTGCAGTTCCTTTGCCTCAGTTAAAGGAAGGTGACCACGTGGTGTACCGTCACAATCAACTCTGGGAGCCGGCTATTGTGGACCGGACCTGTACCCAACCACGGTCGTATGTAATCAGACGACCTGACGGCAGTGAGCTCCGGAGGAATCGGCGAGACCTCTCAAAATCCTTTGCCGACCATAAGGCAGAGACGGATACATTACCTGAAGACATACCCGACACTACCCAGGAGCTTGAAATTCAGCCCGAGTTTGTGCCACCTGCCCCTGACAGTCCTCCACCTCAAATTCGACGAAGTGGAAGAGAAAGGAAGAAGCCCGATAGACTCAAGGACTATGTGTAATATCATTCATGTGTGAATTTCAGCTTAGGTTGTGATTGTAACTTATTGTATTATTCAATGATTAAGGGTTCTTGCTTGGAAAAATTTGTATCTCAGTGTCGTGTAATTGATATTGTATGGTGTGATCATTTCCTTTATGGATTAGCACTTTGTTACAGACAGTCTGCTATCAGTAGTAATTTTTAAGTAAGAGGGAAGGTGTAATGATCCTATCATAATGATTGTATCCATGCATTATGTAAGATTTAAATATAGCCGCCACAGATCGGTTTAGCAGGCTGTGGGACCGCAAGCGGGAGTCGAGAACGACCGGACAGGCAGTCAGTCAAGGACAGCCATTGAACATGGACGACTCTGTATGTATCTTTATTAAATAAAGAAGTGAACCCACAAATATGGTTTATTAATTATCCTGCATAGTATTTGTGGTCAACCTAGTTCGAAGAACATTACAAGTAGGTACATAGATATATATGTAGTAGGTAATCCCAAGTGAATGAACAATAACAATACAAACAAAACATGGATGTAGTTGTGGTGGGACACTAATTAGTATAATTAGTAAATTGGAGGGCAAACGAATCCCAAGCAGAGTAAAACCAGAGTAATTGTTTTTTAGGCCTCATCACCACCAAACTACATTCAGACATGAAGGTGCGTCCATGAAACTATTGATCCGCAGAGAGGGTGTGACGACCGGTAGAAAAGTGCGTTGTTAACGCTCTATCGTCTAGAAACAGCGACACGACACCAAGGCAGACTGCGCAGTCTTATAGGTTGGACATTTGTATCACACGGAATCAGTGTACAAAAACAGCAACTCTTTAGCAAAAATCACGATGCAGTCTACACAGGCAGAAAAACGTACAACGCCGGCTATCGCGTTCGTTCGGGATACGCACATCAACGCAAGCGTTAGTCTAGAATGAGGTAAAATAGCTCGAACGGAAGCAGTCAGCTGCTTTCAGCCTTTGCCCGATCAAAGCTTAACCTGAGAAAGTATACTGTGTATATACTTGTGATTAACCAGATCCTAGAAGTTGAAGCTGTTAAGTTTCGAAAGGTCATTTCCTATTGCATAAATGTGTTGAACTTGGGCCGAGACTCTAACGCTGATGCATTGAAGATGTGTATTCCCAACGTAGAGCCATTGTCAACGTTGTACACACTCGATCTTAGAGATGGCTTGAAATGGAGAGCCAACGAAGCGATAGAGGACATGCGAATTATCACGAAATATAATATTTTAATATGTATATGAGAATGATGAAATTCATAATTTTATAATTAGGCTTTACGTATTGAACTCGATATTAGGCCACAATGGAAAGTAAACTAATTCAAATGTTAAAGAGCTAGAGAAAGAGAGATGTACCATAATCGAACGGTGTAATGAGACGAGAGAAGAATTGACTTTGAGCCGCGGGGCCAAGCCTTGAAATCAACAAAACAGATTTAGCGAAGGTGGAATAATGACGACAGTTATAGAAACTGTTTCCGACACAAAACGGATGGATTCTAATCAGGCACTACGTAATTGTATTCAGGGCTGGGGAACCCTGTATCCACCTTGTCTAAATCCGCGCTGCTGATGGTCGCGCTGGCGCGGCGAGTCAATCGAGTGAGGCGGATGGGTCGGGCGAACGGGCATCTCAAGGCTTGGCCGGATTAAAGAACGTCTTCACCAGCTGCGTGAGGTTGAGAACGGAGCCGGGCTTGCACGTCGGATCCATGTTCAGGAACGATTCCAAGTTGTTGGAGCAAGCTGTCGGATGTTACAAACACACGTTACATTTGGGATAGCGGATAGTTGAGGACTGTGTGAGGCGACGTTCCAGAAACGGCAAGAGCAAAGAACTTAGCCGTAGAACAATATCAAAGACATCCTTTCTTCTCTTAGTATCTTGGTAAGTTGATGTGGATGTATTTTGTTAGTGTGTGTAATCTGTCAAAGTGCATAAAAAATCACATGCAGCCTAGTTTTCCGGATATTGATGTTTTCAATCGGTAACACACCGCAATTTTCCAGATATCTCAAAAAAAAACTGCATGTGAGATTTTGCAGTCTATTGCAAATAGGTACCTAAGTTACCTAATTTTCAAGAAAAACCAATATCTCTGTATATTTAATAAAAAAATTAGGACCTATGGCCAAACTCGAAGTCTATGAGACCAAAAAAAATACAAAGAGTCACCAGCTAAAAACATGAACATATTTATGGTCGAAAAACAGGAGGTGAAGATGTGAGCTTCGTAACGGTTTCACAGGGGATTAAAAATTATTCAGACGAAGCAGCAGAGAGTTTGCATGAAGAGATCTTACCTGGCGTAACTATTGGTGGATAATCCGGTGGCGGCCGAATCCACGTTCCATCCTTGCGCTTCATGTGCCGTCGGTCTGACGCGAACGTTGCCATGAACTCCGCTGCCGGGACCGCACGGAAGAAGCGGAAGTAGTCCGACTTGAGGATCTGGTCGGTGCGGAACGTCTCTGTCACATACTTGTGGAAGTGAGTCGGGAACGGCAGATCAGAGTCGAGGTCGTACACGAGACAGCGTTCGTCTGGGTGGTACATGAACACCACGTGATAGTCCTGCAACGTGAGTGTGATGCCAACATGAGTGTGATGCCAACATGAGACAAGCTAAGAATTTGCAATTGGCAAAAAATTTCTAATTTTAGAAGCAAATCTATACCTAATATGATTATTTCATAATACGACACAGGCAGACTTGTGTTATTTCGAGAACTCTTCCATTCGTGCAGTTTCCATTTATCAATCACCGACAAGTGGTTTCTTGGCCAAGAGCCAATTCAATGACAGCAGTAAACAACTTTAACTTTGTATTATGAAATCATTCTTACCCAAATAACTAACTTTTCCTCGTCCTTGCCTGCCTTCTGCCTCCACAATGGTACAGTACGTCGATCATTTGAGACGAACAGAACATGACAATACTGGAGCTCATCTGGATGACGGATGCTGACATCTTCACACAATTTCCACACATTCTCTTCACTGAAAAAAAAAAATTTGTAGGGAGGTAACTACCGACTAATTTCATTTCCCGGAGGTAGAATGTAAATTGTAATAAATGTTATCGCGAACGCAATAAACTTGGCAAAATGCAAATTGCCGACAGGAGTTAAAGTAGATACTTAATAACACCGCCGACTGAGGTGTGTTGCATGTCTGTATTGATCCCCCAGGGCAATGTGGTTGTCATAAAAGAGGAATAACAAGCTGTGAATAAATTATTAATCCCTAGAGATAATAATCTCGTCACATGGCGTGCTATTAAGCCATGCTAAGTACACACAGGATGTGGCTACCCTCCACTACTGCAGGCATTGTAATATTATTGATCTTGTTGCAGTAGGCTGGAGCAACTTGACTCCGAGCAACAAGTACTCTATGACACGCAACTGCACTCAGAAAATCATTACACTCGTTCTACAGGGTACAAATTAAACTGTAATTTGACAAAACTTACCAGTAATGGGAGTTGTAAATACAGTCCGAAGCTCGATTGAAAAGACTGAGAAGTGGTTTCTTGGTTTGGCTAGTGACAACTCCAGTGTCCTGCCTTTGAAGTTTTGAGCTTTTATCACTGGTTGATGCCATTGTGCGATAGAATATTAGCACGTTTCTATTTTACTAATAGACTGGAAGTATCTATTCTATCTAATATAGAAGTATAATTGAAGAAATATCACATTTCTAGTCTTAAAACCAATCCATTTATGACGTTTGGAACGAACACTTCTTAATGACTGCCGCCATTTTGAAACAATATTTTTGAGAGACCCCTGATTGGTTCTGCCAAAATGTTATTAAAAAGTCAATAATTGGTGAGGAATAGCACGGAAAGGTTGCTCAACAACCAACCAAACCAAACAACCTTGACTTTGCCGGTGCATTTAAAATTGCAATATCTTTTGTGTTTTTCAAATTCAAATATTCTTCAAAATTAAATACAAAGAAACATAAATGCCATAAGCTTTTAACATAATGTGGAATTACACAAGAATGAAACTTATTTTGTGATTTTTAGATTTCTTACTGAAGGAAAATTTAAAATCTCATTCTCATTTTGGCTCAAAAATATTTTATACCTCTGCGATCACCTGTTCCAAGCTGCTTTGAGCATACCCGACGAACGTGGATCTACGATCGTAGCATGGATGAACAAATATTTTAAGGTAATCACTAATCACAAAGAATTTTTGATTTCAAGATTTTTTTTATTTGACATTATTTTTCTTTAGGTTTATTAATGTTTTTTTTAACAAAATAAAATATCCCCGTTTCTAAACTTCAGGCCGTTCTAATAGTTTATATTTAAAATTTTAGGAACATACACTTCTGAAACTATAATAGATAGTGTGCTGAAATTTTTTGTGTTACTTCATTATGGCATAAACTTCAAGATAAATGGTACTAAAATGAATCTTCTAGGTCTTATCTTGTAATTCAATAAAATTTGATAAAAAGAAAAATTTGTTCAATAACTAATTAAGCGAGCGGAGCGAGCGTCTCCACTTGACTCTTGCGGCACTTTCTCTGTGTGTGTGTTTGTTTTGTTTTTTGTTTTTTTGCTGGTTCAACCCAGGCCGCACCGGTCAACGTATCGATCTGAAATTTTGCACACACATTCATCTCATACTAACTTAGACCTGTATAGTTTTTGAGAAAGATCCGTTCACAAATAAAAAAAAATCGCGTTTTCCCATATAAATAGCATTGTAGGTTCGAGGAGTCCGTTGCGGCCGCCCGATGCGCTCCATTCAAAACAACTCGGAAGCAAGCAGCTGTCTATCTATTATTGTTTGAATACGTAACAATTATTTCTTTTCGATTTCTTTGCGGTTAGATAATAGTTAAAGCAATACATGCGAGGTTATACTTAGGGTTTATTTGATTATTTTTGAAGATGTAGTTAATAGGTATAGGTAGGTATTTATTGTTTATGAGAGTTTTAACATGCAGTCTTACTTCCAATCTTTTCAAAGGCTGAGCAAATTATTTGTAGACCGATGAAATGTCTGCTTGATTGTAGAAATAGATTGGTTGGTTGATAATTGAAATTATGTTTATGAAATATTTATTTCATTTGTATCAGATACAATGTGTTAGGTTTGTGTTAGGTAAGCAATGTGCTAGAAGAAATAAGCTCTTTTATACGGAACGGCAAGTAACTGTTTGGATAATGTTTCATAAATTATGTTTGCTCATATTAGCACTTAGATAATGGCCTATTTTGTGGTTTTAATCTCTGTATTTTTTATTTATAATAATTCCATAATACCTACGTACCTAAATACTGAAATAAATACACATGAGTGTGTATCATGTTGCAATGACTTGCAATAACTGTTGCAATAACTTGCAATGAGAAGCAAATTCAGCTATTTTGTATATAATTTAGTGGATCGTGCTTCTAGATTTCAGTTGTTTTAGGTATATTATTGCCGGCTTTTAAGGAATTATGGTTCGAGGTTTTGCACGTATCCGTGCTCGCTTATCAACGCGTTACACAGAGCGTTTTCCTAGTTTAAAAATATTTATATAAAAGTGTCATGTTTGTTCTAGTCCATTTCATTATTTACAGTTGCTGCTACATCATACAAATTTCAAACCTGTACCCTTTAAAGGTTGCCAAGAAAAATATTCCTAAAAATGTCCTTATCTAGATTGAAAACTCCAAGATTCTGCGGAAAGTCGGACACATATTAATTTATTAATTGGCTAGTTTTAATCATTTAGCATAGCTTGTCCGACATTTGGATTATTGTTGCGTCACATGAGGGCTAATCATTAATGCTAATATTTTTCAGCACCAAAAGGACTTGATAAATAAAATAACACCACTGTAATGGTGGTAGGATGGTTAGTGATGGTGAAAATCCAAGTAGATACAGTAGTACATCAATAATATATTTTTTTGTGCAGAAAAAAAGATGACCTGAACTAGACATAAATTCTCCACTTCATAACAGGACAACTTACAAGAGAAATCAAAAATCAAAATAATTAGGTACTAATTAGGTACTATACCTACATCTCTGGAAGGTATTGTGGAGAAATAAAATATGTATTGAATAATGGAGACATTTTCATTCTTCATATTCTCCGAGATTTACAAAGGATTGACCAGTGACCTACAATTTAGCATGAGTATATTTTTACAATGACAAACAAATTGTATTGATTACGTACTTATGCACACATGCATGTTAGTAGAAAATTGTTATCAGATACCAAACAGTTACAAAGAAAAAACTATCAATTACATTCGCTCTGAAATTCTGCTTGCAACATTCCGAAGTTGTCCATAAACTTTAGAAGGAGGTGAACCAAGAATTAAATTACAGAGGGCTCTCCTGGCAACTTGAATATTTTGAAATGAACCCAAAATGTGAATTTTTGAATCTGCCAAAACAATTCGTGTCTTTGTAACATTTTCAATAGTAAATTTTGTTCTCCCTCCTTTACCAGCGAGCCTTCCAATAGCTCGAGATACATGATCTCCTTTCAGAGGCTTGACATCTTTGATTTCAAATGTCTCTACAAACAAGTCATCTAAACGCAATAAAGCCAACGCATCCTCGACTTCAAAACCAGCAATGAATGCTTTGACGAAATCTGCAGCTTTCTGAAGGTTGCTAATATCTTCCGTTTCTTTGCAGGTTCTGATCTCCACTTGTCTCGACTTCAGATTGAAGCGTATTTGTAGATGCAGATGTTCAACGACTGGGCCGAATATTTTCATCCAGTTTTCTTTCAATGGCGAGTATCGGTGGGAAGGGACAGCAATTTTTCGGACCTCACTGTTAGCGTTTACATTGGGTCTTCTTCGCTTTGCTGCTGTAGCTTGCGGTTGTCTTTTAGCAGTACCTTCAATGCCTTGAACAACTTCCATTTTCATACCATCTTCTTCTGCTCGCCTTTTATTTCGCTTTTTGCCTGTGACTGTCTTGAAGGAGCTATCCACTGCACTCGGCTCCATTGACTTATCAGCCATCGTTTAACTGCTTGAAATCTGTCCAAACTGAAGAAGACGCGTACTTAATTTGGTTTACTGAGAAATATGCCACAAATAATTGATTTTTTAGATGAAAACTAACTAAATAATGTACATATTCTAACCTCAACACGTGTCAGACATCTACTTTGTACCACTAACGTGAAGTAGTAATCGAACGAACGAACGACCTTGGCTCCCCTGAACTAGGTACCAACATCAACCTAATGCCATTGCCAACTATTGCGTTTTGGTGCTTGTTTCACACATCAACATCGCTTTTTGTGTAGAGAAGAATCATCGGTATGAAGAAATTTAGCATGTTAATTTAGTGAATACTTGCGTTTTGCGGTCGTCAGACAAGATCGGTCAAGAATGTCTTTTGATAATTTGGGTGATACAGAATGGAATGGGGTAAGCAAAATGTGTAGTTTCCTCATAATGAAATGATTAGTCTTGTTTTCCACTGCAACTTGCTGCCAGCCTGCCAGCAGCTTACCAATGGGGCTGTGTCTGCTTTGCCTCTTGTCAGTTCAATCTTAATTAAATAACGTCAAGCATTGGTGCTACTTTGTAAATGTCAAGAGAGTTTTTATGTATCCTTGTCAGTGAGATACAGTATTAAAACCTTTCCATACTTCAACCCTTCGAATTATTTCTTCCTCTTACAAGCGTATCCATCGACAGCGGATAGTGCTGCCGATGTGACCTATCAGCAGTTAGCATGATGAGATAATGTTGTAGGAAACTATGACTGACCTTCAATTATTGCTAACATCAGACCAATGACCTCATGTCTAGGTACCGTGTTCCTGGTATTTAATACATTTTTATTTGTTTTACAGATAAAAGATGAATTGACCGACGAGTCTGCAAAAACTGATTTTGCAGGAAGTATTTTACTTACTGCACTGCAACAACAAAAATTAAGCAAGTCAATTTCAACCGATACTTCTGATTTGGAAATCGAGGAATGTAATGGGAAGAATGATCGTTGCCAAGTTCTGACATGTAGCATTGCCATAGACACGAGTGATCTCGAGGCGCATTATGAATACTACCGCCACAATTACACTAAAAACTCCCGCACTATCTCGACGGACACGCAAGATCTCGACGACAGCAAGCTCAAGGTATTCAAGAGCATCGGCATCGGCACGGACTGCATATCCGAGCCGGAGCCAGACGACGCGAAGAAGGAGCTCGATGCGTTGAAACTCACTAACGTCAAATGTGAACTAGAAGTTGAAGAAGAGGAGGAGGTGATATTACCGAATGATTCGTCAGATGATTCGGATTGGAGTGAATCTGAAAAGAAGCCGATTGGGATTAGAAAACTGCGTAGTTGTACGAAGCCAAGCCCTAAGAAAAAGTTAAAGCCCGGGACGAAGACACCAGTGAAGCGAAAGCCTGTGAGAGCGGTTTCGTATGAGATAGCAAGAGTAGACGTTGTAGAAACTGCCATTGAAGAACCTCCGAAACTTAGAAACAGGATTGCCCTCAGGAAAGTTGTGGAGAAACCGATTGAAGAAGTGAAACTCAAGTCAGAGGAGGAATCGGGAGAGTCCAGCGATGAAGACACGGGATCCAACTTCAGCACTGGCTTCGTTGACGTCGACAACGATCCAGATTACAACTCCGATGAAGTCGAAGAGCAACCTGTGCCTACGAAAGATGAGAAGAAGAAGTCGCCTGTCAAGAAGAAGCTCACAGAAGGTCGTCCGCCGAGAGTGAAGAGATTCGGCTGTTTGACGTGCGGCAAGAGATTTCACGGTCGTAACGACCTCCGCGATCACGAGACCGTTCACACTGGCGTTCGAGACTACGCCTGCGACATCTGCAAGAAGTCGTTCACAACGAGAACAATTCTCAAGGCTCACGAGATCGTTCACACCGACCTTCAGCCGTTCCAATGCGAGATCTGTCAGAAGCGGTTCCGACGTAACGACAGTCTCCGAGCTCACATGCGCGCCCACGACAACCACCGGCCGTTCAAGTGTGACCTCTGTCCGATGGCGTTCACGCGCATGTTCACGCTGAAGAACCACCGGGTGACGCACAGCGGGGAGAAGTCACACATCTGCCCCAAGTGCGGCAAGGGCTTCGCGACGCGCGGAGGCCTCGGCACGCACGAGCGCACCCGACACAACCCCGACCTCATCGACAAGCCTCGCAAGCCGTACACGCGGCGCGAGCGAGACTTCACGCCGTGCGTGTGCGAGGAGTGCGGGAAGGTCTACTCGAACCAGAGCAACCTGCGGATTCACAAGTACGTGCACAGCGGGGAGCGGAACTTTGCGTGCTCGGCGTGCGGCATGGCGTTTGCGACTAAATACACGCTCCAGTGTCACGCTAGGAAGCACACCAATGAGAGGCCGTTCGTCTGTGAGACGTGCGGACAGACTTTCTATCGGAACTCGACGCTCAAGACGCACAAGTTGAAGCACACGGGGGAGAAACCGCATCCCTGTCCGCTGTGTGGCAAGTGTTTCCGACAGGTGAGTCTTCCACCCTCTTACTTCTCAAGGTCACATCTTAGATGGGCAACGGAGATCTTATAATGATTTATTACCCGATTAATTACTAGCTATTGCCAATTAAGCGGATGATTGATGATGATGACATTACCTGAGGCTAGTACCTACCTACTTGGCATTACAATGAAAATAGTACCTAACACTACCTAGCTTAGTTACCTAAGGTGTTGTTAAGGTGACACTGTTTGTTCAGTTGATTTCGGATTCCTCTCAAATAGTTCTGAGTTGTCAGTTTCAACCAAGGCCCATTGTTAAAAAATCAAAACAATTTTCCTAAAAATGAAAGTTTTATTTAAATTGTTCTCAGTCCATATAAGATTTTAATAATCATAGCTTTTGGAATATTATGGTTTCTTCTAAAAATGTTTTATTTATTGTATAAAAAGACATCCTGGACTCAAGGTTTCAACCATATTGGCTGTTTCAGCGCTGCTCTCTCCGCTACCACATCATGCACCACAACCGAGCGACGAAGCCCGTCAACCCGAGCGGCAAGAAGCGGCGGAGAAAGAAGCCGTCGGAAGAGTCCGGGAATCACCCGGCGGCCCCTCAACCGCCTCACATGTACGTTTCGCATCCTCACAATGACGCGCTGATGAGCAACAACATGATGGGGCACATTGGACAGGTCAACGTCGCGCAGATGATGCAGTGAGTGTGCCAGAAACACGGTTGTTGCGCAGTTGATGTGCGGAGCTCATTTTCACAACGTGTTTCTATTACAAAATATCACACCATGAGGTTAGGGTATAGGAATTACATACCTAATTAGGCTCCAATTCTTGGGATGTATTTTTATGACACATTATTTTAATGATTTTTATGTTGTCAAACCTCTTTAAAGTCTGGTATCTTACCTAACTCTTTTTTGCTTCATAAAATGGATTTGGCCAAACTAAAAACTGTTTTGAAAAATACGAGATACACTGTTAAGTAAAAGCAAAGAGTGGAGTGAAGAGCAGCTCTCTCATTGGCTGACAGCTGTCAAATGATTTTATTTGCCTCTCTGCTATTTGGTCATGATCGAAAAAGCGGAGAGTCAATTTATAGTGTGGCCCGTGTTTAAATAAATATCTCAAGAAATTGTGCCATTTTGTGTAGATTTTATCCCCTTCTCTTGTCAAGTTATTTATAAACTAAATCTATTGATTGGACCGAGTTTAGCAAGAAGGACCCAAGCGCCAATTCATTGAACTGAGATAATTGGACATTTTCGTACAGCCTTATATTAAAATCTGGGATACTTTCTTGACGTGAGACTTGTTATATATGATTAGATAACATATTGAAATTACATTTTCAGGGACTATATTACATATTCAAGTGCGTATTTTAATAATATTGAAGAAAAACACGACAAAAAGGGCTCTTGGTTCCATTTTGCAAAAAGGAACCAAGTGACAAATATGTTGTTTTTATAGTGTTTTGTGAATTTTGTGTGGTATACAAGGAATATTTTAATTGTATTTCATCAAAAGCAATCAAATGGAGCAAAAATATCAGAAGTATATGTAAGTACCTATATTATACATGGGTTAACTTTAATTACCTATGGCGTTTGGATCCTTATTGCAAAGCTTACAATGATCCTTGTTATACTTTTACATGAGTGGCGCTTGGATCGTTATTGCGTAGGTATATAGATTTCTGATTTTGGCGCTTGGTTCCTTTTTCATTTCCTATTTATTGCGTTTAATGGGCATCACAGGCCTGCTGTCACTTGGATCTTATTTGTTTTATGTTCTCTGAACCAAGTTGAATATATTTCCACAGCTAACTCGAAAACCTCAAAATGTCGCTTGGTTCCTTATTGCTAAACACGGTCCAATTGTAGTAGGTACCTAAATGAGAAAACCCTGTTGTTACTTGTTTGTAATTTTGTGGGTTTAAAATCAAATTGATGGTCAATGGATATTTGTTTACCTACTAATGCATCCCGGACTCAAATCTTCTACCTACTAGTAAAGTTTAAAAACACCTTTGAAAATGAGCTAGGCACATTGTTTTGGTTCATATTTCGTTACGTGATGTAGTTTTATTGCTCTCTGCTTTCAATATTTGTTGGGAAATCATTGAAAAACAAACATTTGTGGAATACTCTGGACTATAGGTATAAGATTTGGTTTTAAGAGGCCTTGGTAGTGAGCGTGGCCTTGACGAGTTTTTTAATCGATTTTTACTAAATTTTCGGGTTCTAAACACCTGTTGGACACAATAAAACTAATAGCTTATTCCAAACCATGAAATTATTTTCAGTGAATTGTTCTGAATTCACGTCCATAGCCCTATTACACTGGAAAAAGATATTGATAAAAATCGATTAAAAAACTCTTCAAGGTCAAACTCACTACCCAGCCGTCTTAAACATTTATGTGTGTCATCACGTAGTACCTTTTTAGAACATTCAATGAATCTAGGTACGTACATCTGTATCTAATATTTTGATCGAGTAGAGGCAGGTGATTTTTAATAAATGTTTCGGTAAAAATATCACAAATTTGACGTCGAGAGTTATTGTATAAGGAACAGAGTCAGATGGTGTAAAATGTTTCCTAATCAAAACTAAACTCGGGAAAATCTAGATGCCATCCGCTACCTCGAAACAATTCCTTTTACTGTTGCGATGAACAACATTTTTAAAAATCGTTAGCAAATTACGTCATCACATCATAGACATTATGATGTTACACTAGGAAGATTCGTACCTAAACATTTAAATGACAGATTGTTTTTATTATTGTTTTTACTTTTGAGGCTGTATGTTGAACTAATGAGAGATTATAGAATATAATAGCAAGTCTAATTGATGCAATTTAGTCTTACGTATTGTATGTAAGCTAGGTACATAGTTTTTATAAGATTTATCAGGTATTTTATTACGACATCGAGTGTATACAGCCAAGTACTTAATTTGAGGCAACTTTTACTCTGTAGGTATAATCCATTTGCATCAACCATACGTGTATAGCTCAAGTGAAACATTTTAATTGTGCTAGTGGATTTGAACTCTTTGTGTATATGAGACTTTAATCTAGGTAGGTAGTTTACTTTCCATTAAATATGTGTCTCAATCTCAAACTGTGTTCAAAATGTTATGTTAAACATCTTGAAAAAATGATAACAGTGATAAGTTCTCAATAGTATAAATAAAATGATTTCTTTTGTAACTTTTATAATCGTACAATATTTTAAATTTTTTAGTGATTATATTTCTTTCAAATAGACCGTACCTAATAGGTAAAGTGGAGTCCTGCCCTAGCAATGGCATAAGCTCGAAGATTATTTGAAAAATATTTTGAAATTCGAAATAACACAAAGCTGTGAAGGTTTGATTTGATGTGAGTGTGCAGCTAGTAATGGCTAAAGCAAAAATAGTTTTTTACTTTTTAGTTTTACTATTACCTAGGTACACTCGGCAAAACAAAAATTGATCGTTGAACAAATTTGCATGACTGCTGGTCATGTCCCATAACCAATCAAGCTTGTTATTATCATTGAAATGTGAGGTCACCTACTAGAGTGAGACAAGTAGATCGCTTGGACTGACTTCTGACGGTGCGATCTTACATTTATCAACCTATCAGATTTATTGAACATTTAATTTTTGTTTGCCAAGTGTACCTAGGTATATTTTATTTTTGCTATAGAATGGAAAGCGCAAACTAAATCTCACAACTTCTGTTGTCTCCTTTTAAGCCGGTTTCACATAAATTTCGTTTCACATCTTTTTTATTGACCAATCACAAGGCTCCCTTAAGCGGCTTCTGGACTTGTGATTGGTCGGTAAGATAAAACACGCTTTATGTGAAACCGGCTTTACACTTCTTTAACTTCTGAAAAAAAATGTTTTTCCTATGTCTGCTAAGGAGTTCCAAAAATTGTAACAATGGCATTGCTTCTGAAAAAGTGTCATACTGTAACCGGTATTAGATAACTTGTGTAATGTAGTGCAACTAAGAAGGCCCGAGTGTATGTTAGTCTCGCTTGGCCGCATCGGGTGATCACAAGTGTCACCTTGGGGAGGATATAACTGCCATCATGGACGACACTTCATGCTATAATTGTTGCTTTAGAATTAATTATAATAATGCTTAGATCTAAGTGCCGTGAAGGCAACGTAATATGCTCAGGAGGAAGGGAGGATCCAGATAGATTGTGAAATATGGGTTTTACAAACTAGATTTATATATGATATTATTTTGTCAGTATTTACTATTTTGTTGTGTACAGATTGGTGCTGTAAAATGCATAATAAACTTTTTTAAATGTCAAATTCTGTGTCATTCTACTTTATTTATTCTTATTTAACATTTTATAGTAAGTTATAGTTATAGTATAAGCAGCTAGCCGGCTGGTACTATGTGTCCTGTTACTAAACTTTTGTCTAATTAAATGCTTGTGTATTATTGGTATTATTGTAGAGAGAAACTTAAAAATAATTTCGTAAATGTTAATTTAGTCTGGAAACTGACAAGACAAACAGAGGTTTTTTAAAAAATAGGTAGAAATTAAATACCTTTGGTACCTATATACTCATCACAACTCAAATTTTTAAAACAAAAACAGGATGATGTAAAGAAAACTATTTTTTACTATTATTTAGTCAATATTGTAACAGACGAGCACAAACTGAAAATTAGGTTTCTAGGTAAATTGGAGTCATTGCAAAATTAATAATTATTATAATTTAATATTATAGATAGGTACCTATGTAGTACACATGAATGAGGTTCCTAAATGTCAAATTATAAAAATCAGGGTCATGCCCATCAATGTCACTGTCAGCGATCATAAAAATCAAATACAAATATCATTTGCATCATTATTGCATTACTGTCACAAGAAACTCACATAATTATCCGCAATCAGGAAGCAGTGGACATTTTCCTCACGACACATCCTGTGGCTCATCTGAATCGAGCATCTCCACGACAATGACAACGTCTAATACCCGATAAAGATTGATTCGCTTGCTCGATGCCTACAGCGTGACCACCTTGCCGTCTCGCTTGGCTGCACTACTCACAGCAATAACATGCAGTCTGCCAGTAGCCAGCGTGGAGTTCACACACATGGCCGTGCTCATGCAGGACGTGTAGTAGAGAGTGTGGGTTTGAGAGTGTCACTTCAGTGTGTAGACAACAGTGGACATGGTGAGGAAACGAAGGACTGGTCTCGGCTGGTCGTGTGTCGCGTTTGTTTGCTTCGTGTTTTGTGGATGTTGTGTAGGATATAATCAAGAACCAAGATATGTTGTGGTAAGTGAAATAATTCTTAATATTTCAATTTATTAATTTTTCTCAAGAAAATATTAAAATTTCAATTTTAACTTTTCCACAAATTTCAAAACATGTCAAAATATTAAAATTTGTGCTACAGGTACATACATACCCTTTTAAAATACTAATAAACACTAATAAAGATGTTTGGAGTTCTTCCTTCATTCATTTTTCTAGATGGATTTTTTTTAAAGAATCTCTCTTCCCTCAAGAGTGTAGGCATTTAAAATTTAAAAGGAATACCTATTCAGCCAAGATTTATAGAAAAAAGTTTACTACGGAATTACGGAATTATGTTTTAAAGAATATTTTCCATCCAGAGTTTTAAACATTAAAAATATAAAAGGAATACCTATTCAGCCAACATAAGTTTGCCACGGAATTACGAAATTATGGAATTTTTTTTAAAGAATCTCTTCCATCAAGAGCTGTTGTAGACAATTAAAATTAATTAATTTTCATTTTAAAATTCATTGAAAATTTAAAATGAAGATACAGCCAAGATTTTGAGAAATAAGTTTACCACGGAATTATGAGATCCAAGAACAAATGACGACCAGACATTGAGTTCATTCTTTCTTGAAATAGCCAAAACTTTGGCTCTGTTTATCTGTTTATTTTCTGACAACTTGTAAGATTTTACTTCCCATCATAACATCTTACTTGCATGCATGTGATCCTTGAGCCAAATTTGTCAATGGAAAATTAGTTATTCATATTTAAAAAAATCACGGCACTTCCACCAATTCATGGACTTCTTCCAGTAAAACATTTTAGAAATAAATTACGCCGTAGTTCCCCCTGTGATAATTACTTCAGTTTCTAATTTAGAAATCCATTTTATAACTTAACTCCAAACCAAGGCTTGAATTCCGCTACAAAGTGAATGCACTAAGGATTGCATCAACACGTTATTTGGTTATACGATGTCCTGTTACTAAACATGCTTGTAATAATATATTACAAGGTGTTCCTCGACGACTTGACTTCCTCCTTGAGTTGGGTGGAGGCCTTCCTAGCAGCAGGTCTAGTGGAACTGATGATTTCACGCCCTCTGCTCAAAGCACATCCTTCCCGTTGCCCTGGGCACACACCCGGAACCGTTATACTGAACAAGACGTGCCCAAATATCAGTAAATAACGGTACTTTCATTGTAAGTCATTAGTCATCAAGGAAGGGGACTTACTAAAAACTGACGAAAGAAGTGCATTCCACATTTTAAATTTTAATGAAGTAGGTACTACTTCTAGTAATCATATCCGGTACAATTGAAGAACAGCCAATACTCCAATTAAAATTAATTACGTTTTTAATTACCCAAGTACAATGTTTGTTATCAAGGGGTAAACAATTAATATAAACTTTTAGAAATGCCGCGTTTATTAAATTCTCTATTATAATGATTTCTTCATAACGAAAATTTCAGTGCGACTTCAATCAAAACTGAAAAAAGGAAAGTACATTTCCATATTTTAATTAATTACTTTTTGTAATGACCAGTACAAGGCAGAACATCCAATTCCCCCAATACCAATTAATTGCGTAATGTATATACAATCGAGGGGTGAATAAATTGCATGACATTCTTGTAGATGTCATGTTTTCAAGAATACTCAACTGCATTTTAAACAAGATTCTGACGTAATCTCTCAAATTAACGAGCTGTGAAACATTTATGTTAATTAAATCAAAGCACATGGCATTAATTACTTGAGTTCAACGGTGGATTGTTAGAGATTTAGGTAAAAGAATGAATATTGGATATCCTGACCGTACGCTACACATTTATGACCCCAGACAAAAGCAAACAGTTATAATTCAAATGTGATCTATATACATTCCTTTGAACGTCATATTTCTATGACGAATACTTATTCAATTAATAGATTGATTATTAATATGGAAGCCTTGAACGGACTACCTTGAAAGTAGGTTCAATTAACTTCAATTCTATTGTCGTCCTCACAAGATATCAATCAACTTTGACTTCAAAAAACAATAGAGAACACTCTAGTATCTTTTAGTTGCATCTCTTTAGCCCACCATGAATGACATTTCCAAGGACGCATGGGCCAACATAATTGGACGGCTGAAGCTGAAATTAGGGATGTCTCTTAGTCAGTTATTGTTGATTGAACATTTCATGATTTTCTTACATAAACGGAGAAGTAGACGCTAGACGCTAATAGTATTTTATTTTTTCGTTCTGCTCTGTATGACACAAAGTAGGTGAACTTCACTTAAGATTTCATAGGGACGAAACATAACTACTTGCCACTTGGTCTCATAGGACGAAGTTTGAGAAAATGACAAAGTCAGATTTGTTGGGGAATAATGCATTTCATAGTGTGTTTACTTTCGTGCGTCGTGTCGGGGGGAGGGGGTAGTTTGAAGAGCTGATTGCGTGAGATATTTACATAATCAGGAAAACAATTTAAAAAATTAAAATCGCAGGAAAGCATTTCATAATAAATAACTTTTGGAGATTTTAATTTTTTTAAATTTTCACTATATTATAACACTTACTATAATATTGTTGCTTATAATCCTCATAATTTCAATTTTTATCCTGTAAAAAGATTTTGAAAAGTAAAAAAATGTAAAAACACGAAGCAGTAAAATATGAAATACTAAAAAAAACATGAAAGATCAGAAAAATTTCTTGAAATAATAAGAAACAGATAACGCCAAGAAAAGTAAAAATTAAAAATTATGTCATCAAAACGAAATCGGTAGAAATAATTACAGTCATCTCATACTTATTGCAAAAACTGTAAAAAAAATAATCGAAATCCCTAGATTCCTTCACTAATAATGGTCAGGCAGCAAGACCTTACTTTGTGACAGACGAATTGACAAAAAAACGCAGAAAAAGCAAAAGTAAGTTGCAAACAAAATTCAGAAATAAATCAATCAGTATAAAAATAACATAAAAATAGGAAGAATTCTGTAAAATTCCTCATTAAAAATTGCGAAAAGACAAACAATAAAAAATAATAAATCAGGATGAAAAGTAATAAATTAAAAAAATTATTTCTTAAGGCATTTTCCACTGGCTGCACTGGGGCTGCACTGAAATGACGTCACCATACAAAACTCAATGCAAATTTCAAACGGAGTCCTGCACCAGTGCAGTCCAGTGCGGCCAGTGGAAAACGCCATAAGTTTCCCAAATAAATTTGAAAAACTTTTTTTTTCATTTTCGTTTTTAAAAACCTAATAAAAAATAAAAATACCAGAATCAAAACAACTGGTATTCACTAGAATATCTTGGCGTAACTCTTCATTAGCTTTGCTCATGGCTTGCAGGGTGGGAACAGCAATCTGGGTGAGGCCCTGCAGTTCCTGCGCGAGTACGATCGCGAGGGATCCAACATGTGCTTCCAAGTCACGTCCACGCAGTGGAACTTCAGTACCAATGTCACGGAGCTCAACAAGAGGCGCATGGTGAGTTCAAGTACTCTTTTCATTGCCATGGAGGTAATATTGTCCAGGAGTAATGTCTCCAATGTACATAGAATTCATACGAATTGACCAATAGTACAAACTGGATTTTTTTTCTGTGGTTCCATTAATGCATTCCATTTTTTGTGACTTTGATCCATTGATATTTCTATTTGTATGGATTTTTAGTAAAAAATAAAGTTTAAAATCAAATATACCTAAGCTTAAAAATGAAAGAAGTTGCAATTATTTTCACGTATTTTCATGGTAGAAAAAACTATTACTTCACACTTGATTTTACCACATCACATGGATTTTACTAACTGTTTTTATTTGCATCACTATCAAATTATTTGTTCACTTAAATAATCATCCTTAGGTATCCATATTTTAACATTTGAAATTATGATTGGCACAAAAAATTATCAATGTAGGTAATTCACACTTTCAATTACTATCAACGATTTTTTCTAAATTGAACACAGATGATCAATTTCAAAAAAATAAAAAGGCACATATGTTTTCAATAAGTTGGCACCAGCACTGCAATTTCTACTTTTACTTCTAAATCTCTCTTAACACATTGACAGCTCAACGAGCAAGCGCTCCAAGGAAAGTTCGAGCGGATATCGTGGAAGAAAGCAACTTCGTTCGCCTGGACTCAACTGCCCGATCCGCTGGCTAGAAGACAGCTGCGAATGCTGGCCATAGAGGGCAGGTCAGCTCTGCCGGAGGACAAGTTTAACGAGGTGAGTCATAGGGCAATCTGTTCCAGTCATTAGGTCCATCCAGCTCCCTTGTTAACTTTCTAACGATATAAACTGTTTCTAATGAATCATTACGAGCAGGATGTTGTTAGAATTGTTAGGATCCATTTAGTATAGAAATAATCAAATTATATTAGAAATTAGTAGAATTTTTAGTATCTTGATGAGATAGAAGTAGGTAAGTTGCACAATTTTACAAAAAATCACAATTAATTTAAATCACTGCAACTTCTTACTTCTATGTTTTGGAAAATGGAAATTGAGGGGTGCAAGAAAACTTCTTTAGTTTCTTAATCATCATTGAATGATGGAGTAAAAGTAATCTGAATGAATAACAATACTAAATGATGAACATGAACTTTCAGCTCCAGCAGCTGATCCTGGACATGAAAGAGATCTACTCCAACGCTCGAGTGTGTTCCTACAACACTCCTCGCCTGCCGGGCTACTGCGACTTGCAGCTCGAACCAGGTGGGTTCGAGAACTCATTCCCTCCTTCATCATGGTGCTCAAATGTCAATGCAACTCAATTGATTTCCTCTAAAACAGTTTCAATACTAAGACTTTCATAGACAATGTATTGTTTTGTTAGTTTTGAAAGGTTCTAGTATAAGAATTGTTGGAAAATGAAAATCACCTTTTCATGTGTTGGTAATTATAGTTTGCTTCATGTACGTACTAAGTAATATAACATTTTCATTTACTTAATTGTGACTGTACTTTTGAGCAGCTTTGTTGTGCATCCTTGGAAGTCTTTTTATACAAATTATATTATATTTTGTGAGTTGTGACAGTTCTTTTTTTAATAATTATTAATTTGTTAAAGTGACTTGTTCTCCAACATATTCCAGTTGAACCATCATGAGATAAATGCGATGTATCTTGCCTCCAGACTTAACGCGTATCCTGGCTCAGTCCCGAGACTACGAGGAACAGCTGCACGTGTGGAAGTCATGGAGAGACGCCGTTGGTCCGCCAATCAGGAACAAGTACATTCGCTACGTGCATCTCGTCAACCAAGCGGCCAGGCTCAACGGTGAGCTCTCATTTCAACAATACGAACATTACGAAGCTGCCCTACATTATAAATTAGTACTATTTATTTCGCGCATAACTCAAATGATCTTGATATTTGATTTCATAATTTTGTATCTCATGATTGGAACAGCAGAAGACAAGCTACAATTATGTATTATTTAGAATTTCTGATGCAATGTTATTTCAATCTGAATGGTTTTGTTATTAGGATTTCAAGATGGCGGCCACCAGCAGAGAGCCGCCTTCGAAGACGACAACTTCGAGGCTCGAGTGTCGGAAGTCTGGGCGGCCGTGGCTCCGCTGTACAAGCAGCTCCATGCCTACGTCAGGCGGAGACTGGTAGAGAGATACGGCACTCAGAGAGTAAGGCCTGGGGGGCCCATACCAGCCCACTTGCTAGGTGAGTTCAATGCCATGCAATGAGAGAGGAACGGAGAGAGGGCAGTGCGAAGAAAAAGATGAGGAAGGTTTGAGAACAAGAGAAGAGATCAGAGTTAAAAATGAAGTAAGAAGGTTCTACTATTGTTCAAGGTATTTGTAATAATTTTCTCATCACACTGGTGAGTTTTGATAATCTAGATAATAATAATAATCTTCCTCCCGGTTCCAAGAGTTGGGTCGGGGGGTGGCGAGGCCACCATTTACTAGGGCCCGGACTCCTAAGCTAGCTGGCCAGGCTTGGCTCTTCCTCTTCGTTCTTCTTCTCTACCAGTTTTTTCCACTTCTTCCTGTCTTCCCACCACCTTCCTTCTTCCACTTCTTCCCACTTCTCCAGTCTCTCTTGTACATCTTCTGCTACCAGCTCTCTCCACTTTTCCCTCGGTCTTCCCACTCTCCTTTTATCACTTCTCGCAGCTTCGAACTCCCGACGCGGTATTCTCTCCCTCTGCATTCTCTTCATGTGGCCAAACCACCGTAGCCGCTCTCTCCCCATTTTAAATGCCAACCTCTCTACCTTTAAGTCTCCTCTAATCTTTTCACTCCTGATCTTGTCCATCTTAGTTACTCCTTGTATGCTTCGTAAAAACTTCATTTCTGCTGCCTGCAACTGGCTCTCCTCCTTTCCTCCGATCGCCCACGTTACGGAACCGTAGGTGAGTATTGGCAGGAAATAGCTTTTGAAAAGGAGTATCTTGCATTTCTAGATAATTAATAATTTATAGTTTATCATCCTAAACAATTGAAACAAAGGAGAGAAATGTACGCATCTAAATACCAAATGATTGGCATGTACTGATGACCATTTGCTTTTCAACTAGTAGCTAATACTGTGATTTGTGCAGGCAACATGTGGGCTCAAGACTGGAGGAATCTGGAGGACCTTGTGATTCCGTTCCCCAACAGACAGGCATTCGACGGCACGCACGAGATGCTGCGCCAGGGATACACGCCTCTCAGGTAGTCCAAATGATACATTTACAACCTGTCGTTCCTGGCTATACTACTCGAAACTTTAACTTTGGAACTTCTTAAAAAGTGATTGATAAATGTTAATTAATATCTTCCTATTATATTTTTATTTATTATTTATACCTATCATTTTGTAACACTTTGATGTTAGGTACTTATAAGAGGTGTACCTATAGTATTATTAAAAAAATGTAGATGATAATTCAACCAGCGTTAGTAGAAGTACAACCAAAACAGCAGCTAAAGTTCATAGGTATTTATTTTGAACCACTTTTTGAATAAGCAACAACACAATTTAACAATTATTTTCTCACAAATCAACTGAAGACTTTGAAAAAAATCAGTGATTGTTTGTTGAGCAGTTCTTACAGCGGTCTACAACATTGCAAGTTGGAATAAATGCAGCATTGAACTTCAAATTCAGGAGGTGTAAGATGTAAAGGAATGGAAATATTAGCAAAAGATGCAAGATGTTGGATTGATTAAAAAAAAGTTTGACTTCAATTTAAATTATATATTTCTTTATTAAAGGTTAATCCAAGGAATAAATAAAGATATTTACACAAAATGTTATTAGTAATAGTTTCATTAGTACAGGAAGGCACCTAACAGAGAGTTATTTACATGGTTAATATGGGCGTGTTGTTCGAAGCTCACCGGCCGGCCGTACAGAATGTTCCAGGTTGCGGAGGAGCTGTTCACGTCGATGGGCCTCCGTCCGATGCCGCCGGAGTTCTGGCAACACTCGCTGCTGCAGCGGCCGCTTGACAGAGAGGTCGTCTGCAAGCCCAGCGCGTGGGACTTCTGCAACCACAAGGACTATCGGTGAGCAAGTGACGTGCGACACTTCCTTGCGGTGGAATCAGTGTGGACTGGTTATATGAAAATAATATGAAATGTGGCATCCTAGCTTTTACACAAAACTGACAAATTACATTTTTACAGTAAAAATGCGAAACGAAAAACGGTTTTAGGAAGTCATTTAAGAAAAATTAACAGGGCAGTTATAAAGGTTTATAAATTGTTCTCTGTTGAGTGACATAGAACAAGCTAGTTTAAAACATTTTGGGAAACAAAGTCAACAACATTTAAACAACAAAAAATTAAAACTTTTTAAAATTACCTAAATATAGTACCAACAGCCCACCTACAACTCAGGTACCTACAAGGATCTAATTGTGACGCTATAAGGTTCAACGGTAAATGCAGACAATTCTAATAGTGAAGGCATTTCCAAGTGAAAATGAAAGAACTATGTTGGCTCTCAGTTCTTGAAAATTTCTCCATTTCTTAGGAAGTGGAACAGAACTAATTTTCATTTTATTACTGTCTGCAAAATGATATTGCCACCGTAAAAGTGTCGCTTTTCCAGCCTTGCCGATCGACATGGGGAAAGTCAACGTCAACTTGACAGTGTCTGTGAAGACGCTGGCAGATCTTCTAACTTCCTATTCAAATACCAATTTTTAAAACTATCTGGCAACTCTATCAGTACTAATGTCTAAACGATGACCTCTTATTTGACCTCTTCAGGATAAAGCACTGTTCGGAAGTGACGACCGACGACCTTCAAACAATCCACCACGAGATGGCGCACATCCAGTACTACCTCCAATACACCGACCAACCGCTGCTCTTCCGTAACGGTGCTAATCCTGCCTTCCACGAGGCCGTCAGCGACGTGGTTGGTCTGTCGGTGGTCAATCCCAGGCATCTCAAACGCATCGGTCTCATCGCTAATTTCACCGACGACTACGAGAGCAACATCAATTTCCTCGTCAAGATGGCGCTGCAGAAGGTGGCGTACTTGCCGTTTGCTTTCATCGTTGATCAGGTATAGACCTTCTATACCTTTGACCTTCTTGCAAATTACAATTTTCGAAAATCATTTTTTAATATTTTATAGTAATAAGTAGTGAAGTTTCTACAGCTAGCGCCACTTTCTGAATCTCAACCTCCAGTGCTCTGTCCTGCCAGTGTCCGTCCTTCAGTCCAGGCTCCAGTCCTCTTGCTAGCATCGAATCTTCTATTCCTTCTAGTCAGATCTTCCTAGGTCGTTCTCTTTTTCACCCGGTTGGTATTCTTTATTTGAAAACACTTACGTGGCATCTGTCATTAGCATCACATGTCTGTAAATGGAAACACTCCAAAAGCGAGCAGTAAGAACAATTTTAGGCCTTAAAAGCAAAAAAGATTCCTTCATCAAGCCACACTGCAAACCCCAATTTATAAAACACAAAATCCTAACAGTACACAGCATATACATATACGAATGCATACTCATTACGAAAAAGAACATTCAACAACACGCACTCAACGAAGACATACACTCACACGACACAAGAACAAAAACACACGTTCACACTTCAAATCATAGAACAAAACAAACACAAAAAAACTCGAGTTATATAAAATGCAAACTTTACAACAAACTACCTGAGAACATAAAAAATGTAACTGACATTAATAGATTTAAGTATTTACTCAAAACATTTCTAGTTAATAAAGCATATTACTCTTTAGATGAATACATGAATGATTGAATAGAATAGAATATAATAGATTTTTTCCTTATTATTATTATTTGTATTAGAATGAATGAAACCATGTACTGAGAATGAATGAATTACTTTTAATTTATTCATAGCGACTATACTTTATTATGGTAAAATTAGATTATAATAAATTCCATACACCCAAGACAAAGCATAATTATTTATGCTTAAGGGTCACTGACAATGCTTGTATACATTACTTGTAATGTTGAAATGGAAATAAACTTACTTACTTACTAACACCGTTTTCTGATAATAAAAGTGAAGCTATCGACTTCCTTTATCATAAATTTTGGCATGAAATAAGACATTTTCCATCAGACTGTGACTGACTAACATATTTAATTGAATCAACACATTAAATCTTAACATTATTGCTGTTTTCTTGCCAGTGGCGTTGGGGCGTATTCAAGGGCATCTGGAGCACCGGCGAGCTCAACTCTCATTGGTGGGAGCTGCGGCTGCGTCACCAAGGAGTGATCCCACCAATCACGCGCTCCGACAGGGATTTCGACCCCGCCTCCAAGTACCATGTGGCTGCAGACATGCCCTACATGAGGTGAGAACTTACATCCCCATAGCCAGTTCGTTGTCTTCCGTCTTACGTTATTAATAATTGTTTGTTCACCTACTGCTTCTACCCTGACAATACAGATCATCATTAGTTCAGTTGCTTCTAGCGCTGGAAAAAAGTGGTTTATCAGCCTCATGCTCAGAAGAAGATGCATCTGCAAGTAGATATTTGTGGATGTCAGTACCAGTCCGTGTGCTAATAATCTAATGGACGGAATCCAGTAGACTCTGCAGAGCGAATGGAAATCACAGCCTTGTATACCTAAGATGAATAGTGTATCCACTGAGCACAAAAACGTGTAACATTTTTTGAGAATAAAATATGACCTTGAACTGTCTCGAGAACGACGCGATCCTGGCGGCATATGGGGGAACTACATAGTGTTAAGATTTTATTATCTTATTTACCCTTTGTTATTGCATTTATTAAACCAAAGTTGTTTTATTTAAATAATAATATAATAATAATTCAAAATATGTTCCTAAAATGGCATTTTGAATGAGAAATTATATTAAAATTTCATAGTTGAATCTTTGACCGCAGCGCAGACTAGCGCTGCGATCGAGAGACAATCAAACTCGCCGCCCAAAATCATCTACATTCGGCCCAATGTTAAATACGTTCAGTGGATCAAGGCTGTGTTTTCCATTCACTCTGGACTCTGTATACTTGCATTGATAAATCTGGAAATTCTTTTTGGATAAGAGCAAAAAAGTAAATAATTTCGATCTGAAGTCAAAATGTTAAATCTCAGCCATATTATCATTGTTCTAGGTATTTTGTGAGCCTCATTCTTCAGTTCCAAATCCACGAGTCTCTTTGCCTTGCCGGCGGCCATGTTGGTCCGCTGCATACATGCGACATCCATCGCTCCAGAGAGGCTGGTCGGCTGCTTGCGTAAGTTGACTCAGATCACTGACGTCCCTCAGCGACGTTGTGTTCAGAGTGGTCAACTGATATCACGACATGGTTTGATCTGTTCAGGGACCTGCTGAGCTCGGGTTCGTCTCGACCGTGGAGCGAGCTGATCAGATCGCTGACTCGAGGTCGAACGGACAAGCTCGACGCCCGAGCAATGCTTGAGTACTTCCAGCCGCTGTCCGTGTGGCTGAGCACTCAGAACCGAGACCAGAACACGGTGGGATGGAGCACGACCATGGACGATACAGGTCTTCACACATTTCAATGCTTATGACCAATTTGGTTTAAAAGTTCAAAACTGCAACTTAACGTTAGCTTCAATGACCTTGAAGAATTTCACAATCGTCTTTTCAATCAATCAGAGCAGTTTGTGTTTTTAAAATAATACGGATGATTCTAAAATAGATATTCAAACTTCAAACATCTGTACCGTCGAGAGCAAAACAACAAAAGGACTTAAAAGTGCAATATTTATTGGGAAATGAATACGATTCTATAACTTTCATTTCAACTAAATGCTAAAAACGCTCAACCAATAGGGGTTCCGTATGAGTTTGAAGTGGACTTTTGACAACAAGCTTAAAATCCTGTAAAATCAAATAATTTTCCATTGAAATGGAGCCCTTTGTTCCTCTTCTATTACAGTCCAATTAGCAGTGTGCCAAACATCCACATAATCATTGGGATGAAAAATAGTTAAAAACCTATCACTTTAAGAAGTCGGGAATTCACCAAGTATATTTTAAGACATCACCTCAGAAAGACTTAATTGTTAATCGTGTGTTTGTTTCCAGCACTGTTTGCACGGTGGTCAAGAGGTGGCAGCACCGTACAGCAACCAACGCTTCTCGTCATTGGACTCTGCCTCATGAAACTGCTCCTTGCCTAAGACAATCACACACCACGAGGAGACCTTCGATCAAGATTCAAGACTGCGACAACGACAAATAGCCACTGCGTTCGTACAAAGTTCAGACGCTGAATATGTGAGCGTGATCACAGACATTCAAGTTGTTTTATGTCCAGGCAAATTGAAACGAAAAAGTGTAGAGTTATGAAGTACGTAGTACTACTTGCTGTGATCTGCTTATAGGAAGAACATAAAAAAGTACAAGAGGACTATGAAGGCAACTAGACAAAAATGATGTACTAGGTACGATAGCATCGATAGAACAAGAACAAATCAACAGAAATTAAAAATATATGAACCAAATACCAACCAACACTGTATATTAATAATATTTAACAAATGTATTGCTGTTATACTAATTTTATAAGATAATTAAACTTATTATGTTGAACTCCAATGAATGCATTTTGTTTATTTTAAAAGTACCTATGTATTCGAAGTTCGAACCAATGTTTGAACATAGATAAAATGCGGATTGTAAGTTGGAGAGAACAACTAAAATGCAAAAGTAGTACCTAGTGGTATTAAAAAAATCACATCTAGTCAGAAATATAGCAATTCCAAATGTGTCACGCTGACTTTTCCTGCTCAGTCAACTTCTTTGACCATGATTTTGGAATGTTTCCTTTAGCGTGTAACCCTTCAGTGACTCACCTATCACGAGCTGACGGTGGCGCAGGGTCCCGCAGGTTTGTAGCACTCTGTGAGCTGCTCCGGGTACGCTGACTCCACGCCGAGCTGATTGCCGTCATCGTCCACGCAGTAGCAGAGTCCGCGCCGGCACTGCCACGCCTCGTAGTTGCCGTTGGCGCAACACTTGGGCAGCTCCACGGCGTGGCCCGTGTCGATGAGCGAGCGAAGCATCCAGCGCGTGCGCGCGCAGTCTGTAATAACACGCTCACATTCAATCACAGAGGATCTGAGATGCACTAAGCAAAACGTAGAGCTTGAAAACCTTGCCATGCCAATGCAGAATTCTCTAAAAGGATTGTTGAGACAGCAAAAGGACTGCAAGTCCTGTAACGCCCAAATATCAAGAAGAAAAATAGTTATTTAGTGGTGTTTAACGTCACACAACCTCAATCAGCCTGACGGCTACAGGTACCGAACCCCGGCCTCCAGAGTGCAAATCCAAAGCATTGCTGCCTGAGTCAACTTTTCTGTAGAACCATTATAAAATGAAATGCCATATGGTTGTTGGGGGATTTCAATGTAATCCTTGTAGAAATCTAATAAAATTGTGTACTTACTGCAGTTCATGGATTTGGCACCTGGAGATGACTTGGACACTTCGAAATCTTCCAGCTTTTCATTAGTTGGATCTACGCAAACTTTGCTGCAAGAGAAGAAATATCACATGACATTAATTCATCAACTTTGTCAAATACCATGTCTCACCTGTGGGGAAACCAACCAACCATACTATTCAGCTGTTTAGGGAAACATTCTTAATAAAAAGAAATAAGATACAAACATTTTCTATTAGGAAAAACAAAATTAATTCCAGCGTTTCCACTGTACTTTCTTTGAGATGGTTCAGCACAGAAATGACGTGTTCCAATAAACATGAACCTTGTAAGTATCCAGCCAGTTTGAATCAGTGAGCCAACCTAACACTGCTCTCCTCTGAAGTCTAAATCACTTGACTCACGTGGTCCCGAGGTCTTGCGTGCTGGAGTAATCTCCCGAGCCACCCTAACACTTCTCTCCAATGAAGTCTAAATGACGTGACTCACGTGGTCCCGAGGTCTTGCGTGCTGGAGTAATCTCCCGAGCCAACCTAACACTTATCTCCTCTGAAGTCTAAATCACGTGACTCACGTGGTCCCAAGGTCTTGCGTGCTGGAGTAATCTCCAGCGGCGTCGCACTTGGGCGCTCTCGGCCCGATGGCGATGACCCCGTCGTCCAACATGACGCCCAGCTTCTGCATCGCGTTGAACCTCGCTTCCTCGCACGGCTTGAAGTACATGCCGTCTGCGTGGATCAGCGGATCAACTGGATACAAACCACACAGAGCCTCATTAGAACAAAACAATGTGCAAAACATAGAACATTAGAACACACAACATTGTGTTTCATGTATCTTGACTAGCAAGGCACTCGGTTACCTAATTTATTTATATTAGAAAATACTGTCAAACATATTAAACAGATTGTTAGAAAAGATTTAGATGATTAAATCAGAAAAATCACAAAAGTACATTATGAAGTCTATGTCAATGCCCAATATTCAATATTTTATTGATCAACAGCTGCTGCACAACTACCCTGGGCCTCTCTCAACATTCTGTTTTATGATGATATAGTTGAAAGAGGTTGGAAACCTTGATAGTGCTCCAAAAAGCTAAATTATTGTGAATTGTTGTGTATTACTGCTTGAATTTGCTATCAATAACGAATATGCCTCTCTCATAAAACTTCTCATAGTAGGTACTTCCAAAGATTTGTATTCCCACCCTTATTGCAAATTTCCATAAGGTTGAATTTAAAATAAAAATGACTAGATATTTAGGTAGGTATCTAGTTACTAGATAGATCAGGGTAAATTAGCTAAAACAACATATTTCCCTGACTGTACTTGAGTGTCCGTCCACATCTCCCAAGTAACTCACAACAAGGCAGCGCGCCCTCCTTGAGGTCGGTCACGTGCGCGTATTGCTTGCCCGCAAGCGTCCCGTCGTCTACCTTCACGCAGAAGCACTTGTTGTCCACGCACTGCAGCGCGTCGAACCTTCCGTCGCCCGCGCATCGCGACACGATCTTGCTCCCGCTGAACACCTTGGATGCGCGCCATTCGTTCAGACTGCACGCTGCGGAGAGCAAAGACAACAAGTTTAGAAGTACATCAAGAGGTCAAAATAAAAAAAAACTAATAAATACATTTCCAAAATATTATAGGAGATTTTTCTGCATATTGACATAATCTACTAAAATTGACAATTGTTTGAAATACAGTTAGAAGACGAATCATTGGTACCCTATTTGAAACTCAATTACTCATTCTCAAATGCAATAAATAAGACTATCCTATGACGGTGGTAAAAAAGAATCTAATTTTGAAGCAATGTCTTAAAAAAAATCATAAAAATCACAAATTTATTAATTTTCCAAACACTCCTTTAATCAAATTTGGTAAAAGGACAGAAGGAGATTTCTTGGCCCAGGTTACCTGTTACATATGATTGATTGATAATCATTTTGTACTTACGGCAAAACATGGTTTGAGCCGTTGTGTCGGACTCCAATGGGATTTCGCCTTGAATCCGAGTACCGTCGGGAGCAACGCAGTAGCAGCTGTTGGAGAAACCGATCCAAGTAATCAATACCGCTTAGTATCTCGCCGACATCTACCGGTACGTCATATGTGTTTACTCACGTGAGTCCGGGGATGCAGTGAGCCGGGATGAACATTCCGCGCGCGTCGCACTCCGGCCGAGAGATGTGACTCCCGAGCGTTCCGTCCTCCCTCATCTCGTCCCATTTGTCCTGCGCTCTCGTGCACACACTGTCAACTAAATACAAGTAGGTGGCATTTACAGCAATTTCATGTTGCGAACTTCGGTTTACAGCAAAAGAAAATAACAATCAGTGATAAACAATTGATGGCAACCATTACAAATATAAAGGTGCCTACAAAATTGGATGCACGTCCAAATTTTAGAAGTTTCTAATTGTTAGAAAAAATAAATCAAAATCAAAATCAAATGATATACTTTGTTACATTCTAACAATTTCAAGGTTGTAACTGATTTCCGAGTCGTTTGATAAGTTGACTTGACTTACTTCTGACGCACACAGCATCTTCATCTGTGGGGTTGACCAGAGCGCATGTGAGACCTGGACCGCATATTGACATGGGGAGGGGTTGATCGACGCTGCCGAGCACGCATTCAGTGCCAGCCTCTGCAGACAACAAATATAACATGATATCTCTTCCTAAGGCTGCGTTTCACCAAGATTCTAAACCCGGTTTACCGCCTCTAACCCGGGTTTAGAATCTTGGTGAAATGCAGCCTAAGAGCTCCAACTTGGAAATACGACATTCACAATTAGAGATGGGCCGATTCCAAAATTTCACGATTCCGATTCCGATACCGATTCTTAGCTCCGATTCTTGCGATTCCAATCCCGATTCCGATTCTTCACAAATACCTACAAACCTCACTGTATTTATCACCCTTTGTATTTTGCCCTCAGGTAAGTAATTAAAAAATCAAAAAAGTGGTAAGAAAACAACATTTAATGTATTTTTATTGTGTTAGATCTTTAATTTTGTTGGAAAGTAAGTTGTAATACAAGGAATTGTGCTTTGGTGATGTTTTTAACCTAAAATATCAAGCTAAAAGGGCGGGATTTTCAACAAGAATCGGAATCGCTAAAATATGGACAGGAATCGGAGAATCGCGATTCTTCTGATTCCACTGGAATCGGTGGAATCGCGAGAATCGGAATCGGCCCATCTCTATTCACAATTATCAAGAACAATGCACACCTATTCAGAACTGACAAATGATGCTTTGACTATTATATAAAAGCACAAACAGTTTTAACTTCTAAGAATTGGTGTAGGTATCGCATAAAAACCTGATAATTTAAAGAAAAAATTTACAAACAATTTAATGAAAGTTGATTACGTACTTTGGTATGTGAGACAGGTATCGCAGCAGTTGCACGTGATCGCCGCTGGCAACAGGATCCCAGCATCTGGGTTCAGGGCTAGATTCGTAGGAGTGCAGTGTGAAGGTAGCTTCGGACAACCCTCTTGCTCAACGTATTCCTGGAAACACCCACACACTCATTCTTTCCACGTAAAAAAACAGATTGCCTTAAGTATTAAATTCATTGAGGTAATTCACCCTGGACTTGCAAAGGGAGGGAAATGAGATATTATGTCGATAGAATATTACACAACTGCAGCAGTCACATTAATATCTTCCACCAATAAGGAAACCTACACTGATAACAGTTGCAACACAGAATACAACAAACAAAAGTCAAAAGAAAAAGTAAACAAACAGCAAACTCATCCCACATTGAATATTTTCATTGATTTTTGTACGGAACATTAATTATTGTTGTCTCTGTTCTTTATGACTACCCCATGTTATGTCGATTGCTTCTTCCCACGAGAGAACCTGTCGCTCACCTTGCATATGTCCGCCGTACATCTCACGTCCACGTATGTCGCTGGTTGAACCCACTGGACCAATGCCAGCACGACCAACACAGACGTCTTCATAGTCTCTTGAGATCAACAGGATGCGATGCACAGGTGGGATGTGGTGCAAGGATTAGTATCTTGCAATCAGTACGCAACCTTCTGATAACAATGCTTATCTACTGATAGGAAGATGGAGGGGGAGTTCTGATTGCATTGTTGCTAAACATGTAGAGATACAGACTGTCTGACATTGCTCCTCATTCATTCGCCGAGAGTACGTAAGCGCAGACACGGTGTTGCTCAAGACCATGGTTCAAAAGGCAATTGAAATCGGACGATTTAATTTCTAGCCAAGGCAAATAAATAAAACTCTGAAATTCAATTGACTTGTGATTGAAATTGTCCCATTTGAATTGCTGTAATATGGGTAAGGGATATGGCAATTGACTTTGTATAACGCAGTATATTCGCTTATCAAAACACAAGACCCTCGGGAATACTTTCCAGAAAAATTTTTGTTTCAAAAAGGGAGGTAGCTATTTATAAAAGTCCTACTGGTTTTCAACTTAATAAAGTAAAATAGCAGACTCTCGTCAAGATTTGTGCTGGAATCCAGTCTTAAGCCCCATTTACACGGTGCAATTTCTTGAACAACTTCTGTGCCACAAAAGTTCTGCACATGTGCAGATTCCCTTTATCATCTCAAAAGTGATATTGCGCACGAGCAGAACCACTGTGTCACAGAAGTTGTTCAAGAAATTGCACCGTGTAAATGGGGCTTTACAGCATCTGGAAGAGGTTGCATTTACGTTGCTGCCATAAAGTAGATTTACCTACTGTAGTATAAGTTAAGTTATTTTTAAATGTGAAATTTAGGTAGTAAAATTATACTAAATTAATCCATAAGTGTTTCAAGACATGTTATTAGAAAAAAGGACAATATTGGAAATAAATGGAAGGAAGAGGTTTGGTAGACCAAATAGAACCATTATTGTAAGCTTAAAATAGAACGCTTTATTGCACATGCTCAGCGCCTCTTAGCCTCTCGATCATCTTCGTAATATACACAACGTGTTTAGAACACGCATTAGATAGAATAATTATACACAATAATAAATAAATATAAGTCTCAAGTGGGAATGTTAAGGTAGATTGATTGCAACTGACCCCGGCTATGATACAAGGAATCAAGTAGCGGCCTAATTAATGACGAGAAGTCTTGATTTGAAATGCATTGTGGCTAGGTCACTGAAAATGGAATTGAAAGTTGACTCTGCTAATCGGTACGTGAATACCGGTGCGATTGATAAAAGTTGAGTCTGCGGTCGTAATAGAGAGTGTGCTAGTGCTTCGTCGTTCATTTCCGTTTCTTCTGCTGTTTCTGCTTCTTCTTCTCTTCCCGCTTCCGCTCCTTGTCCGTGAGGCTCTTGTACAGTTTGTATCCGAAGAAGACTGAAATAGACGATAATTTCAGTCAAATACAGCTAAGTACTGTAAGCCTATCATGGTTGCTCTTGATCAGAGGGCCTAGATTTTGATTATTGTTATCTTGTTAGTATGATATGATAATCAACTCAAGATTTATAATAATGATGATGATAATATTATTGATTCCATTAAATGTACTGAATTACCTAGGTATTTAAATGTGCCTCCATGTTTTAACACTATCCATGACCTAGAGAACAGTGCTTTTTAATAGTCACTCATCCATTCAATTATGAGATAAAAAATAATGGGAAATAAGTTGATTTTTGATTGGTTGTCAAAATTATTACTACCTACATAATTTCAATGTGAAAATGAATCACCAAAACGACCTTAATATTTGCAAATAATGTCTGGGAACATAAATAAAATAGCTTCGTAATGTTTCAGAACACATCATTATTATATAAAATAAACAGTAGGTACGGTATGAGTTCTAAGTACCTATTTATTTTGAGCGACTCGAAACGTCGCTCAAAATAAATACTGAGAACTCATACCGTACTGTTTATTTTATACATAAATAAAATATTGGGTACGATTACAAATAGAAAGAAGGCCTGGTTTACGACTCCAACAAACAGAGATTTCCAACCACCACCAAACCTGACATACCGAGTAGCAGCAGAATAATGAACACGCCGATGCAAAAGAAAATAACTCTCTCGATAAGCAGCTCCGCTCCCTTCTCCGACACCGCTTGCTGAATCTTAGAAAACAATTCACGAGCCAACTTCTGCTTGAGAGCTTCGGCATCGATCTCGTCGTCATAGCCAGCCTCCTTCCTAATCGCCGCCATCTTCTCGATCATGTCCGCCATCGCATCGCGGTCGATGCTGTTCACGATGTTCTTCACCGTCTCCATGTCTGCCTTCGGACCGAGGTCGTCGGGATTCAGGGTCTCCCGGATAGTGTCCATGCCGGATGCAAGCGCTCCTCGGTGTCTAAAGCGAACTCTCAGGCACAGTATTGAAACGTAACTGTGTTAAATCAGCGCAGTTGACCCAGTGATTATCACACTTCAGTGATAAGAAGTCTGATATGATTTGTCTTAGGAGCACTTGAGAGATAACAGCAGGGAGAATCAACAAACCTCAGTGACACAGAAACTAGGTACCTACCTAATAATCCTAGAGAACAGACTGGACAAACTTCAAGCTGAAGTTAAAGTCACATTGAATGAGCCTCACCTCAAATTCAATGAAGAGTCTCATTGAAAGTCATTTTGAGTGATACACTGCACTCTTCAGCAGAATAATGAACACGCTACCTACTGTCCTCCTATTGTGCAAAAGCATTAAAACCAATAGGCAGGTAACATTTTATTGCATCTTTAAAATTAAAGTTTAAATATAATTTTAAATTCAATTTAATTTATTATTATGCTTTTTGCAATTTTTGTGTCATAAATCACCTAAATTGTCCATGAAGAATAGTATTGTTCATAATTTATTCAAATTCATAATTTTTTAAGTAGTTTGTAATGTTGGGACATTGGTTATCTTATCAACTATACTTTGAATAATTAACAACATAACAGTCGGCCCGTTAGGTTGACCCTTCCCCATGTACTGTAATAGCTAATAGCTAAAATAAAAGATTTCAAAATCAAAATCCTCCCTAGTATGCAACAAAGTTAACAAAATCTTGATGACCTCGCTGTCGCCGCTCCGCTAAACACTATTATACTAACATAACAGTCCCTTCCACCAAGCATTAAACATTGAAGTACAGAATCCACCAGACAAATAAAATGTTCACGAATTACAGAGCGAATCAGACAGTACTTGCAGACAGATTATCAAAGCTGACAATGCAACATTGTAGACCAGAGTTGGCTAAATGTTTCACCAGCAAGACAGCTTAGGGGCATCAAAACAACACAATCAATAGAACAACCACCACACCAGGCTACAATCACCTTCACTTTCTTACCGAATATGAAAGAAAGGAATACGAGCATAGCCAAGAGCATCAGCATCTGAGAAGTGAAGAAAACCGGCGGTGGAATGTGAGGAGGCAGAAGGTCTTCCGTCGCCTTCTGGTACAACAGTTCCTGCTTGAGCAGCTCTCGATCTTCATCGCTCAAGCCGAACGAGTCGAGGAGCGCTAGGATCTGATCCGTAGTCGGGCCACCGCTCAAGTCGAGTACACCTTCCGGCGGCTCACCAAATTCAACGTCATTGTCCTCCATTCCGAGTGAACTTTTATTATGTTGCTAATATCAATAGTGGTTAATAACTGCAAACTCTGCCAGCAGATGTTCCTGCTAAAATGCTTCAATATGTTCAACTAAATATGCTGAGCTAGTAGAGGAGGCAGGGGGAGGGGGGAGATAAGATACACACTGCCACATGTTCAGTCAATACAGATTAATTAGAGTAAACAGATGTAATCAGCTAAAACAAGTAGTCTCTAATACACAGGTAGCCTACTATCAATGACTAATAAAGTATTCTATCTTTTATAATTCTTATATTCTGCCATAGTATAAAAAAGTAGGTTCCAATTTTAGTATGAATTTGCAAACAAATGTTATAATGTCATGTTTAGATGTAAATATTGATCTAATCTGTTATAGTGATGATTTGACTGTGATGTTAAAGAAAGTCTGTCCTTGAATCTTGGTATACCTACCTAGGATATTTGTTGAGACTAGGTACCATAAAGAAATATTTAAATACGTGTAGGTAGAATTTTGCAAAAAGCGTAAAAACCTGAAAATACGAAATGAATTGTGTATAGCCTCGTTATTATTGGTCAAGTCATATCTGGAACACTCTCCAAAACTATAATTACTCTGATGACACTCATTGGAGAAGCATTGGCTCGAGACCGAATCCTCGAGTTTACCGATCACTCGGCTTGCAAAGCTGAACTCGCCCGGTGATTGGAATAATCCAAACCAGTCCTCAGTGGTCGTTTATCAGAATTAACACTTCAGTAAATGTGGCTACCTGACCTACCATTACCATGCCACACATGCATAAAAATATATGTGCTGTGGCTGTGCTACCTACTGATTGCTCTGTGTGGTTGGCAGAATCAGCTAGCTAGAGGAACCTAGCACTATTCTTACCTGACAGTCCTATGATAATTACTCCAGGGACGATAAAGACAGTATTACTGAAACCATGTTCAATTGGCCCGTCTGGCCCACCAGATAGGTCAACCATTTCAGTAAATGAGATTCTTTTTAAAAACTTGTATGGAATACACACAACACCCGCGCTCAAACGTCAAACGTCAACAGAAGATGTCAACAAACCTGAAACATATACCGGAACCGGAAACAACGGATCAAGGTTTGTAGATTATCTAGAATGCAACCATTTGCCGCTGGGAGCAGCAGTGTTCCTTGCTGCTTTCGTGTACTTCCGGTTTCGGGAACCATCTTTTCTTTCGCTGAGAAACTTCACACGAAGAGCGATGGCTGCACATAAAACGTTTATTATTAAGCGAAAGCTGGCCAAGAAGATGAAGCAAAACAGGCCAATTCCTCAGTGGGTGAGGATGCGCACAGATAATACCATCAGGTAACTACGTTTGCATATCGTATTATGAGAAAACTGCCTTATTTTGCAGGGTGTTCCACGTGCATGTTCGGGTTGTTGCATGGTGTTGTCGAGTTTTGACATGACACTGGCCTATTTTCTGATCAGGTTCTGAAAAACGTTATTAAAACGTGATTTGTAATCGCATTCTTTTTCCATTTCAGGTACAACGCCAAGAGGAGGCACTGGAGGCGCACCAAGTTGAAGTTGTAAATGAACATCTTCGGTGCATTATTGATTGACCTTACTGTACCTATTCATATTCACTTCAAGAAATAATGTAACTATACATCATGCAATAAATAAGATCTTTGCATTTCGCATACATTCTAGTTTCTATAAAAGCTATCCTACACGGTATGGACTAGGTACCTATCCTAGGACCTCTAGTATTGTGCGTTTTCACATCAGTCGACTCTAGAACCTACTACCTAGGTAGTCATTGAAATTGGCATTTTTGCTCCACAGAGTGTGCATAATAATTCATTCTGGACAGGAGGGTTATTAATTTCTCCATTAGGCCCTCCACCAGGCAATTCCATTTTACATAGGTAATTCACTACCTAACTACTAGTCTGTAAGTAAGTAAGTAAGTATCTATCTTTATTTTTCGTTTGTGGTATAGGTAGTACTTGGTCCAGCGAGCGTGTAACCTTTCCTTTCATAAGACGAGCCGTATTGTTCGACCCTTGTTCGACAGTTAAGCTCTGACTAGATACAACTCTTTTTAAGACCTGCCACCATTTTCATTTTTATTACAATTTTTATTAGTTAATTTTCAAGTCATTGAAAAGGTCTAAAAAAAATTGTAAGTTTAAAACCGACCAGTGCCTTAACTAGGGATATCGGCGCCCGGTTCAAATCAAAATTTTTGCTCCCCCCCAGAAAACGCTTATGCGAGTACAGGGCCCTGTAACGGAAAATGTAGATTTTTTTAATAGGATTTTAATGGTTTTTAATCATTTCTGACATTCAATTTCACTAAAAAAAATTTAAGAAGAATAAGTTTTATTTCAAAACTTTATTTCTAAAATCTTTAAAGAACGCATTAATTTGTGAATGGGGGGGGGGGGGGTTAATGACTGAAATCATCACCGACATCAACCATGCCCCGCAGGGCGTTTTTTGTGTTTTTAATACGCAAAAAAGTCATTTCATAAAAATTTGGCTTCCTGGCGCCCCCTTGTTGGCGGCGCCCTGTGCTGCCGCACCGCCCACACAACCCTTGTTACGGCCCTGAAACCGACCCTAAGCAGATTGATTATTTTCTTAAGTTCTTCGCTCTGTTATAACATCAATAATAAATTAATATTAAATACCTACACAGTGACGGGACCAAGTGTAATGCAGCTGGAACACTAAATAAATCCACTGGGAATTTCAAAATGTCTCTTCATTTGAAGTATAAATTTAGACCTCTGGACTCGGGCTTCCATCATATGCAGTTTTTTTCCCCAGATCTATTTGATGATCAAACTGCAAGTTTTTTTATCGGCGTCAGGGTTGCCAGAAGTTTGAGCGCTGATGTTGCAGCGCAGGGGCAACCAATTCAGTCGCGGTCGAAAGAAAAGGGTCTGCACCGTTAGATAGTTATGATGCGGGGACCGAGGTGTCCGATTAATTTGTATTAATTTATTCACAACTTGCAAGTATTAGTAGTCTACCTATCCTTATTATTTGCATCTTGTTCACTTATAGACTGATTTCAGCTGACATCACAATCTCACTGAAGGGCAGACCCCTCAATGTTAAATAATAATTGGAAATATTTCTCCTTTAAATGAGGATTCTGAACTGGTTTATGCATAAGGATTAGTATTACCTATTCACACATATAATTTGTTTAAAAGTTATTCTTGCCCAACTTTATCTAAACTAAGAAAACAATCACCCCAAACACATGCTGTTGCTGCATCTCACTGGCCTGATGGCCCTACGCCGAGATTTCAAGGTTGGGGGAGGAGCCTATTCCCATTGTATTCAGAGGGGGTGAAATCACTCTATTCACAACTCAAATATTTAAAATGCAAATATTAATATGGGTATATTTTCGATAATAATAGTGATTTCAATATTTCCAATAATAACAAAATACATGGTAAACAGTAGACTCCTTGCTCCCTTATAAATGCGTGGCAGGCAGTATCTACCAAGTTATTAGATTAACAATATTCTCTGTAGAATGCACTTAGTAAGATAAAGACATTCCCTTTAAGACAAGAATATTTCCTGAATTTAACAATTGATAGGAGATTAATGATACTTTACTTGAGAACTGGCAAGACTGTACAAGAGCCTCAGATTTTCTCTCAAAATATCATAATTACATAGACAAAATGTTTCAAACAAAATTGATAACTCTCAACAGAATTGCAGCCAAACAGAGAAACGTAAATTACATTTGACAGCGTAAGCCTTCTTCCATTCCATTGTCATTGTGTCACTCCTCTCTTTGCTTCCCTTCACTTCACTTCACTCCACTTGTCAAACTTGATCTGCACACGCAAAATAACACTTTGAAGGGAAAACCGCTCAGGTAATGGGTGCGAGTTTCGAAGTTAAACTACTTGAATCCTCGATGATCAAGTTCTTCTTGCTTGAGGCAATGTTAAATAAAAAGCGTGATTATTTCGATTTTTCTCGATTGAGTTGAGCCCATTCATAAGTCGACCTTCTTTTCCATTCTCTGAACTGGACTCATGGCAGTGGTGCACTGCACATTAGGGAGATGGCTGACGGGGGGCGCCTGCTCGCTTGCCAGTCGGCAGCTAATGGCTCCAGGAAATGGTAGGTCATGAGGCGCAAGTACTGCCTGAGCACGCGACCACTGAACACCCTGTCCACTGTGTAGTCGCCCAGCCACTGGTCGCCATCGTGCGTGACCCATAAACTTACGGTTCTCTTACGGGCATTCCAAGTCAAAGAAAGCCCCAGTAATGAGCTCTGTTTTGCGGGGTCGGTTGTGTCCGGAGTTTTTCGAAGCTCAGCAGAGACGAAACTTCTTGGGGAAATGTCTGAGTAAACTCCTGCAACAAAATACCAAATACTGAAACAAAATATTAGGTCCTAATAATAAACTGATATTGACGTTTTTGTTGATATTTCTTGAGTTTGGATCATAAGTGTAATTTCTATCATTGTAGCAAGGTTACACCATGGAAATGGTACCTCAAACCACAGATCAATTATCCGTTCATTGTTAATCATGTCCATTCAAGAAGAACATGTGCCATTCCTGATCAGCACATCTTTGAATATTTAATACGTTAAGGTGATACTAGCGCTCGGCCGTTTTAGAAAATTGAGAGAGAAAAATTGTTTCATAAGTGAGTAGGTCTGTTCGTTTACCCTGCCAAAAGCTACAGCAAACTGCCACAAGCTACAGAGGAACGATCTGATTGGATGATGTGTGATTGTGGCAGTTTGCTGTAGCTTTTGGCAGGGTAAACGAACAGACCTACCTAGTGTATATTTTGCAGGATGTTCACATGATCAGTCTGATAGTATATTAGTACTAGCACTTTTTCATTTTTGCTTATTGCATCGTTAATTAGGCGCCGGTTATTCAACAAAACCGCGAAAAACTCTGAAATTTGCGATACGATTGGAGACCAAACCCGGCCTTGGTGGCAGAGGGGCATGGACCATTCCTAACCTTGTCCCCTTCTAACTTTTCTCTCCACTGATTAACGTAAAACAAAGAAGTCAATATTCCAATATCATCATAAATACCTAAAGATTAGAGGGTGCTATACCCATAGATATATACCTACTTTAATTATGCAGTTTCCTTCAAAATAAACTATGTTCACAACAGAACAATTACGTTTTCGGCATTTTCGGGATTCGGAAATACCGAGAGGCAGGTAAGCCAATACAGCAAAAAGAAAATTGACCGACAATCAGTGATGCCAACCTCCATCGTCGCAACAGCACGTACCGTACTCAAGGTTTATCGAGTGCTACATGTAGCTGTTCTCTACGCGGTGCTACATGGTTTCCGGTTGCGCAAAAAAAATGCGCAATATCATTTGGCGCGTGTTTTGCCGCGAAAACATTAGCACTCTTTTCTCTCTCGTTGTACTGGATTAGTGAAGTACTTTTTCTTCATATTCATTTTACCTGTTGCTCATTATTTTCATTTACATTCAAGATGCCTTCTGAGACTTCAATTATGTTACGATTCGTAAAGATGACCGATAAAGCTTACTCGCCAATGAAAGGATCTGCAAGAGCTGCTGGCTTCGATCTGCGAAGGTAGGGTTATGACTGTAAATCATCAAACTAAACTCCCTCAAATCATTCCCAATGTATTACTCTGCAGCAGAACACGAAAGATCATGTTTCCACGCTCTAGGAAGATAATTCAAATGTGTTAATTACTGTTTTTCTATTTTCTAGTGCATACAATGAATTAGTTCCTGCTCGCGGACGGCTCCTCATCAAAACAGATCTGCAGATCGAACTACCTGTCGGATGTTACGGGAGGATTGCTCCTCGCTCCGGCCTAGCCCTCAAGAACGGCATTGACATTGGTGGTAAGACAACTAGGTGATAAGTACCTAGATGTGGGTGATTGAGTTGTGGCCTATGTGGAAGCAATTTGGGTGGATTGATTTTGACCCACCATTCTTGTCGTCTAGGTACAAACAATCTCAAAATGCTTGGATATTCAAATCAACTTTCAAGCTAACATTGGGTGTCTGCTTTCAGTTGCTCATAATTAAGAGTGTAGGTTGTAGGTTGTTCCATGAGAAAGGCAAGCTCTGTTGATAAACTGGGGCCCGATTAAGGGGTATATAAATCAATACCTAGCTAGGTAGGTACCAACTTTATGATGACAATGTTCCTTATTTGTTTGAGAACCAAAATACAGCAAGATTGACTATCTTGTCAAAACACACAAAACACCGTACAAATGGGTACCTACCTACACAGCTTAAGAAAAAAGGGAAAAAGTCATAAGTTGAATTTATTTGGTTGCGTATGGTGCAAGCGAATAAAGCCTAAGAGGATTGTAAGAGGATTGGGTTGTAAAGTAGATACTAACCGAGCCCTTTACACTCCCAGATTTCTAAGTAGTTAATCTGATTTAAAAATAATGACATTAAAGCCTTGAATGTGTAGTTTTCACATTTGAAATTTTTTATAATTGTTATGATTTGTTTGTTTTCATTGACCTCAAAACTCAAATGTCAAGCAGCCAAAATGCCGGCGAAGGAATGTTTGAAGAGCTGCAAATACATTGTTGCCATCTCTTTCAGCTGGAGTTATTGATGAAGATTATCGAGGCAACATTGGAGTCATACTCATCAACCACTCGGATGTTCCGTTCACCGTTGCCAAAGGAGATCGTATTGCACAACTCATCTGCCAAAAGATTTACTATCCAGAGCTTCAGGAAGTCAATGTAAGTAATCGTTAATTTTATGAAAGTCTCCTTTGATGATTTGAGGGGTTAACAGCTCGCTATTTTTGTGTACACATGATTTTTTTGAATTTTCCATGACTTCAATTTTTTGAATTTTATGTGATTATTTTTTCACATTTTTCAAACATTTTAATTTTGTTTGTTTTTCTATTTTTTCTGGTTTCATTTTTTTTTAGATTTTTACAGGATTTAAAAAATATATTTTTGACTGATGTTTTTTTATTATTTTTTGGATTTGTATTGATTTTTTATTTTCATATGATTTTCAATTGTTTTGTATGTTTTTTATTTTGAAGGTGTAGGTAGGTACACTGTAGGTGATTTTTGAATTTGTTCATAATCATATCGTCTCCTTACTTTGTTTAAAGTAAATTTGTAAAGTAACACAATAATGACAAATACACTTATCATCTGAAAAAAATAATTCATTGATAAAATATCAAATTCAAATTTCATGTGGCGTTTTGGGTGGCATAAAAAATCTATGTGTGTCTAGTGACTGGTGATGTACCATGTCACATCTGGAGGCCAAGTCTTGAAACTTACGCTTTCAGGACGCAAACGCTCTCGGACGTCATAAAGTCCCATTTACTGTAAGAGTGATCGACATTAAAACATAAAGTCAAGCCACTTTTTGATTGGCATCCAGCAATCTATTGGAAACAATTTATTAACATTATAATTATTATTACAGATATTATACAGTCATAAAACCTTATTCAAAATTAAGCTAAACAGTTAAAGGTAGATTTCAAGGTCATCATTCTTACAGTAAATGGTACTTTATGACGTCCGAGAGCGTTTGCGTCCTGAAGGCGTAAGTTTCAAGACTTGGTCTCCTGGTGTCTGTGTGATGTAATTTCTAAGTCCACAACAATGTGTTACCATGGTGAATACTTCGTTGACACGGCAATGACTGCCCCACGACATCAATGTCGATATTTACAGTTACTGTCGATATTAAGTGAGTGTGACAAATGATTATGACTTATGAGACCTTTAAATATGTCAGCAAATAAATTTTCATGTGATGGTTTCATATGAATTTCTGATGTGACGACATTTCAAATCAATTGAATAACCATATGTGCCCCCCCCCCCCTCCACCGCACAACTGGGCGGCTTCCATCTAGTTCTATCAGTGATGAGGGATCATAAATGTTTCAGCAGTTTATACATCAAATAAGGAACCTGATATTCCATTCTGAGAGTGTTTCTATTTTCTACAGAGCCTGGAGATAACTGCTCGTGGTGAAAAAGGATTTGGATCGACAGGCACCAACTAGAGACTTCCTTCAAGTACACAAGTATTTATTGCTTAATTAAGTTATAAAAATATATACATAATCCGTATTTCATCAGCCTATCACATTTTGAAGTCTTGGGTTTGGCTTTAAATAACATAAAATGTGTGGGGTGTGCGAGACAGGAAATTTCGTTGTTTATTCTGTGAACCCGAATCGAATTTCGGCTCTTACTTTTGAGATTTCAAGAACGACTAGAGACTTGCATTTAAAAGTCGGTTTGAACTTCGGACAGCAAACATAACTAGAAGCCAATTAATCACCGTTTATATGTTATCGACTTTTAGAAAACAGTTGGCGATATTATTTGGCTTTTATCTACAAAGATATGAATCTCATCCAAAATCCCAGTAATCTTCGAATCTTCAGTTTATTTTCTGTCTTCTCGTTCAAAAACTAGTGTTGACTTCAAGAAAGCTGTCTCGCACATCCGTAACTAACCTGATTTAAATACACATTCCTAGTCCGTGTATTAATAGGTAAATTCAATGTGTTGCATTTAAAATATCTTGCATTAATATTTATAAACATTTATCATGTCATTAAATTATCACATTTTCACTTGCTTTTATACAAGTATAAGAAGTAAGAACGGTATCGGCAAGTTGTTTGTACTTGTAAGGATTATATCTTGGACATACCCGCGAGGCCCGTGTTGGGCGATGTCTGTTTGATCAGTGGGCGGACTTGGACGAACTGGGGATGTTTTGTATCGCCAAGCAGTTTGTAAATTACGTTCTCGAATGTTGAAATGAAGCAGCCAATCTGTCGCAATCTCTGAAATTAATAAAAACCGATTCAATTATGTACTGTACTTCTAATTAAAAATCCTTGCTATTCTCTATTTTGCCATGTTATATCCATAATCCAATAATAATGACCGCACAGGGCTAATGGTTACTAGAATTTGGGTTCTAACTGGAATAAGTGATAATGGAAAAAGAGCATTACCTACCGTATTAACTCGTGTATAAGACGCACTCATGTATAAGACGCACCCTTGTTTTGAGAAGTCTATTTTAAGAAAACACTTAGCATGCGTGTATAAGACGCAGTAAATGATGAAAAACAGTGTGTGTTTGTATACATGATATCCATCTAAATGTTTGTTTTCCAGCTAACTGAGCTATTTGAATGAAAATCACTGCCAACTTGTTGTAAGCAAACAGTAATTTCCTGCTTCTGAGAAAGGGGGAAGGGAGTCTCTTCCCAGCAGCTGTTGTTTGCTCTAACAAGCACACACCTACCTTTCCTCTGCATTCCAAAACAAACCCAACTCCTCTCCTCCCCTTCCATTACGATCGCCATTCAACAGTGTTTAGTCTATTTTATGTCTGTCATAGCAATGTTTTTCAGATGTAAACATATATTTTGTCTCCTGATCTAAATGCAAAGGAAAACATTTTGTTGCACAAATTTAATATGTTAATAGGTAGTGTTGTGTCTAGACACAGTATGAGTAGTCCAGACGGAGTGAGAGGGAAGGCAGAGATAGACAACATGTGGCAGTCTACCACAGCTCTGTTTACAAACATCCACCTTGGATTTACTGGGAAAAAAACAGGAGTTAATACAGTATCCTCTTTCAATATTTCCGGAAAAGTTTATTTATTACCAGCGTTATACAGCACTGTAATTCTAGCGCTTGACCTTAGGAGTAGTAGCCTCGACTGCCTGCCAAGGAGGAAGCTCTAATATGGAGTGCTGGAGAACAGGCATTTCAAGACAAAAAGATACTTATCCTAATCGCCAGCCCCGAATGCGAACTGTAAACGAAACTACAAGCCAGATATCTGTTTTCCATCTCTGGACAAAAGCTAAAGTAATAAAAAGTATACTCTACCTGAAATGCCAGTAAGCGGTCATCCTGTGATCGGGATGTGCAAGCGTCGGCAACGATGTGGACCTGAATGCCTCGAGCCATCAGCTCTGCCGCGGTCTGTTCAACGCACACATGGGTCTAGACAAAACAACTGAGGATTAATCTTCAACACATCGGTATCTTCTCATAAATTTGGAACAACGCCCTTTCTGTTCAGTGCCAAAATCATGCTTTGGAAACCACTAAAAGTAGAGTTGTTACAAAGATTTGTCCAAAAATCTTCTTTATTTGACTTTGTGTTCAAAGAATATTTATTATTACCTCTCGCTCGGGAATATTTAAAACTCGTATTGGCTCTTTGCCAAAGTTTTGAATTTAATTTTTACAACAATTTAAACAAATTTAATGGTTAAAATTTGCACAGGAAACTTTAGGTGCTCCTTGTCACATATTTTTCATACAATTACAACCAATGTGACCAACTCTTTGGTTTGGTGCATCGACATTTACATCAAGCTACATACCGCCATGCCAAACAAAACGACACTCTCAAGTTGGCCATTGCAGAGCGTTGTCAACTGCCGTTCTACCTCGGGTATTATCATATTGTACAAAAACAAAAACTTGTAAAAAAAACTGCCAAGCACCTTCCCACTTAAAACAATTGAGATCTAAAAGAAGGGCCAAGCAATAATATATTGTTTAAACATTTTCGCACTTAAAATTCGTGAAATCATTTCGCCCAGTTACTGCCGCCAAGCACAACACTAAAAACCTAATGTTGTGTCCAAATTTGAAGAATACAATCTAAGTGAACCATCATTGTAAATTTAACAAAATTATAAAAATTAAAAACGACTTCAAAATAAATTTAAAATTGAAATTAAAAAAAATAAAAATAAAGCTAGGCGCATTGTGTCAAGAAGAAGGCAACATAAGAAAGAAGATGACGATAAAGGAGCCGAAGAAAGACAGAAAGTAGGAAGAAGGTAGAAGAAGTCTACATGGTCGACGTCAACTACATGGAAGTTGACGACCAAGGAGACAACGAAGAAAGAAGATGACGATAAAGGAGCAAAGAAAGAAAGAAAGAAAGAAAGAAAGAAAGAAAGAAAGAAGGAAAGAAAGAAAGAATGAATTAGATGATTATGGGGAAGAAGGAAGAAGTCAACGTGGTCGGTGCAAATTCAATGCGCCAAGCTTTATTTTTATTTTTTTTAATTTCAATTTTAAATTTATTTTGAAGTCGTTTTTAATTTTTATAATTTTGTTAAATTTACAATGATGGTTCACTTAGATTGTATTCTTCAAATTTGGACACAACATTAGGTTTTTAGTGTTGTGCTTGGCGGCAGTAACTGGGCGAAATGATTTCACGAATTTTAAGTGCGAAAATGTTTAAACAATATATTATTGCTTGGCCCTTCTTTTAGATCTCAATTGTTTTAAGTGGGAAGGTGCTTGGCAGTTTTTTTTACAAGTTTTTGTTTTTGTACAACATGTCATATGGGGTATAAGTTTATAGCAGCTTTCACTGATCATTAAGTGTTACCTATCATTACAGTTAACGCCAACAACGTCACTTCTTGTCTAAAGTTTTCTGTTTTTATTTCAATAGTTCCGAAGTTAGTATAACGAAAGGGTCCATTTCTTTTGGTTGAATTTGAGTTATATCAAATTATAATTTGTTAAAAGTTCACAGCTTTGAGTCATGTGAATAACGTAAATTGTAGGTGTATTGTTCCGGTGTAAACCGGAATTTGTGCGTTCATCTCGTAAAACGCGTATTTGTCGCCACTAGGTAAACTGAAAGGTACACGAAAGATGATTGCAAATGCGTTTCCTCATTTTTAAATTCTCCCATGTTCACTCTTTTATGTCAAAGTTCCGAAGTATAAACTCAATTGGTAAAGCGTGCAGGCTTACAGATGTTTACAACACATTTTAAATAAAATCCGGATGGTTTTTGGAAGGCAATGTAACTTAAAAGGAACTTAGTTAAGATTAACTAGCTGAGCCACCTGGTGTTTATAGTGCTGGTGGGAAGGAGTATGACGGGTGATGAAATTTACGCTACCCGCCTTACTCGCCTATGTACAGTGGTGGAATAAAGACCCTGTTATTCTGCCTCTCTCTGACTCATAACATAATCATGTTTTTATACGGAGCAGAGAGAGACAACCAGCACAGCTACTTTATTCCACGCTTGTACACGGATAGCATGGGCCGGCCTATACCTGGCATCTCCACCTCTCTGCCTCTCCCTGTCAGGTCAACTTAATGTTTACATTTGTTTGTTCATGGCAAATACGATCGATGTCCATTTAGTATTGTTGTCTTCTTCTATAGGCACTTGTAAACAGTTATCGAGCTTGCATTTTAATTAGTCCACTGATCTTATTTATTGATTATTATATTGTTTTGTGATGTTGCTGTGGAAGATAATATTTTCATATTTTCAAACCAGGAAACAACTTCGTGCTATTGCCTAGATACTTGAAGAATATTATTGTTTTGCCGATGTAAACAAGCCAGACCACTTTCGTATATAACGTTCGCATCAAAACCAATGTTTATTTTATTAGTGTCAGATTAGGAGGAACATCAGTTTCAGTTTCATTTATTTCCATTAAACAATGTCACTTGATGAGACTTTGACTCACAGTTTGGAAATAAATCATGACAATTTAAAAGCGTTTTATTATTCTAACTTTTTAACGTAAGCATTGTTGGATGATGAAATGAAATTTAAATCTCTCATACCCACAGATTTCCATTAATTATCATGGACCATTTAGTGTAGTTTCTTGTTTATTGTAACCGAGCTTCTAAGATTGACAGATTACAACATCTGAAATAATGAAATAATTTTTACTAAGTTGTAAACACCTAATAAACCTAGTAATGGAGCCATTTTGTGTGGTTTCTTGTTTCGTATCTGAACCATCAAGATCGACAAATTTGCATAATTAAAATAATTAAATTTATTTTAGAAACTTAAAGTTGTGATCACGTAATGGATGCACAAATGGAGCCTTTTTGTGTGGTTTCTTGTTTCGTGTTGTTCTTGTTTCTTGTTGAGCCACCAATATTGACAAATTAACTCTATTTTAAATAATATATAAGTGTGACAAATGAAAAGTTGTAAACACGTAATACACTGAATATTAGTAATGGAGCCTTTACTGAATTTTACTATTTACTAAATTACCTGAATTTTACATAATTAAATAATTCGGATAAATTAAAAGCTGTGACAACCTTATGCACCCAGTAATGGAGCCTTTTTTGTGTGGTTTCTAGTTTAGTAACTGAGCCACCAAGATTCTGTTGATTAGCATGACCACGAATTGTTTTATTGCACAACTTGACGTACAACGTGTACATTGACAATCATTATTAGAGTCCAATGAGTATAATATTAAAAAGAGTTGCTATGTAATTGTTGAATGTATTCGGATTAACATTTTGAATATATACACAAGAAGGTTAAACATTTTTTAAGTAAAGAAAAAGATAAAAAAATAAAACATTTGTTACGGGGATCGAACCCGGCAACGCCGTGATCGAAGTCACTTGCCTCATGTGACCGAGCCAATTCGCCACACTGAAATTAAACCTGTGTAGTATATCAAAGAAGAAAGGTAGAGCGTAAAACGACGTGCGCAATTCCTGTTTCCCTGATATCTTCACTGTTCACGATGGCAACCGGCGTGCCGCGATGGCGATGTTTCTGTCTATTGATGATCTTCACAGCATCCATTGGTAGTCTCATTTATTAAAAATGTACCAGAGCACCAGAGCATTAGTCTCTTAGAGTATTAGGAGCAAAGAGCACCTAATATACCTAGTAATGGAGCCTTTTTGTGTGGTTTATTGTTTCGTAACTGAGCCATCAAGATTGACAAATTAGCATAATTAAAATAATTAAATTAATTTTAGAACCTAATGCACGTAATGGATGCACGTAATGGAGCCTTTTTGTGTGGTTTCTTGTTTCGTGTTGTTCTTGTTTCTTGTTGAGCCACCAATATTGACAAATTAACTCTATTTTAAATAATTAAATAAGTGTGACAAATGAAAAGTTGTAAACACCTAATACTCTGAATATTAGTTATGGAGCCTTCACTGAATTTTACTATTTACTTAATTAACTGAATTTTACATAATTAAATAATTCGGATAATTTAAAAGCTGTGACAACCTTATGCACCCAGTAATGGAACCTTTTTTGTGTGGTTTCTAGTTTAGTAACTGAGCCACCAAGATTCTGTTGATTAGCATGACCACGAATTGTTTTATTGCACAACTTTACGTACAACGTGTACATTGACAATCATTACTAGAGTCCAATGAGTATAATATTAAAAAGAGTAGCTATGTAATCGTTGAATGTATTCGGATTAACATTTTGAATATATACACAAGAAGGTTAAACATTTTTTAAGTAAATAAAAAGATAAAAAATAAAACGTTTGTTACGGGGATCGAACCCGGCAACGCCGTGATCGAAGTCACTTGCCTCATGTGACCGAGCCAATTTGCCACACTGAAATATAAACCTGTGTAGTATATCAAAGAAGAAAGGTGGAGCGTAAAACGACGTGCGCAATTCCTGATTGCCTGATATCTTCAGTGTTCACGATGGCAACTGGCGTGCCGCGATTGCGATGTTTCGGTCTATTGATGATCTTCACAGCATCCCTGGACCTCTCATTTGAATATATATCCATGAAGGTATCATCGCTTATACAAATTAAAAAATAATATATGAAAAAAAAAGTTTTCCCGGATCGGGAATCGAACGTGTTATGCAGATGTCGAAGCCAGCTGCCTTCCTAACATGAGCTATCAGTCCGATGGGAATTAGAGCCGCTGTTTAGTGTATCAAAGAAGAAGGGCGGAACGTAAATATTGATAATTTTCCCACTTCCGGTTTAAATTTATTGATTTTTCTTGAAGTGGAGTGTCTAGCAATACATTGTCTTTATTGTTGCCAAATTTCAAAACTCTCGATGGACCCGTTTGACTTTTAAAATATTTAAAATTTAAAATTGTAATAACTTCACTTCCGGTCAAAATGTTTCAGATTTTCTTTCAAAGGGCACTGCTATAAATATGACTCTATGTCTCTGCCAAATTTCAACTCTCTAGGACAAACCGTTCAACCTGTGGAGAGGGGCAAACAAATTGACCGTGCCTAACTAACTAACTAACATGAAAGTCAATCCTTGCATGTTTGAGGCCCAAAATTCACCCCGAAGGGATGATCGCAGCACTTTGATATTTGGTTAGGTGTTGTCAGGTGGCTAAATATACCCGATAACCATGGTTTTCAACTTTCATTTCTAAATGCTTGCATGCGTACTGACACCCCGAAATCGGGCCCGAAGCGCTTGCAGTATACAGTAGTGGTAGTAAGCTCGCCGCGTTTTAAAAGTAGACCTCGTATTGAACGGTGCTTGGCAGCGTCGAGCTAACGCCCGACTAGATTGAACTTTGTCTTCGGAAAGACGCCATGAGCATGCGCAATGTTCAACTCGGAAACCGTTTTGCCCATACGTTTCGGAAAGTGCTCGGTCACAATGAGAGGAATGTTGAGGAGTTTGCTAATCCGAACCTATAAGTGAAGGTAAGAGATTAGCATTGACATGTGGCGATGATGGCATTAGTGAGGTTAGTCATAGGTTGGTTATCACTTACTAATTTATCAGCTATTTGAACAATATCGTTGAAGCGATGCAGTGTAGGACGAAATTTCTCTTGAATGTCACACAGGAAAAATGCTGTCTTATTTTCACTGAGGAACCCATAGTTTATTATTCTGTCTGCCATTTTTTCCTTTCGATTGTTGATTCCCTCCTGAAGCCGATTAATTAGTTTTCTCCCACTTTAAAACTACTACTTGACTTGGTGATGATAAGCTATCTAAATTCAAATCAAGTAGGTATGATGTTTATAAACTCTTATCTAAATGTCACAGAATACTTCTTGTACATGGTTTATTGTTCCTATTATGTAATTAATTTACATAATTAAATGTTTAATTCTAGCATTAATTCTTTAATTTAACTATGATTTAACACTTTTCATACAACTGAATGGTTGTTTGCAAATTTGAGAAATATATAGGTACCTATACATCCCAACTGATAGAAACATTGAAACTATACCAAGTACCTATCATAATACATCTAGGTAATTAACTAATATCTAAGTAATTTCTAGGAAATTACTGGTAACGTGAGTAATTTGAATATTTCACAACATAGAAGTAAAATTGCAATGAAAAGAAAATTTTAACTCTTTAGTTTCGTGAAGTATACCAAATAAATTCCCTTGTCGTCTCGTATCAATTGATACGACGTCACTGCCATGTTAAATAGATAGCAGTGAGACCGTATCAAGTGAAACGAGACGACAAGGAAATTTAGAATAGCGCTCATGAGAGATTTTACTGGTGAAAAGGGAATTGGATCTACCGGTTGGGAATGAACTGGATACTTTCAACAAATTACAAGTATACAGGTTTATTGTTTTCTTGTGTTATAAAAATAGTCCCCTATGTATAATGCACATAATTCATCAGACCTTACAACTTGGCGTATTGGAGTTTGGCATTGAACAAACAAAAAAAGTGTTATGTGTGAAAGACAGTCCAGAACCCAAATCAAATTTCGGATCAAACTTTGAGAAATTAAATAACTAGACTAGGTACTCAGATACTTTCATAAAACTTATTTATATTTAAAATTATTGCATCATTAGTTTAGTTGTACCTATCAGCTTTAACCCTGGTCCAATGGCAACACAACCGAGTCAATTAATTACGGTATACACATTAGATTTTTACTGGCCTTTGAGCACAGGCTAACAATATGTGGGATTCATCACCAAGGATTGTAATCTTTTCCCAACTCAAAGAAACTCGTTATCTGTCTCGTCCCTTAAAATTCAAGTTATTTTCTGTTGTCTCGTTCAAAAGCTGCCCAACGGCTAGTGTATTGAATACCTCGGTTCTCGTCAGATCTCCGATGTTAAGTAACATTGAGCGCAGTCAGTGGTTGGATGGGTGACCATTCAACTCTGCCTTGCTAGTTGCTTCCATTGGGCCAGAGAGACTGTGGTGTTAGGGGGTTAATGTGACGACCTCCCTCCACCTGTTATCAACCTCTCGATGGCGTGGGTTGTGGAGGCTCGTGCTGTGAATGTTACACCGTCCTTAGGATGGGAAGTTAAACCGTTGGCCCCCTTGGTATCTTTCGTCAGGAGTAGGCAACATGCCGGTACCAGGTTCCCTTTCCTCTCTTCTCTATATTACATTCTCACTAGTGGAGCCTCGGCTCTGTTGAGAATATAGACCTTATAATAATAGTAATAGATCTGAAGAAAGATGTCTCGCACATCCATAACTAGATAACGTGTTATAAATTAAAATATACCTATAATTAATATTTATGCACATTTTTCGTGTCATTAAATTATCACATTTCACTCCCTTCGATAAAATATGGTACATATAAGAAGTAAGAATAGAAGCGGCAAGTTGTTTGTACTTGTGTTGACTATATCTTGGACATACCCACAAGGCCCGTGTTGGGGGATGTTTGTTTGATCAGTGGGCGGACTTGGACGAACTGGGGATGTTCCTTATCCCCAAGCAGTTTGAAAATTACGCTCTCGAATGTTGAAATGAAACAGCCGATCTGTCGCAATCTCTGAAATTTGATGAAAAAGATTTAAATTATGTCCTGTTCTTCTAATTTAAATTCCTCTTCTTAATCTTTATTTATTTGTCATATTATTTCCATTACCCTAGTATGTAATGGTAACCAGAATTGAGGTTCAAAAGGTATAGGGATAAAGGGATAATTTTTCTGTTTCAATTCTTTCTGGACAGTTTATTTATTACCCACACACATAAAATACCTCTGACGCCAATCTCCAAAATCATTCTACATAATGTGTAAATCTACTTGTTTTAGGATGTTGACGTAATTCCAGTGTTTTGAAAAGTGCCATGGATTCTTGTTCACGATGAATTTATTTTCTTTTTCATTCTATCCATTGAAATGTTCTTCTGTGCAAATTATTTAGTATTCCGATAATGGAATGCACAAATCATTCATATTTCCATATTCCCATGTTCTTGCACTCTTCAACCGAGTAGCTTTACGAGCATGACACGGCTGTGTTGAATGTAATTTCTGCCAACTATCGAAGACAATGCAGATAATTGTTACCTGAAGTGCCAATAAGCGGTCCTCCTGTGATCGGGATGTGCAAGCGTCGGCGACAATGTGGACCTGAAAGCCTCGAGCCATCAGCTCTGCCGCGGTCTGTTCCACGCACACATGAGTCTAGACAAAACAACAGAGGATCTTCAACACTGGATTTCATATAAATTTGGAACATTGTTCATTCCGACCAGTGCCAAAAAAGCCATGCTCTAATAACACAATCAACCACAATTTAGCAGAATTGTTGAAATATCACATTTGCACTAGTAGTACCTACTAATAAAATTGCATAAAAAAAGGATTTATTGCGTTTGTCCGACTTCATAATTAAATATTCAAACCTAAAGAGTACATAACTGGAAAAATGAACAATACCAAATATTTTTGAGGAAAGTGCAATGGGGCAAGGGGACTTATTCTCTCATTATTAGCTGAATTTGCCAAAGTTTCTAATTTAATTTTTAACAGGAAATAAATGAGACTAAATTATGCCCAGAGAATATTTTGCGCCCTTGACAGCATATTTTTCGTATATTTGCAATTCAATTTCGGTGCCTCAAGATACATACCTCTATCCCGAACAAGACGACGCTCTCAAGTTGGCCATCGCAGAGCGTTGTCAATTGTTGTTCCACCTCGGGTATTATCATACTGAACTTTGTCTTCGGAAAGACGCCATGAGCATGCGCGATGTTCAACTCGGAAACCGTTTTGCCAAGTCCTTTCGGATGTTGCTCAGTCACAATGAGAGGAATGTTGAGGAGTTTGCTGAACTGAACCTGGAAGTGAAGGTAAGATGATTAGCATTGAACTTGTTGGAATGAGGGCATTGATAAGGTTAGGTGTACTTTGGTTATAAATAACTTACTAATTTATCAGCTATTTCGACAATATCTTTGAAGTGAAGCATTGCAGGACGAAATTTCTCTTGAATGTCACACAGGAAAAATGCTGTCTTTTTTTCACTGAGGGACCCATAGTTGATTATTCTGTGTGCCATTGTTGACTTTTGATTGTTGATTCCACCTGTTGCTCACTAATTAGGCTCCTCCCACTTGAAAAATACATCAGTCACGACGATAAGCTATGTAAAATCATTTCACATTTTAAGATAACACTGTTAGCTGTTTTAAAGTGGAATACTTATCGCTCATGGATTATTGTTCCTATTAATCAGTTGGAAGTGGCTACAGTCACGGTACCCCGTGACAGCAGTGAAATGCAAAATGGCCGGCACGGTACCGTGACTGCAGTGTGCCGCTCGACCTAAACACTGCTGCCACGGGGGGGCGTGTTTAGTTCACGCTACCGTGACAGCAGTGAAAAATGACACCGAAACACTGCTGTCACGGGGGGCGTGCACACGCGCTGGCGTGAAAGCAGTGTTTAGCCCAAGCGGCCGTTTATTTCTTGTTTATTAATGAAAATTTCATTTACGGCTGTATCTACACTATTTTTTACAAAAATTATAATAATGTATCTGAAGTGACAGAGGGGCGTGTTCGCGCTACGAGAATGCACATTAATGTCACTTGACCTCAAAAATGACCCCAAAATATGCACAATATTGTAAATTTGTTGTTTTGTCTTAACAAACGACACTATTTCCGAAAAATGAAGTAATGTACTATCTACATTTCAAAAATAACACGAGGACATGAACACCTTGTGCTAGGTGCGTACGCCCCCCCCTCCCCCCCGTGGAAGCAGTCCACAGACTGCTTCCACGCCAGCGTATGCACGCACCCCGTGACAGCAGTGTTTAGGTGTCATTTTTCACTGCTGTCACGGTAGCGTAAACTGCACACGCCTCCCGTGGCAGCAGTGTTTAGGTCGAGCGATACACTACAGTCACGCTACCGTGAACCCAGTGCATCAGCTGCTGTCACGGGGGGCTCCCCGTGGCAGTAGTGTTTAGGTCGAGCAATACACTACAGTCACGCTACCGTGAACCCAGTGCATCAGCTGCTGTCACGGGGGGCTCCCCGTGGCAGTAGTGTTTAGGTCGAGCAATACACTACAGTCACGCTACCGTGAACCCAGTGCATCAGCTGCTGTCACGGGGGGCCCCCCGTGGCAGTAGTGTTTAGGTCGAGCGATACACTACAGTCACGCTACCGTGAACGCAGTGCATCAGCTGCTGTCACGGGACCCCGTGGCAGCAGAGGAATTCATGTGTATATGTTTTGTCCGGCATTACTAAATTAATAACGTTAATTGGGCAGCTGTCATACGTAGTTCCACACGTGGCTAGGGAACCAGATCAATAAAATAATTACATTTTGAGTGAAAATCGAAACTTCGTCATGCACATCGATTGAAAGTGGCGCTCAATAAGCCGCAGTGCTCCAAGCGGCAAGTGCCTACTTTACCGCAAATAGTGTATGGAAATGGCGGATTGATATTTTAATTTTTAAACGTAATGCATTTTTAAATCTTCTCAGCAATTGTTGTAAATTGCATATCCATTAATATAGAAATGATATTGTATGTCATACAGATCTACTCGTTTGGCCAACTGACTAGTACTTTGCTATTTAAAAAGTAGCAGACATGGAACTCGTTCCTCTCGCGTAGAGGCCATGTCTGGATTTAGTAGTACAAAGACAACATGTCCCTGGAACTTGTTTGTGAAGGAGTGTGCAAATAATCTGTGATTTTTGCATGGATTTGGGTGGAAAACATTTGTCTTCAGTTGTTTCAATAAGATCTGTGGATAGGTACTTTGATATTCAGTTACATTTTCATTGGATTTAATGAGCTATGACGTCTATGCTTCCTTTCACACCGCCGATAGTAAAAAGACTTTTGGGGTGGAAAAAAGGTGAAGGGGAAGACAAGTGGAGTGAAAAAGCAGTGAAAAGTTTGGTGAAGAAACTGAAGAAGGCCGGTGGATTGGACGAATTAGAGAAAGCAATCACAACACAAGATCATAATACAAAGTGCATCATAATACCGAGGTAAACGAAAGCACTATCCTTATAATTGTGTTGATGGCAGTGGGCGTATAGGGCCTGTACCTATGCCTGGCCCTAGGATATTTGTGTTAGCCTAGGGCCTTGTCATGCTCTTGATTTTACAGTCTCAAAATCTGTGCATGTTGCACTGTAACACGAATAGCACATAGTTCTAGTGTTATGTCATTGCATTGTATACAGAGTATAGGTAATCGAAATGAAATGTAGTTAGTAAATTACCTACCTATTTGACCCCCATGGAGTAATGTATGGGCGAGACTAGGTAGACCTGCTAGGCATTGTCATTTGGTAGGTAGTTCAACAACATAGCATCAATGATATTATTTTATGAGTCTTGTCGTAACCATTGAATTGCTGCAGTCTTGCGATATGTCCACCATTTCCACTAATTTTTCATTTATCCAGTCATTGATTCATTTTATTTGTTTTGAGTAGGTACGTACTTAATGTCAGTCCGTAACATTCATCAATGGAGGTAAACCACTGAACTGTCCAACTGAGGTTTATTGTAACTTACGATCATCGCACGTGTCGGGGATTAATTACATGCTCCTGCCGTCTTGTGACGTCCCTCTCCCATTTAAGACCAGTGAATGTCTGGTTCCGTTTGGTTACCTAGACAACAAGAGTTAATACAACTGCGCACGACATTGCGCAGATGTCCAGTTGTAAAGGCCTACCCATGATTGGCATAGCATAGCCCTACAGCGCACTGAATAGTGCACAACAAATATGAATCAATAAGCAAGATACGAAGTGACCATGATTGGCACAGCGGCGCACAACAAACGTAACGCGGCATAAGAAATTGGTTATAATTTATATTTTCCTTATGCGCTGCGTCAAACAATGACGTCAGATGACTTCATAATCCAAGCCACTGTTGTAAATATATGAACAATTATATTTATTTACCAGCTAATATACCTACCTAGCTGTTTATACTTATTAAATTACATTTTAATTGTTCATATTCTACTTTTATTCACTCATACATTACAAATAAACAAAATTAACAAATAATGAAGTGTCACTTGAGTACAATTTAGAAGGCCGTGGATGTTTCAAGGTTCACATAGAGGAAGCTGTGGATTTCTTTTGCATGGTTTGATGTTACGTTTTCATGTAATGTAGCTTGTGCTCTATTCATGTGCGTTGTGCGCTATGCTATGCCAATCGTGGGTAGGCCTTAACAGTTTGCGTCACACATTGCCACCAGAGTAATAATCATTGAAATCATCTCTTAAAGATGCCTTTGTCATATGTAATTTGCTTATTACATATTTGCAAATTAGGTATTACCTGTACATTTGAAACACAGAAAAATTGATAGAATTTGCATTTGATAATGAATGATAATGAAATGCTGGTACCTATTAAATTACCTGTTTTAATTTATTATCTCCAGATTCAACTCAATTATAGCCTAAATTTTGTTGCTTGACATAGGTAATACTTTCTTTGAAAAAAGAAAAACATAGAAATCTGAAAGTATCCTACTCCTTCCTACTTTGCACTTGAAAGTATGTAGGATCCTACTAAGTACCTACTATGTCAATAGACATGTCCATAGGACAGAACAGCACATCTCAAGTAGCGGCTGACTTTAGAGTTGCTAATTTCCCTGTAAAGTGTGATGATCGTTATTATTGCTAAATGTTGATTGTCACCTGCTGCCAGTGTCAAGGTTGTCTTTCTTCTCGATAGGTATATTTTTTAAAAAGAACCTCCTAGAATGGAGGAAGTGGAATGGTTGTCAGTGGAAACGTGTTTCCTAAGGAAAATAATGGGAGGGTTTGGGGCGAGGGCTCCCCAATTACTGTAGGGGGGGGGGGGGGGGGCACATAGTTCCAATGTAATTTTGAATTTCAGGAATTAATTAAGGTGGTGCACTTCTACACATTTGTACCTGATTTAAGAAAATTTGTACTCCCACGAAAAATAAGTGGGTGGGCGTCTACCCTTAGGTAGAAAAGAGGGAGTTGATGCATCCACCCTCTTCCGCCCCCAAATTAAGCACTGCCTTGCCATTCAGGGTGGGTTCACACCCTGAAACTGGGTTCACAATCTTTGCATAATTCATTTATAAATGTTTTTAACCTACTTACCTACTTTTTTGGGACCAATTGTTAGGATGCGCAAAACTGCTGTTGCCTATCACTGCTGTGGCGCTGGCAAATAACTTATCTTTGCCACCGCCGGTTTCTACCAAGACAGTGTCACCTGTTGGTATTTCTAATGGAGTTCTGCGTTGTTGTTGCAGCTTGCGTGTGGAGAGGTCGCGTACGGTGCCAGGCGGGGCGCTATTACAAGACACAACACTGGGTGGCAGGTACAGCACTTGACATTCTACCGGAGTCTACCTTGACATTGTCCACAGCTATAGGCAGATGATATCAGCCAATTTATCATTACAAGAAGTCATTAAGGACAGCTTTTTGTTTAGGTGCATTCCTGCACATTCACATCATTCCTGCAGGACATTGAACTTGTTAAATTATAATTCCACCCTTGCTTTCATTAAACTAAAGTTAGGTCTAGGTATAACTAACTGCTTAAATAGGGGTAATTGTGTAGATTTTGCATAGATACTAGATGTTTTAGTCACTTTGAAAATGTATCTTCAAGATCATAATTTTTAATCTGCAATCCCTAATGTAAAGTACCATCTAATTATAATTATAATCTTTTGTTTGGATTTCCCAATGGATTTAATAAGTAATTTACACTTTCATTGATCCCTATTATCTGAGATCATAATTTATAACATTAATCTGCAATCCCTGTAAAGTACCATCTAATTATGATTATAATCTTTTGTTTGGATTTCCCAATGGATTCAATAAGTCATTTACACTTTCATTGATCCCTCTGTTGGATGAAAGTCGTCATATCTATATCTAAATCTATATCTATATCTAAATTATTAAATCTCTAACAATAGAGGCAACTTTCTTCTCGGTCTTAAACCTTGCCAGCCGGTCCATGCATCTCGCCCCGCCTAGCAGTTATTGTAACCCTTTGGAACAAAACCCAGAGCTTGACACAAACAGAAGACTTTACAGGAACGTGGTATTTGAAGTGAGAGCATGTGTGGCTGTTGAGTCTTGCTTGCCTGTTGTATGCTTGTAAATAGAAACTGAAATAATTACTCTTCAGCCACCTTTAGTTCACACGGACCCTCCCTGCTGACAAATATTGCTATGAACTTGGTAAAAACTTAGAAAGATCTTGCCAAGATCTCGATTAGGTATATTTTCTAAAGGGTTTGACTCGAAGAAAAATTAGAACAGGATCTTGTCAAAATTAACAAGATCTGATCTTGTCAAAATTAACAAGATCTGATCTTTTAGAATTCTTGTTTAGAATATTTTTAGGAACTAATAACTGCCTACCTACCTACCTAGGTACAAGATTTTAAAAGATCTTGTAGAAGGGCTCATTTGACATGGAGTTGTCATCGTACGTACATTAGTAGCCTATTTTTCATCTCTTGGTGACTTCTTTACATTTTATCTCCATTCTCACTTTTTGAGTACCTGCTACGTACCTACCTACGTACTAACTGTCAGCTATGTTTAACAAGAATATTAACAAGAGGTGGATAACCTGTCTATAATAAAAACTCATTGAAATTGGAACTGAATAAACATGATTCAGTCAATTCCTTTTCAACTTCGGTGTATGTTGAGTTAAGTTACAGATCATAAGAATTTGTATGCAAGCCAAAACAAAAACAGAATTAAAGAAATCACCACATAAATCTGAAATGTCAAAATTAGGAAGTAGTTTCTACTTAGCGCAATTCATGGTTTGCATGAGCTTCTTTTGTTTTTCATGCAGTGTACAAAGATGGCCACGCAACAATATAAACAAAAGGTCTGTTCACAAGCACACATCATCCAATCAGATCGTTCCTCTAGCTTGTGTAGTAATGGCAATTTTCTGAAAAAAAAATTTTTGAAAATTTTCATGAAAATTTTCATGAAAATTTTCAATGCGTTGACAATTTTTTAAATTACTATTTTTATTGCTTTATTGCACACAATTGTTGATAATATATCTGAAAAAAGCGTAAAATCAAAATCAAAATAAAAGTCAAATATAAGCCCAAATCTCAGTTTTTCTTCATTGTAATTTTGGCCAGACTGTAATTTCTACATAGGCGGGAAATTTGAATGCTGTATTAATGATCATTTTGCACATTTACCACTCAGACAACAACACGCATCATAATAGAGTTCAGTATGCATCCCAAGTATGCCCATACATTTATTAAATCAAATAAAATTGATTTAAACTTTTTCAAAAATTTTCAATTTTTTCAATGGTCATTGAAAATTTTCTGAAAATTTTCAATTTTCTGAAAATTTTCAAATGAAAATTTTCAATGGTGCCATCACTAAGCTTGTGGCAGTTTGATGTAGCTTTTGGCAGGGTAAACGAACAGACCTAATGTTACAATCAAAGCCAATAATTTATGATTTTTTTTCATTGTTGAGTGGCCATAATCAAGAACAAATGAAGTTCGTGCAAACTATGAAAATTGCCAATTTCTACTGTTCAGGGGGTCTATTCTCGAAATAGTTATCACGTCATAAGTTATGATATGACGAAAAGTCATAATATTTACATGGTGAGAGGTAGGACAAACCTCCTTATGAAATCATAGATTTGAGTTATGACCTGATAACTATTTCGAGAATAGATCCCCAGAATAGGTATACTTAACTTAATTTTTACCTAACTCTTTGTAATTACAATTAGGGATTTAGGTACATTGTTTTGGTGTTTGTTGCAACACCTATCAGTCCCATCATCATCAATAATAAATACAAAGAATCTCTGGTAGCATGTCCCATTCCGAGTGTGTTCTGTGCTCCGCGCTGCAACACGTCTTGTATTGCCCAGGTCCCTGGACGGAAGGCTACAGGTGTCGCATCGCAAGGGTCTGCCGCACGTCATCTACTGCCGTCTGTGGCGGTGGCCGGAGCTGCAGTCGCACCACGAGCTGCGCGCGCTCGACAACTGCGAGTTCGCTTACAATCTCAAGCGCGAGCAAGTCTGCGTCAACCCGTATCACTACCAGCGCATAGAAACTCCAGGTGAGGGCAGAGTTTACTCGACATGTGGCTGGTTCACCGATTTTGAATAATTAACATTTTTAATGTTTTTTTTTATTACTCAAGTGAATACTAAGTAGGTATCGGAAACTCCTAGGTATATCGGTATAATAGAATTTCAATGTAGGTACTTCAAATATTTTTTTAGGGCTCTATAATGTGAAACGGTGTACTAAAGTTCGTTCACGTTTAGAATAGCAAGCCCGTGTACTACTGTAGTCAAGCGAGCATTTGTAAACCTACACATGTAAATATCAATTATCAAAGAATATGCACAAGACGACTGTAGATAAAGATAAATCAATTTTATTGAAGTTTTCTAATATTTTCTACTATTAAAACGTGTGTATTTCACATACGTTATACAATTTCAATAATACAAATAAGAAAGTCTTGCCATTGACAGGGCAGTGTTCATGTGACCGACCAATGAACGACGTGATCGACTTGCTATTCTAATCGTGAATGAACTTTACTACAGTTCAAATCTATGTATAAAATCAATCAAATGCTTGAAATTTGTATAATTTATTGTTTTGTTTAATGGTGCAAACAGTCAATCGTTGTCTATTTATTGTTGCGTCTCTTGACCAGCTCTACCTGTTCCACCAAATCTTACTTTTTACTATTCCAAAACTTCTAGCTCCTAAACTCGAGACAGACCAAAAATTTTGTTGATTTTGTTGTGAACATTTTTGAACGTGAAGCAACAACGTGGAAAATGTCTAGTGTCCGTGCGGCTGTCGATGTGCAACAGTTTGCCTTGTTCCAGTGCTGCCGGTGATCCTCGTGCCTCGACACACAGCCACCGGTGAAGACCAGTCGAGTCTCTTCCCCTGCTCGTTGGACTGCTCGGACCTGAGCTCGTCCGTGCCCGAGAACACGTCGTTCCCGTCGCCGAGTCTCAACCACAACCTGTCTTCGCCGGTCTCCCCTCATCAGGTACGATCAGAGGCTCGAACACACGAGTGATCGGCACAGAGACTGCTGTCGTGTTGTTTATTAAGCAGGGACTGGTACCGGAACCGAAAAGAACCGGTATTTTTATAGGAACCGGAACCGGAACCCTTATTAATTATTTAGGAGGAACCGGAACCCTTATTCATTTAAATATTATTTGGGTTCCATAATTTGTCCATAAGGGTTCTTAAAATAATTAATTGAATTGAATTTTTACATCTTTGCCTTTCAAATAAATATGAAATTTACTACCACAGTTTTTCAAATAAATGTCTCGAGTCAAATCATTGTTACACATTTCTGAGCATGTAAGTTCGCAAAAGTCGACTTTAAAAATAATTAGAATTATGGTCTGAATTTGATGGAAACGTTTGGAACCTTTATGGAACCAGAATGGGAACCGTTATTTTTAAAACTTGGAACTGGAACCGATATTCGTTTAGACTCCAGTCTCTGGTATTAAGCAAGTGCAAATTAATTTGTAGATCTTAAATATATGTTTAAACTATCCTAGTGATTAAGTTTACACAATATTATCATAATTTTCTGTGTTTTTTAAGTACGTATTAACTAGTTTCCAGATGGTTCCTCCAAACCAGAAGTGGATACTTTGTAGCTGTACAACTTTTGTCCGTAAAATGAGTTGTTCACCGAAACCCTTTGCCATTCCACTGATAGTATTGTAAAAAGTTTGATAGGTCATCTCTAACGAACTTCAAAATAGTTTAAGGCAACCTCTTGTTTGCAGATTTGCCAGAGTCCTACCGGCCGAAACCTGGAGTCGTCAATCCCAACCACCGAAACTCCGCCCCCGGGCTATATGTCGGAGGATGGGGACCCGACCGACCACAATGATAACATGAGTGAGTAGTGCAACATTTCACATTTTCTCTACGTAATACCAAGTGTACTCGATCCGAGCTCACACCCTACTAGGTGTGTCTGTTTAATCTTTACTTTAATTTCAAACTTATAATTTAGGTAGGTAGAATGAATGAAAATGAATTTGTATATAATTTTTTAAATTTGGTTTAATTCTGCGTAAACCCAAATGTTAGTGAGCAGAAAGTAATGGTTATTTGATAGTGATTAGATAACTGTTTTAAAAGCTTTTATAAAAATAGTGTTCCTCAAAAATCATTTTTTGTCCCAGTCTTTTTTTGTATCTCTTTTAGAAAAAATCAGACTAGGTATATTCAAATTCTGTAAAAATGAATATAACCGCTTGAATGAGTCCGTGACGGACAAGCACCTGTGACTGTGAGCTATGATCCTGATCTGACGACGTGCGATGCCCTCAGGTCGCCTGAGTCCCACGAGTGCCGCAGACGCTCAGCCAGTGATGTATTGCGAGCCGGCGTTCTGGTGCTCGATCAGCTACTACGAGCTCAACACCCGCGTGGGCGAGACTTTCCACGCGTCGCAGCCGAGCATCACCGTCGACGGATTCACAGGTCTGTATCATGAGCTGTGTCATGAGATTGAAAAACACTTTCAGTTTTTTTCAGCAGTATTTTTGCAACCAATGTCTTTGCTAAAAAAATATACCTTGGTCTAGCAAAAAAGGCTTTGAAAAAGTCCATTGTTGAAGGAGAAGAATACAAATTGGCTGCGAACTGGAAATACGAACTGGAAATACGAACTGGAAATTTACTTTCCAATGTCTTGATTAAATTTAGAAGGAAGGGAGTACAAAATATTTATTAAGAAAATTCACATTTTTAGGTATATTAAAATAATAATCTTTCTCCAGATTCCAAGAATTGGGTCCTTGGGGGGGGGGGGGGGGGGGGAGGGGGCACCATTTGCTAGGCCCTCGGACTCCTGAGCTAGCTCCAAGCTTGGCTCTTCCTCTTCTTCTTTCTTCTCCGCCATCTTCTTCCACTTCTCCCTGTCTTCCCACAACCACTCTTCCTCCACGTCTTCCCACTTCTCCAGTCTCTCGTCTCCAGTCTTTTAAATTACAAAAGAAAATTTTTAATTACCATTACAAGTGTGGCAGATCTTTTTCTCACTGAAGAAGTATCGTATGTGTGATTTGATTGGAACATTATGAGACAAGAGAGGAAAGTGATGAAACGAATGCGTCTTTGCCCGGCTCAGATCCGAGCAACTCGGAGCGCTTCTGCCTCGGCCTGCTGTCCAACGTGAACCGCAACACGGTGGTGGAGCAGACGCGGCGGCACATCGGCAAGGGCGTGCGACTCTACTACATCGGCGGCGAGGTGTTCGCCGAGTGTCTCAGTGACTCCTCCATCTTCGTGCAGTCGCCCAACTGCAACCAGCGCTACGGCTGGCACCCGGCCACCGTCTGCAAGATACCACCTGGTGAGCGCTTCCAACTTTCGGTGTTCACTTGAATGGGTTCCATCAAAGAACTTTCTCCTTCAACGTTAAGGCAAACCACAAGTTTCTTCGACACTTTCAATATTCCCAAGGATGGGTTTCTTCCGACAAATCAATGTATGGCTCTCTTAAAATATTACATTTCAAGAATTGTTATCCAAAAATGAGAAGTACTAGTAGTACACCAAGATCTGAAAAACATTACACATTACATATTACATTATTATTTTTTAACATTTGTATTTTTTTAAACATCCTTGATGAGCTTCTAACAAAAGTGAAAATGTAGTTCTGTCCCCACCCCACCATTCCGGAAAATGAAAACACCAATAAAACAAAAACAGACAAAAGATACAGATCAAAAGAGAACGATTCAGTTTGTTTTGTTTTTATTTGTCTGTTGTGTGTGGAATCAGCATTAGACTGTGTCAACCAAATGGCCATCTGGGTCATAGCAAGCTCCACATGAGTGACCGATGAGTGCCGAGAGAGATTGACACGTATTGAATCTGTTTGCCAGCATGCAACCTGAAGATCTTCAACAACCAAGAGTTCGCCGCACTGCTCAGCCAATCGGTGAGCCAGGGCTTCGAGGCCGTCTACCAGCTGACGCGTATGTGCACCATCAGGATGAGCTTCGTCAAGGGCTGGGGCGCCGAGTACAGGTGAGTTGGAGCGAGAGCACCACAGGCAGGGACCGTTCAACAGGCAGTTTTCTGATTTTAAGAAAATTGTTTTTCTGCCAGCCAATCAAGCTTCGTGCCAAAATCAGTTTGACCAAAATCTCTAAAATTTGTTTTAAAGTACTATAGTAGGTAGAGTATCAGTTAATTATATTGAAGAAAGACAAAAATAATAAATGACCATGGCTAACTATAAATCTAGGTACAACAAAATCATCATAGAAGTGAAAGAGTAAAAAATACCAATTTAATGTAAATGGTCCGAGAATCTTTATGAATATTGCTCTGAAATTCTGAATAAAGTTCGTTCACGATAAGAATTTCACTGACGTTTTAGACGATCACGTCGTTCATTGGTCAGTCACTTGAACACTGCCCTGTCAATGGCAAGACTTTCTTCTTTGTATTATTGAAATTGTATAAATTATGTCAAATACACAATTTTTAATAGTAGTAAATATTATAAAAATTCAATAAAATTGATTTATTTTTTATCTTCAGCCGTATTATACACATTTTTTGATTATTATATTGATATTTACATGTTTAGGTATACGTTCATTTGACTACGGTAGTACACGCCGCCATTACGGCTTGCAATTCTAATCGTGAATGAACTTTATTTGACATTGGTTGAATAATTTCATAGTTCACTTTAATATCTTACGAACGCCCAGATGATGTCTGGGATTGGTAATTTCTCTCATCAATCCTCGTTTCCGAGACCGACGTGTGTTTTGTCGCAGGCGGCAGACAGTGACGTCGACGCCGTGCTGGATCGAGCTGCACCTCAACGGGCCGCTGCAGTGGCTCGACCGCGTGCTGACGCAGATGGGCTCGCCGCGCCTCCCTTGCAGCTCGATGTCGTGAGCGACCACAGAGCCGGGCCGATTCCAGATTCCACGCATTTACCAAGACTTTGTTCCCCAGATGCAGTCTCTTTCGCTTAGACAGTCACACGTCGGGTAGGCGAAACACGTAGGATTCAAAATAGCGTTAGACGCATTGCAAGTAGATTTTTTACAATATAAACCAGTGGGCAGCTGCGATTGGGAACATCGCTGATAGTAACGAGATGTGCCCAAATCGGAATCGACCCTATCTCACCGAAATGATCAAAACGTGTCGCGTTTTGAATGGCGGCTGCTTCTCTTTGTATTTAGGTTAAGTTCGTTGGAGGTCATTGTTTGCTCAACGAGCATCAATTCTGATTGGTCGGGAATGGGGTGTCGAGATCTGTGATTGGTCAGTGCCAAGAGAAGGGTTAACGAGAGTTTTATCTCGGCAAAAGATAAGTTATTCTTCGCCTAGTGTACCGTATGTACGTGCGGCAACTACTTTGCTAAACCTATATATATACATTATATATTATTATATTTATGTACGGAAAGAATACGAGGTGGGAGGAGCTGGCTCCTTACCAACTACGAGGTCCAAGCTCCTAATGTTGAGGTATCATCCAGGGAATGGAGGGTTGCCAAAGTGTGGAATATTTATTGGGTCAACACCCTGCAAACAAAATTAGTGATATGTCAAGTCTCGGTGAGCTTATATTGTAGGATCTTTTTTACTCTTTTGTAGATCTCTTGTACTATACTACGCCTTACTTTTAATAGTATTGCGGTTTTAAAATGACTCACAAGTTAGTTTGGTTTTTATGAAAACGTTGATTACAGGAAGAAGACTAAATAATAACTCGTTTCCTATAGCATGGAAAAATTATTCGAATGCAAAAATGAAAGTTTGGGGGATATTTTTAAAGCTGTTAGTTTTTTACGTCGTGTTATTGAGTGAAGAATTGCTGGCAACCCTACAGAGTATTGAAATGTTCTCCGTGCCGCCCGACGTACTCTCGGGACGGCGTTACTCGCGTCATCGGGGGGGACGACGTCGCCCCCACTATTCTCCGTAAATCTGTGTTTACGATTCTACTCGTGTCGTTACCAAGTCATGATTAGCTATGCCATTATTCAGTTGGTCGTACGTATCAAATAGAAAGTCCTAGAGGGCGTATACAAAGTTCACTGCTGATAATTCAGAGACAAAAACCCCAGTTTTGTGTTCCTCATGTTTCTTAGTTTTGAGTGTGGTTATTACATTTATACTATAAATGTATTGATAACTTTTTTTACGTGTGCATGATTGAAGATTAATAATGAAAACGTTTTTATATAATCAAGATTGATTTTACGTAGATTTTTAACTATTTGAATGTTGTAAATGCTTATGAAAGTTCTATTTTCTGGTCTCGAAGGCAGGGCATTGTTAAATTGGATGATCTTGAAATACTATTATCATTAGTGATTGAAATTATTAATCATTTGTAAGGAATTACTACAATATCTATGTAGACTATAAAATCTTCCTTTTTAACAGGATTTTTTCTTTCTTTCGCCATCCATAAATTCCTTTTTTCACTCTCCTTAGAGCAATGCTCATTCCCAGGAGAAATTGCCATTCAGTGGCATTAAATGTGAGTGTTTTGCTATTTTGCAACTAGGCTTGTGTCGTTAGATGAAAAATTATAATGCAGAGATAATGTTGAAGAATAGGCAAGGATGGAGGTGGTCGTGCTGCCAACTCCAAAAATGTTACAAAATACCAGTTTTCCAGATAAATCTAGTGGCAAATGTGAAATTCTCTCCGCTTTTTCTCATCTCAAAACCCCAGATCTAATGACAGAACTGCTAAATTGGCAACACTGGTAGAAGTCTAGTAATGAAGAAACCTTCCCCGCACTTGCCTCTCGACTCGAGGCCAATTCTCGAGTTTTCACGTTTTGAAACCATTTACGTTTACATTGTTTAAAACTTGGAAAAGTTGACAACTGTTGCGTAGCCTTCAACTTTTTTACGTCTTAAACGATGAAAACGTACCTGGTTTCAAAACGTGAATCTCAAGAATTGGCCTTCTGTGGGAAATCAAGAAAATTTATTTTGGTAAGGATGTCTAGTTTTCCTTACCTTGCTAGGAAGGACGGGAATCGAACTGTGGACCTACGGGTTTCTAGTCCACAGACTGTTACTCCCCAAGCTAACAACTTAAAAATTGTGCTTTCAAGATTCCTTGTCTTTGGATGTGAAGTTAGGTACCGTGGAACCCCCTCCGTATCATTCATTAGGAGTAGACTACATTGGTCTACTTCCCCATCTCGCACCACTTTTGGTATCTGATGGCTTTTGGGATTGACTTCATAAAAAAAAGACAATACTACTGTTGAAATTTTGTATTTTATTTTATACATCGGAACAAAATATATGATACAAAATAGTGTAGTAAACTTATAAAACAACTAGACTAAACCGCTGTGAAGGTGACAAATTGAGACACCCTGTCATCTAATTGACGTTACACGACAGGGTGCCAGTACATTCAATCTCGCTTTCAATTAATAAAATAAAAAATCTACAATCAACGTTTTAGCCCATTCCTTCACAACAGAATGCTAGCAGCAGCTGTCATACTTATTGAGCATGTAGCTGATTAACGAGCACCCAGTAAATAATGTCGGTGCTACAAGTTAGAATAACGCATTAGACATGTTGCTAGGCTCTTCAGATGCGACGCGTAGAGTTTCTCGGTGCGGCGGACAATTGCTTGAGGCTGAACGAAGAAAGCGCTAGTCCGATGCCGGCCAATACAAGTGCAGACAGGACAGTGGGGTCGGTTCTCCGGACAGAGTTCGATGCCGCCTGGATTGATACAAAATATATTTTTTTTATTTATCCTATTCTATGCCGGGCGGGGTGGCAGGACTTTCCCCAGCCCGGATTTTTCTTTGTAAAACCCACTTGAAAAAACGCATGGGAGTTCTAAGAAAAGAGTTTACTTTTTTTATTTAAAAAAAAAATACAAGATACAAGAAGTGCAGACACAAGAAGTGTCTATAACTGCACTGCGAGTTATAAACTTGAGGTAACTTTTTATTTTTTTATAAAGTTTCAAACAATAATTGTCTAATAAATATTAAATTGTAAAATATTTTGATGTCTGTTTATACCTAGGTCAAATTCAAAATATTCTACCTACATATTTAGCAAAAGATTCAAGACATTTAGATTTTTGCCGAATCACCAATTACAATTATTTTCCGTTGCCATTCAATTTCGAAACTTGTATCTTATTCTGTAAATTATTGTTTTTATTGAAAATTAGGTAGGTAGGTACACTCGACAATTCATAAAACGGTATTTGAAAGAAATGGATTGTCTGAAAAAAATTAGATGGCATCTTCCGATGAAGTCTATGCTTACTCGTCATCTACCTCTAGTAGGTGAGCTCTGATTTCATTAATAATAACAAGGATTGATTGTCAATGAATCTGACCAGCACCCAATCTATTTCGTTCAAATACCGTTTTATGATTTGTTGGGATGTACCTATATCTACTTGAAATTGTAGCATTTCAACTCGATATCAGCTTTTTTTCAAGATGGGAAAATCCCACATAGGTACTTGTATACATACCTACCTACAATGCTTATTGATTGTAACATGCTCAAAATGTTTGGGTTGTTGCAGAGTTCTCTACTTCATTCATGCCTGTTGAACAATACCTAGACCTTGCATAATAAAAGATGCATGATCATTGAATAGAATGAAAAATAAATACTTATACCCCGTTCTCACTACAAGTTTCAACTGCAGTTGAAAATCTCAATCGCAGTTGAACATCGGTGTGAACGCAACACAATCGAGTTCAACCGCGATCGAAAACTCGATCGTGTTTCTGGAACTCAGTTGAGATCTGAACTGCAGTTGGCCAAAGCAGTTCACTAGGAAATATGCGCGCACCACTATAAAATCTTTGGACATTTGACACCTAACCTAGTCCTACCTGACATTTTCGTCATTGCCGACATTCCCGTAGGTATTGTAAGTTTACTCCTGTGTTTACTTAGTAATTTGTTGATTATATTGGCGTTGATATTTTGCGTCAAAGCAAATAAATACATAATTTCACTTTCGGTGAGCGCCATGTTGTTGATTGTTCAAAAACAGCTGGTAGTCAGGCGGGTTGCATAGATTGCAGGGTTCAACTGCAGTTGAGCTAGAGATTCTGTGTGAACGCAAGTGTCAGTTTTGGTTGATCAACACCATTTATATTTGAACTGCAGTTGAGGTCAACCGCGGTTGAGACTGTAGTGAGAACGGGGTTTTAGGCTTCTTACCTACGATAAAAATAGGTAGTAGTGAGAAGTTAAAGATTAGCTCTTTTAAATTAATTTCATGATAAATTAAATTGATTGATCTTTGCAATTGTTGCGTAAATGATTTTGTTGCAATTTGTTTCTCTTTGGCACTGAAATCATTTGCCAACAATCCAAGCTTACAATAATTTTGGATTTGTTCAAAATCACAATTAATAATCTCACCTGCGACTGTGACACTGATAGTCTTACTCCATAGCTAGCGGCTCGCGAAAACAACATTACGATACAAGTGGTGCGGATATCACCAACCTCCTGGAACCAGAGAAGAACAATCATTGATTCAGTTATAGCTTCAACACACTTGTCTTCCTGACTGCATCCTTGGAGATTCAATGCCATGCCTAAGTTATTGACATTTTATTGATTACAATTTGAAAACATGTTACTAAATTTCAAGGTGATAAACAACCTACACCAATTCTGCCTTTGATCCCAGCGATGTCAACACTAAATATGCGTCTTTTATACTGACTTAAATATTTGAACATCGCAACAATCTTGGTGTGACAGAGTTCAAGATGACTAAAGTCCACTATGTGAGCTAAATCAGTTTTATCTGGTATTCTTTATTGTACTGTAGACTCACTTCCTTAGTGACTGATTTGCATGCCTCTGCTAAGTGAAAGATAATTCCAATTGACTGGCACATGCTAACAATCTTGACAGACCTACTTTCGGCGTAGTTTTATTAAGGAAATGATTATGGATAAATTAAAATGGTAAACACAATCTTTCAGCAGAGTACGTAATAAATGAACAAATGGTTTTGGGTTCTGGTTCAGTGCAATTTTTCTGTTTACATTTTGGAAATAGGTCGACAGTGTCTGCAGTTGACCTTTTAGTTTTTGAATAACTTCCTCTCAGTTCTATTTATATTCATACCAAACAGTAGCTCAACACAAATTTTAATAGCAGTAGACCATTTTGGCTTCGAGCCATATCGATACTATTTTTTATTTGCGGTATTAAATGATATGATGAATATGTGATAAGCAAATTTAATGTATAGCTTGCTATCTTAAGTACCTTTTAAGTAATTGGGTTCAATATTTGTAGGAGATGAAATGGAAAGGTCATGAGATTTATAGGAAGGAAGTGTTCGTTTAAATTTGAAGGATGTCAATACATTTTGACCTTAACATTGGAGCCCCACACTACCTCTGGACTGTGTAAAGTCATGTTCATAGCGCAAAATGAAAGTTATTTAAATCTCATTTTTTACACAACAGTTGGAATGGAATTACGACACATTAGAAAATGCGCAAAAACTTTCACTAAAATACACATTAGCTCTAATAATAGCAGACAACCTTGACAGAGAGGAGCCACCAATTAGTTGGGCATCTTCTCACGTAATTACACCGTCACATGCATTATTATATCACTCTTTTCTCATTCATTATGAAGTAAGCGAATAATCAATATCTTAAATAGCTAATATTATATTAAGATAGGTATCTGGATCAAGGGAAATTAAAGAAAGTTTAGTCGGCGACGACACCTACCTTGCTTATCGCGGGATTGCAGATGTTCAAAAGAAAAGACGTGACTTCACCAAATGACTCGATTATTGCGCATGCGAAAGTGCTGCTGTCTGTTAGCTAAATGCCGAATCGATAGTGTCTTAGTACAAAACTCTCACGCTAGATGGAGAAGGCATGCACTCAGATAGTACAGTGTCTGATATGTGAAAGTAGACCGCTAATTTATGAATCTAATCTTTGGCAACAAGATAGACCTCCATCAATCAACAGAAGAGAAACATTTGTTAAAATGTAAGTGAAGCAGACTTGACACAGCATCTAACTATAAAGATGATTTCGTTTAGCAAGTACACGTATTTTATTCGTAGTTCATTTTTGTGCCTTTGCTGTGAATGTACACACATTTCTCAGTGATAAATCAGCATCCCCAAGGAGCAATTTTGGATGAAGTTCAATTATTCAGTTTCAGTAATAGCTCTACAAGCTCCGTGTCACCGCGTTCATAACAAGAAAATGATCTCTTATCTTTCATCAAAAAACATCATGTAAATTGACTGATAATGGGCATTGTTGGTATCATTATCTTGACAAAAGGCCATGGGTAGTACAGTCTGTGTAAAACTAATCAATAAGCAAGTCATGAACTGTGAGTTGTCTGTTTTGAAGGCGGCATGACCGAAATGAAGCTAAACCGAGGAGGTCGAGAGTGATTCAGGAATGAACTCTCGCACTAAGATCGAGCTCATGAGAATACCGTCGATTGAGCAAGCTAAATTACGTCCGCTTTTAGGCGAAAGTGTTCAAATGAGAGCGACATATAAACATGTTCGTACAACGGATTATGCAACATCGAGAAAATTGTGGTCAAATGGTAAGATGTTTTTTTGTGTGAAAATAATATCTTTTGCATGTGAATGAATGAATTATTTAAATATGTTGTGATTTAGTTGGGCCGGGTGGAAGTTACTTGACCACAAAGTCATGTGACAACATCTATGCGCGACAGATACAATGTTGCGCGGTTGAAGATGCGTTCGTGTGGCGCGATTCCACGCGCAGCGAAGAGCAGCTATGTCCTCCGCCAGTGCAAAACACAGCCAGGTTAGACAGTAGTAAAATATCTTACAAAATAAGGTAATTTTTAAATTTTTAAATAAAATTGTTAAAATATAATTTTTCAAACGTACTTAGTCTTTTAATTCTCCAACATGCATAGGACTTCTCTAACATAATTTGTTACTTATTTCAATTGAGTGGTTTTCAATCAATCAATCAATCAATCAATGGATGGATTTACTTTTTTATTTTCATCAAACAAAAATATTTTTTTTTTTTACCTTTTTTACTTTTTTTTTTTTAATGCTTTGATTTTGATTTTTTGTTGATACCTATACTTCTTTATTATTTATTAATGCATATGTACTAGGTACTCTTTAATATTTTAATTAAAATAATTTGTTATTAAAAAACTATGGCTTCTTCAATTTCTTGAGATTTACATTTTTCTAACTACAAGTACGTTCTACAAGGACCTTTCAGCGCCTGAGGGCAAAATGCCAAAATACAAACGCCAATAAAATGCTGTATACACCTCAGTAATGTGGATTTTCTTTGGTCATCTATTGTTATAAGGTGAGGAAGAGGTAGTGTCAGAAAACTAGCCAAAGTTAGTGTGGAAAATAGGAATTCTAAATGGAAAATAGATTTTTCGCTGTTGCAAATTCCTTGTAGAACGTACTGTAACTAGCCTTTTTAGATGTCTAGCTTGTCTAGACTACCTAGTTTTTTTTAGTACTACCAATAGGTACCTAAATATGCATTTTTCCCAAAAATACATGTATAGGTATGTTAATATTTTTTCCAAAAAATTATTTTGTATTTTTAATTTTAATTTTATTATTATTTTTTTTTTAAATAACCTAATTGTTTTTTTATAACTGATTTTAATATTTTGTACCTTAAAAATGTATTTCTGAACAAATTTGATGTTTCAATTGATAGGTCTCGGCTGTCAGCGCTTCTGAAGAAACTGTCTCCACGGCCATTACGCAGCAAATCCCAACCGATTCCGATCCGATCTCCAACCAATCAGCTTTCACCGCCTGAACAACGCACCAATCAGCGGAAAGCATCGGAATGCAGCCTCAATACAGCCGCTGTAAGACATCATCTCAAATATCAATATACTCATTTAACAACATTTATTATTTACCCAATCACAATATTTATTTATTTAAATTTTCTCTGCATTTCAGACTGTCCCAGCTCCAAAGATAATTGTGGCTCCAATATTGACTACTGAACGGCCTAAACGGCTATATGAGCCAAATAAGGCTGCAAAATTACGCTCAAATCGATGCTACAGGTGAGTTTATGTAGATCACCTTTCTTCTACCACCTTCTACTCTCTCTGTTATGTGTATGCTTTTATTGTGTATGCTTTTCCCCCTCCACCCCCACCCATTCTGTTACGCTATGTTATGCAACCCAGAGGAATTCAATGTAAATTAAATCAACCTTTCATCTATATTCCGTATTTGGTTTTGTCTTTTCACCGGGAGATCTCAAAGAAAGAAGAGAAAATTAATGACGGCCTAATTTGGTCAGAGGTCAACAACACTGCATTCCATTGCCATAGCTCCCAAGTTGAAAGAGAAGTTAAAAGAAATCTAATTCATTCATTCACAACTTAATCATTATGCTTTTTATAGTTTATATTTCATATTTTTATGGAATCCAATTTGTAGTCTTTCATATTTTAATTGTTTCTGCATCAATTAATTTTTGTTCGAAATTGGAACGAGTTTAAATTCTCCCGGCCTCTTTCTATTGTTTAATCGCGTACCGCCAAGTAATTCCGCCAGAAGTCGCGCGCGTCGTTCACTTGTGTGAATTCCAACATGGCGCCACGGCGTATTTGATGTTAATTCGTGTAGGATGAATTGGGCCGTGGAAATCGGGTCACACCCTGATTCAGTGTAATTATTCATTGATAATTATCGAACAATTATTCTCCATTACGTGACGACGGCAATGAACGTTGCCGCTGACGGATACCAGCTGTGAATTGTAAGTAAAGTTTGACACCTTACGTTTTTGACAGCCAAGAGAGCAAGGCACTGTGGAACCGATCGCGGTTGCATGATGTGGCATAGGGCAAATAGACTACGATTTCCTATTGCTCACCAAGGCTAGACTAACTTCCTACGATTGTTCTATGCAATTTATTACTTATTCCATGTAAGCGAGCTTGCATTTCCAAGGAAATCTGCAAAACTTGACGTTCGAATCTTGTCGGACGAAGAAGGTTGACACTTGGCAGTTTAGGTGAGCCCAGCCTCTGTGCTACTTAATACTATTAATCATTACGCTACCGTTAAGCCGATCAAATTGCCAGGTAATTTAAAACTTCCGCACCCACGGTACGATACATAATCGTAATTGTGTCAACAAATATTTGCTAAGTCAGTAAAATTACCAACTTGTGCCAAGTGTCCATTGTGTTTAGAGGGGACTGTACCCTTCCAAAACTCAATTATTTCACCCCCATGTGTGTTTCTTGTTGACTCATCGATTTCATCATCCCCTAAATTGCCATTCTTTTGTCATGCCTTCTTTTAGTTGCAATTATTAGTTTGCAGATAAATAAAATATCATTCCTTCAGCCCATTTGGTAACAATCGTAAACAGATAACTAATGAACCGTTTCATTAAATAATTTCTGCATGTAATGATGTTTAATGATGTCTTTCACTAGCTAGTCATGCCTTGTTTGCTAAATTTGCTTTGCTCTCGGTATCTAAAGCATTCTTCTTACTTCGCTGTATTCTTCCATTCACACGAAATATTTTCCGAACTAAAAGGTAGGTAACCTTTTGTGTGTATCACTGCTTGCAGTTTCCTTTTCTATGCAATTGTGAAAGATAAAACTTATTTCAAACATAAAACATTCATTTGAAACTCATTCCATCCGCACTGTCATGTTCAACATCTTTTGACCACCGACCAACAGCTTACCTCGTGAAATGTGTGTCATCGAGGTGAGCTTGCTGTTTCGTGTGACACCTATATAAATAGCCCAGCATGGGGCACGAAGGAATGTGAGGGGACCAGTATATTAATGCCACAGTTGTTGTCTACAACTCCATCTATTAATAGCTGGGTGGGGGGGAGTGAACTGAGGGTGTCTGTTGGATGGAGGGTGTGGTTCAGTTAGTTTCTGGTGGTGCTAGGATGGGTAGGAAGCGTGCTAGCTTGATGGGGCGGTGGCCAGCCTGGCTCAGAAGGTACCTACCTTGCTATCAATCATTGCGGAGTAGTTAATGTCGCTGTCAGAAAGCATGAAGCATGACTTTCATATTATTGTTATGTTTATTTTGTGCATGTTAGCTGAAGGCAAAGTTAAATGTGACTTTTCTAAAGTTTTCTAAAGACTGCATGCATTTTTCAGAAGGAAAATGACTTTGAAACCTGCCCAAGTGCTTGTAAATTCAATGTTTTTAACTCATAGAGAGTTGAAAGCTGACAAAAACTGTTTATTATTAGATAATATTTATGGCTGCTATGAGCAATAGCTGTGAGCATTGATAATAGACTTGAATGTAATTAACATATGATAGTACTGGCTGCCACTTTTCTTGGAATTTCAAATTACATTGTTTTTGTATAACTAGACTAGACAATGAACCTCACTATTTTAAATTTTTATCTGAATGAATACCTATTCAATTGATTATGAAAGTTTGTAATGCTTGTTTGATGTTGATATTATGTAATTGCCTGCAGCAGTTCCACATGGTTGGCTTCTTCTCTGGATCTTCCTACCCCATTAGTCATTGTTTCCCAGCCTAGTCCAGCCTATGATGACCTTGATGTGCACCCATGATTCTGCCAGCCTGTGGTCACTCATGTGTCACTCACATCCATGCGTGCTATACCTACCTACTTGATTACTATTGGCATGCGAATGCTTTCATTCATCTCTCCACTTTTTCATCTGATCTATTCTCCAGTGAGTTGGATGGGGGGCCCACCTTGTGGTGGGAATTTTCATCAACAGTTTTTCAATGTTTAATTTGGTTTATTAATTTTTTCACCCCTGGAACCATAGAGAATTTTGAATGCAAATCACTTCAGTTACTTTTGGGTTTTAGAATTGCAGAGATTGAAAATTTACACCAAGAATACTGATTGTTTTATTTAACCTTTAACACGATTTAATTGGTCACAGAAGACCTCAGAAAAGAAATTGTAAAAGCCTAGAAAGACCTCAGAAAAGAAAATACCTACCGAGACAATAATTTCAAGAACAAATTAGTAGGTAGGTAGACAACATTTAAAAAAAAAAATCAATTTCATAAATACGTTCAATTCCCATCCCATCATCATTCATCACTAGTCCCACCAATTCTGTAGCTGTACTAATTACAGGCCACCGTGTCTATACCTACCTACCTACTATATTGATTAGTTATGTTATTACCTACATACTTATCTAGATTAAAGTTTATTTGACTGCTCTAGTTTCAACAATAGTTGTCCTGGACTTAAACTACTGTTACTCTAAACCTAATTACCCTACACAAAACAGATCAAATTAACTTATTGCCTCTAAGAATGTAGCCCCCTTGTGTATCCACCCACATTACATTGATACATTTGGTAGGAGCAAGGTACTTACATAAACATAATTAATAGCCCATAGCCGGGACTGTCAGTGGGCATTCAACTTTTAACAACACTTTAAAGTTGTGTGGGTTTTTTCTTTCTTATAACTTAGGTACTTTTTAAATTGATCATATGATCTTTGTCAATATTTTTCTATTTCTGAATGTTTGTAATTTTCTCTTGGATTGTATTATTATTGTGTTTGATTGTGATGTATTCTAATGGATTGTATTGTATCTCTCCTATGTGTGTGTATTTGTCGTGACTACAACGTAAGCGCATGCATCACGTAGACAAGTGACGACAGTGTGTGTGGTTTGTGTTCTTCTTCTTGCGTGTGTTTACTCTGCATGACGGCAAGACTCCGTTATCAATCATACTTCGGCCTTGGTGTCGCTCGGTGTCTGCATTGAATCTGCACACAAATCAGCATGGACTTAATTAGAGTGTTAAATGCTCGTTGTGATTAGTGGCTATTTACTATTTAGACTTGCAACCAGAGATTGATTTTGAAACCTGTGAAGCATGATTTGGATTTTCACTCTGATTATAATTAGCTAGTACATACTACATAGTGTTGTAGGTAAGAGAACGGTTGCCTGGATAAAGTAGGGTAGATAAATTACGGATGTTGAAACACCTACTGTAAATTTTCAAAGAATTACCATCTGCATTTTCCATTCGATTTTTTTAAAGTTTGATTATGCTATCACACACCAGTATTTCCCACCTAGGTACTTACCAATTACCTAGATCTTAGTTTGTAGGACATGTGTTAAGTTAGGAGAAATATTTAGGAAAATTGTATTCGAAATAACCCTTCTATTCAATCTTCCCGTCCAAATGAAGAAATTGCAAGTTGCCGTAGATTTCATTTCCATTGCAAATGGTGAGATTAAAATGTACAATAAGTATGTGAATGTTCAGAAAATTAAGTTCCGTAAATAATTCAAAAAATTTGTGGAGATAAACACACACAAAATTACTTTAGACGATCATTTTTTGCAAAACTCATCTTTATCCAGGTTTTATAGCCTTTGACAGGTATTAGAATGTTGTGGCTAGAGTTGGATTGCAAAACAACTGGTAGCTAGATGGTTTGTGAGTTGAGAAGAGGTGCTATTGTCTGCAGCGGGAAGAGCAAGGTGGCGTTGCGTCCGCACACTCTGCATCTGCCCCCCGGCGGCGCGCGCGAACACCAGCGCAGGATGGCCTCGTACGAGTCCATCGGCAGCTGCAGCCTCGACGTCGACATCACCACCTCCGCATCAGGTACACCGAGCAGCAAGACTCCCTTCAAGCCATCTTCCGGGATACCTACATTGTGTTGGATGCGGTTTCGGAACATTTTTGTAACCAGCAATCTGCGAATATCGAACACAATAATTAATCTCGTCGTTCGAATATATAAATATATTGAAATATATTTTTTTGCACACACAGATAGGAATCACAATCACACAAAAGCCAATGAGAAATAAAATAAATTTGAACTGTCTGCATACTGCAGAGTTAATAATTTTAATTTTAGTTTTAGTAATCACTTATTATTTGTTTTGAACAAATAACATGTTAACTTGAGAGGTATACTTTACACATTAGGTATTGAATAAATTAATTAGGATACCTACCGAACAATATATTTTTCCGTTAAAAAGTGGCATCAATTTTTTTTAGTTGGAACTCCAGGCCTGTATGCCTCACTCAAATGTTGTCAAACCCAGTTCCATTAGACACACATGCATCTAGTGTACTTAGAAATTATTTTTAGAATAGGGGTCCAGACTAAAAAAATCTGCAACTTTGTCCCACATGGACACATAAATGATGCGTTTTGCTCACTCCTAATGGGGCAGTGCAAGATTTATGTGTCTATGAGGGTACATGAAAGAGTTAACTGTTTCCAACTGTGGTTGTCACTTGACAGTTAGAGCTGTGCTAGTTAGTTGTAAACCAGGTCCTTCAGTACAGAGCCTCAACTTGCAGTTTTCTTCGTCTTGAAATTATCTAATCATAATTCAGGTGCCACAAAGCACTCCCAAGACTTCTGCTCTGAAACAATATTCATGGTGAACCACCAACTGTGATTTTGTAGAACTACTGACTTGATTTTCTGGAAATGTACGAAGCTATTTCCAAAGTATTTTTTTCTGGATAAACCACATAGGCAATAATTTTTAAATCTTCCAAACTTTATTCTTGATAGGATTGGAAGTTGCCAATTTTTTACTTTAGACATAGTCGATTAGTGCTACGTCCTGTATAATTGTATAGTTTTCATATCTTGTACAGCCGATCTGATTTTGTATCATCATCTCCATCCATCATCCACATCATGTAGACTATCTAATCATCTGTCAATCACGAGCGAGGGATAGACGCTTCGCCTGCAGTAGTGCCTGATCCTTGCTTGACACGGCTTTGTATGACTCGCTTGCGCTGCGCTCGGTCGGCCGCAGTAGCACCGAATGCGTGTCATCCCCCCTCCACTAGCAGGCTCTGACTGATTAGGCTTCACTACTGAGATTTGTGGGGACGCTTGGTCACCAATACTGCGAAGTAACTTAATAACTGATAACCTGACTGATAATAATTTTCAAATTATTATAGTTTTTCCATATATTCCAATAGCCATTACAGTGGAACCTCTTTTTTTGAAGGGACCAGGTTAAAAAACATTCTAAAGGGAAAAACGTACTATTGAAACAATTTCCCATATGTTTTTATGGTTTGGGTGACCTTGGAAAAAACCGTTGTAGGGTGAAAAATGTATTAAGGAGAAACGTACTAAGGAGGTTCCACTGTACAACTAAATCTTCTCTACTTCCCATTTGCAACACTCTTCAAAAATTTGAGTAAGTTCAAGTTTTTGTTGATGCTCCGTTGTTTTTATATTGGCCCTGAAATGGCTGGTGACTTATACTTTATTTTAAAAAATCATTGTACTATAGGTAAAACAAATTACATCAAATCTAAATAACACTGCCCCAAGCTAAGTTGTCTAGTGGTTTGGTGGCTTACATCACAAATAGAGGTCGTGATGGGACTTGGTAGGTGCTGACAGTTCGTTGCTTGCAGAGTTGGTTGGATCTGGATCGGTATCCGAGCAGACGCTGCACAGTCTGGAACTCTCGGCCAACGAGCCCACTACGCCCGAGTACGTCAAGAGAGTGGCCAAGTTGTTCGAGCCTGTCGAGGCGGGGCCGAGCATCACGGAGATTCAAGGTAAGCGGGACGTTCTTGGATCATACAATATGTTGTGTGGCGACTTTGACAGCTGCATCAGAATGTCAGATCAGACGACTCCTGACTGTCAGAGATGTCAAGACTTTATGTTGTCACGGTGATTTTATTGATTTATGAAAGTGATTTGTTGATTCTTTTCAGTAGGTTGAAAAGATTACTGATTAGAATAAAACTAGTTGAATTTAATATTTTTTTTACGATAAAATATTTGATAGGTAGGTACAAGAAAAATTTCATTCAATTTGTAGATTTACTTAAATATTATTTTTGGTCAGTAGGTTTTAACTTTTCTTGTAGATAGTGAATAGTGATAGTGAAGTACCTATGTTCAAGTAGCAGTCTGGACCCTTACCTAATGTCGCCAAATGGTAGGACGGTGCTAGTTAGCACGGTGCTACCTATCTTAATAACCCGTAGTAGCACCGACCTTGGAACTCAGCACCATCGTAGTACCAATATTTCGCGATATTAGCTAAGGGTCCTGGCTTTGAACAATACGGATGGAGGCTCTAAAGTCACTTCACAATAATTACTAAATTTTTTATTTTTTTTATTAGATTTCCATAATTCCCCATTCACTAACTTTAAAGTAGGTACCTTAACTCTTGCAATAACTTGAATTTGAGTTATGAGGATGCCTTTAAACTTATTAGTCTTCTAATTCAGCAATTTATTGAAACAACTTATCAATATCATTACCTATTATTTATCACTAAATAAACTTACTCTATTCCTTATCATTGGCATATGTGGATCAATTGCAATATATTCATGATCATGAACCTACAGAGTACAGAGATGATTCATTACTCTCTTGCAACCTATCTTGCCTTCATGATCTTGTTTCTTGCCCGCAGTAAACGGCGAATCAACGAAGAAACCGTCTTACCTTGGCCTGGCCTGCTCCATCAGCGGCTACACGACCATCACAAACTACGACTCGAAGCTGCGCGAGGGTTTCCGTTCGCGCGACCACAGCCCCGGCCGCTTCATCCGCAGCAGGGACGTCAGCCCCTTCAAGTGCGGCCAAGACCAAGCGGACTGCGCCAACATCCGCTGCAGCGGGAACTTCCTGGCGCTGCCCAAGTACTACGAGGAGACTTTGAAGAGCGGCGGAGTGGTTAACAGACAGGAGGCGAGTGCGAAGGGAGTGACGTGTGAGAAAAGTGTGAACGGTGCGGTGGATAGAACGTTAAACTCAAAGGAAGCCGACATGGCGGACCGTGGGACTTTACGCGAGTCCAGTCGCAGTTTCATGTCGACAATGTTGACGACGAACTCTTTCTCCGGGCTCGAATCGCGGGTCCGCTCGAACGGCGTTCAGAATGGTAGTGCTCAGAACGGTGGTGTGCAGAACGGTAGTGCTCAGAACGGTGGTGTGCAGAATGGCAGTGCTCAGAACGGTGGCGTGCAGAACGGCAGTGCTCAGAACGGCGCGCAGAAGCGCTCCCCGGGTTCGGTCCGTGTGGTGGAGTTCACGTCACAGACAAAAAGCTACGTGCACAACGGCGCGTACGTGTACGAGACGAGCGAGACCAAGAGTCAGTTCAGCGAGTCGAAGAGCCAGTTCCTGGAGAGCAAGGCGTCGACGACGACGACGGAGGGGAAATCTCAGGGGCGGGGTGGTGCCTACGGAGGCGACGGCAGCAGCAAGTCATTCATTCAGCAGCGGGTGGAGAGGCTGTACGGGCCGGGAGCGCTCGCGCAGGGATTCTTCCGCAGGGCGTCGGGACCAACCAGCCACACTCACACCAGAGAACAGGTAACACAGCTCACTAGTATTCTGACATTGTTATCAATTTTAATTTTGATGTAAATGAATTGATTGATGTACGAATTGTTATCAATGCAGTTCTCAAAATATTTTGATTAATCATTTGAGACGATTGTCGGGCAATATAATTGATTATTAATTCATTACATTCAGAAGTTGCATAATTAATTATTACATTTATTTTAAATATTAGGTACCTAGGTAGGTAGAGCACTATCAACAGATAGTGCTAAAAATGAGGGCAAGAGCAAGTAGGAAGATCTGTGACCACTGACCAATATCTTGCCAAGATGTTATAGCAAATTTCAGTGCAGCCAGACAGAACGTGACCATCTTCGTCTGCACTAAATAATGGCATTCCGTAGATCCCGGGTTCGATTCCTGCGGCCAACCATCTTCAGAATGCCTACTACACATTTTGAAAACGTTGACTTTCGCATTTTTTAAACTTTTTTCAAGTCTTGCAATGAAAATGTAAATACATGATTTCAAAACATATGTTCTCAAAAACTGGCCTCCTGAGTCTTGAGGTGTGTTTGTTGTTTCCCCGAGTTGAAAGGAAATGATGGGAACGTTCCCTTGTAAGGCCACGACTGCCTCCTTTTCACTGTCCAGCTGTAAGTAATTCTTCATCATCATCATCTTCCATCTTCCATCTTCATAATAATCATTCATCAGTGGCCAATAGCCTAGTTGCACTTGAAGTCTTGCAGAATATAGGGTGATTTTAAACAACACTAAAAAACATTACCTACCTAACATTTTGTTTTTATCTTTAAGAAACTACAGCTAAAGATATTATCAGTTTATTTTAACGTGGCGCGATCACTCGATATAGCACATTTTTATTTATTTTTGAAATTACCACTTCAAAATACCTTTTACAACAGTTCAACTACATTTAAGCATAAAATACTCATTTAATGTCCTGTAGTTTGCAACTCCCGCCCAATAATGAGTTTTCAATTTTATGTCTTTTGAGAATGTACAAAACATTAACATGGGAGGTGTAGGAAAATCATTTCGAATTTGGTTAATAATTTTTAAAATAGCACACGTTGGTATCGTTTTCAATTTTTTTCCTCATAATAAGTCCGTATGACTACCAGAAAAAAAGTTTTTTGTTAAAATCTGACGGTACAAAATAATTAGAACTTCATTTAAGCTTAAAAATGACACGATTTTACTTGGCTGCCATAAGATAACATGGGGGAGAAAACTCAAATTATCTCAGAAACTAGACACGAGAAGTGTTAAATTTTTTCAGGGATTATTGAGCGAGCGAAGCGAGCGTCTCCTTTTGACTCGTTTGACACGGACCTCTGTTTTTTTTTGTTTTTGTTTTTGTTTTTGGCTGCTAAATGGAGCAATAGAAATCGCACCGTTTCACCGATCGACCTGAAATTTTGCATACATGTAGAGACAACCTTCTCTGTTTGCTGACCCAATTTTTTTTTGAAATCTATCAATTGGTTGAAATTTAAATAAACATCTCCTGGTAGGCTGAAAAATGAAAATGGTCTTCGACAAATGTGATCAACCTTATATTTTGCATGGTCATTAAGACCAACATTGTCTCTTATTTTACAAATTTTCAGCCAAATCGTCCCATTGGTTAAAATTTAAAAAAATATTTCATGTGCTTTTTGAAATTTAAACCAGAACCGTTTGACCGATCAACTTAAAAATTTGCATGGTCATCGGGTCCAACATTATCTGTATTTTTGACAATTGTCAGACTACACTGTGTTTAAATTAAACAGTTATTGACAGTTTACGAATATTTTGCGTGTTGGCTGTCATATTTCTCGAATTTCACATTTCACGGCATCTTCGAATCTTCACTTCAAGGTTGTTAGAGCAGAAACTTTCAAACGTATATTATTATGAAACTGATATGACCGTTTAAATATTTTATGAACGAGATCCTGTGATTTTTGTTAATTAACAAGGAATCGTTCAATCATAAAGGCTCAATCGATCAACTTAAAACTTTGCGTGGTTATTGGGACCAATATTTTAGGAATTGTTGGAGATTTTCATACAAGTCTGTGACGAAATTCAAGAATTATTGGCTTTTAAGGACATTTTTGATAAACAGAATTTCGGTTCGAGGTATTGCGCCGTATCCGTGCTCGCTCATCAACGCGTTACTCAGAGCGTTTTCCTAGTGTATGTCATGAATATCAATAAGTACACAAAAATTTATGAAGATCTGAGACTAGGCCTCGAGTGATCGCGCCACCTTAAGGTATTTTATTGACATATTGCACCTGATACGACAATCTAATAGCAAATATCACCTGTGGTATTTGCCCTTGTTATCAGTGTGGGGGAGATTCAGCTATCTGACAGTGATAAGACAGTTGATACTGACAGGTGATACCATGTCAGTGTGTGTTGCACCTGTCATGGAGGTGGCTGTATTCATCTTGGCCAGGGATGTCCTGGGCCATGCAGGGACAGTGCTGGCCAAGATTGTTCACAACACTTTCTTTGATGCAGTATGTTCTTGTATTACCTACACTCTGTTATTAACACCGTTGTTAACTACAAAGCTGGGTCCACATAGACCGGTTTTGCATTTTGTGTTTTCCTTTTTTTCTTATAGCCAATCACAAGTCCAGAAAGCGCTCACTGCAGACTTGTGATTGGTTTATTTATAGAAAAAAACGGAATTAAACTCAAAAACGGTCTATGTGAACCCAGTTTAAATGTAATCGAAATTCCTTTACCTTCAATTGCATTAGGTAGGTAGGTACAAAAGTATACCTTACAAGTAGCAGGTAAATTACCTATTTCGCCATTTCTAGTTTCTGTATACCTAAAACCTTTTCTTTTTCGGAATGTGTCTTGACTCTTGAGAGTCAATATGGAGTTGTTATAAATCAACTTCTGTATCACAGTTGTAGAGCTGTAGTTGCGATTGATTTGTGATTGTGAATACTAATTCAATTGCCATCATCTGTCAAAAATAGTTGACAGATTCAAGTAGGTGTTCGTTTTTATGCAGTTCTGTGAAGGATTAAAATATTATTGACTATCTGTGACAACTGATTAGTGATTATGAATATCAGTTAATTAGTTGCATGTTGCAAAACATCCTTAACTTTAATTTTTGTAGGTAGGTTGGTAGTATGTAGGTACTATTGTTTAATGACTCACTAATCTGCAACTAGGCGAATGGCGATGGACGGTGAATGAGTATGAGTATGATTATGAAGGAGATGATGAAGAAGTAAGGATGGATGGTGGGAATGATCCAGTCGTGGACTATTAGTAGGGAACCTTCCCATCTTGCGTATCTACTGAGGACACCTAGTCGGGAAGGAAAGCCGCGGTGATCGAATCGGAAACCTCCAGAGAGAAAGTCCAAAGTGTTCTTGCCCGAGGGGTGTTTTGCAACGAGACTCGACTGACTCCTGTGTCGTTGCAGCCGGCGAGCGAGAACGAAGACACCTCCTCGACCTCCACCGCCAGCTCCGGCCTGCCCGTGCTGCGCCACCTGCGTCCGGAGTTCCGCGCGCAGCTGTGTCTGGCGCGCAGCAAGGTGGCGCCGGTCACGCTGCAGCACCAGGTGTCGGTGGAGAGCGTGACCGACGTCCTGCCCGCAGCGCCTGAAGTCGTCCTGCCCATCGAGCAGCCAGTGGTAGGTCACTTGCACCAGACTCAAGGTTTTAAACTTAGATGGGTGTTACTTATTGCTAACTGGACATTTGACAACTTAAAAGCTTTTACAAAATAAAATTCTCGTGGAAGAGATTGAAGGTAGAGAGAAAGGAATTCTACTAAGCATTTACTAGGGCATAGTCCAGGATCAAAACGTATTCCCGTGGAGCTTTTAGTTAGATATGTGGGCACCATGAAATTATTGTTTCTTGGGTCCTAGAGTGTCTAAATCGCGTTGGTGCCAAAGCCGAATACGCGTCGGGGGTTGCAGGGGTGTGGCGGGGGTGGAAAATCATTTATAATTATTTGTATCCAAACGGTTAGAGATACAGAAATTTTGTAAGAAAATAAAAGTTGCGTAATAATATAAGGAAGAAAACATCTCCTTACAACTTTCTCACCAGATGAATATTTTGGGTTCTATTTCCCAAAAAGCAGATATTTTTCAAAAATTATCAATTTAAGTATTAATTTCAATTAACACTGATAATTTCGCACTGCACGATTGATTTATTAAGTTCTATACACTATATATACATGCTTATTAATTGTCAAGTGTTTTATGTATCATAGGTGGTCAGTAAGTAACAAAAATATCCGACCGCGCAGTGGTCCCGCGCCCTTGGTTCCGCCTATAGCCCAGCCATATGCATAACACAGGCTTTGCATGCATTCAGCGACTCTTGTGACTTAATATTACGCCAAAACAGTTAAATTAACTATAATTTCTTGATTATTAATATAATCATGCTGTATTCATACTCTTCCCCCACCCCACTTTAAGCGATTCGTCATTATTCAAAGGGATATTCCTTGTCAGAGCATTTACACAGAGTTTAAATCAAGTTTATAAAAGTCTGCGCTTGCATCATGCTTCTTTGCTGTTGGATTTTTATAATTTTACACACACATTTAATATTTATACATTTTTACTAATGCGATAATGGCGGCAGGTGTAACTGCTATAGTGATAACGTGCTAATTTAGTAACTATTGGAAAATATCTATTAATTATTTTACAATTTCCAAACATTCAGTGTGGTCTATGAGTAGTTTTGTTGTAGGTACATAGGCCTCATCATAAAACACCTCGTGATAATTGTATTCTCTTTGGCCTATGTTGAGGACTTTGCAGGTAGCCCGGGATACTAAAATAAAAATAACGATTAACAGTGATAAGGGATTTTACCCGGGGCAGTGATAGTAAATAGGGTTCATAAAGCCTAGTCATACAACAATGTCTGAGCTGAGGACTTGAGGATGTTGATTGGGAAGGAGGCAGTCATGGCCTATTAGTAGGGAACCTTCCCTTCATTCTCCATTGTACCGAGAACATCCACGACCTTGTTCTCAGTCAGGAAAGGCGTCTCCAGGGGGTCTCTTCTCGAATCAAAACCGCATGCGCATGTTCGACTATGCGAAATTAAATGAAATCTTTTATTTTGTCAATGATAAAGTAACTGAATCCATTGTGCAGTGGCTCAATAGTCGAATGATTGGACGGTTCCCCACTATATGTCACTGCCGCCTCCTTCCCACCTTACACACTTATACATAAAGGGAGGGGGCATAGTCCTGGTTTTCCGACAGGATATCATTGGACTCAATTAAATCTGTATCGGAAATTTACATGTCGTGGACCAGCATGACGGGGGGGGGGGGATACCCCCATTGTTTTCTTTTGATCGCATGTCTAGGGACAAAAATAATTGCTATTTGGTCACACATGTAACATGTTAACCATGATACTTTGGTAAATCCTCCCTCCTCCCAAAGAAATGAATCTAAAACCGCCATTGCCCCCCCCCCCCCCCCCTAACCAATAGTCCATAAAAAGGTTTCATGAGATCTATTATTGGTGAAAAAAAAACCTTTCTCGAGTACTAGCAATGGTTTACCATAATAGGTTGAAAAAGAAAAGAAATTGTTTTTGTCAGTGTGCCTTTTTGGAGTCAAAATTTTGAACTTTCTGCCCTTAAATGACCTTACCGAGATTTCTAAAAGTCTTATAAGTCTACAAATCTTAAAAGAGACGAATCTTCTGAGTTGAACGTGGAAAAGTTAATTAACATTAAGGTCTGGTAGGTAACCAAAATTTTGATTTTTTGAGGGCTTTGACCCTAAAAGTACTCAGTAAATTGGCATACCAAAAAATACGTATGTGTTAATTTGTACTTGTTACCGATCCTAGTAAGCTTTATTTCAATCGGAGTATGCCTTTAAAGCTTTAGATTGATTGCTAATTTTTATTAAATGTATTAATAAGTCGGTTAATTAGTATGCGAATGTCAACAAATATGGTTTTACTATAAATATTCATTTTGGATATGAGTTGCTTTTGATTGATACCCATAATTACCAATTTATAATAATATATAATTTATTTTTCTATATTTTATTAATTATGTCAATTATGCCAATTACTCAGAAGGTATTAATGACTCAGCTTGGGGATATCAATTTTTGGATTTCTCATACTCGAATTAGTAAGGGTACCAATAATCTAGTTAGTTTCACTAAACGCACTGATTTTAAACACCATGCCTCACTATGGCTGTATACCATAGGTATAAGCTATAGGCGGAGCCAAGGGCGCGGGACCACTGCGCGGTCGGACATTTTTATTACTTACTGACCAACTATGACACATAGCACACTTGATAATTAATATACGTGTATATGCAGTATATAAAACTTAATAAATCAATCGTTCAGTACGAAATTATCAGTGTTAATTCAATTTAACACTTAAACTGATAATTTTTGAAAAATATCTGATTTTTGGGGAAATAGAACCCAAAATATTCATCTGGTGAGAAAGTTGTAAGGAGATGTTTTCTTCCTTATATTATTACGCAACTTTTATTTTTTTACTAATTTCTGTATCTCTAACCGTTTGGATGCAAATAATTATAAATGATTTTCCACCCCCGCCACACCCCTGCAACCCCCGACGTGTATTCGGCTTTGGCACCAACGCGATTTAGACACTCTAGGACCCAAGGAACAATGATTTCATGGTGCCCACATATCTAACTAAAAGCTCCACGGGACTATCATTTTCGACGTTTTGATCCTGGACTAGCATCTAGGTATGTAGATGTTAGGAAATTAAATGCCTGCAAAATTTGGCTAACATTTAAAAATTCCTTTGCAAACAATAGTTGATGGTCACTTAATATTTCTATTTTTATAGATGCTTCAATTTAATTTTAACTACTACCTATAATTTTACAATCAATATGTACACTTGGCATAACTAAAATATGCATTTGAACCAAACAGAATTGGCTGCTGGTCGATTCCTTGACAATTAATCCTTGTTATTATCAATGAAATCGGAGATCATCTAGAGTCAGATGATGCATTAGCATAGACTTCAGTGGATGATGCCATCAAATCTTATTAAGCCAATCCGTTTCTTTCAAATACCGCTTTTAGTTTAACCAAGTATACAACAAATTTCCACCATATATTTTCTTATTTGCAAAACAGCATTGGTTTGCTTTATCCTGGCTTGTTGAATCTGATGTTGAGACTAAAGTGTTTGCGCTCCGCTCAATAGGCGGACGTAAGCGAGGTGGATGCGCGGCGCGAGGTGAAAGACGGTGCGTACTTCCTGCGCGTGCTCAAGGACGAGATCGACGTGATCAACGCGATGGTCGCCAAGACAGAGCGCGACCTGGAGGAGGCAGGCGGCCAGCTGGACGAGGAGGTCGCCGGCCGGCTGCGGACGGTCATCGGTCAAGCGCGCCTGCTGGTCAAGCAGAAGCTACAGCAGTTCGAGGGGCTCTGTCACAAGAACCTGGTGAGTCAGCTTCAACATTGAATTACTCTGACAATGGAAGGGTGAGGCTCTCTCTTCAAACTCATTAAATCATTCACCGTAACGTAAGGTTACGCAAACTCACTGAAGTGGCTTTCTGTAAATGTTTTGTCCACGTGTGCCCTGTATTAACGATGAAGTGAATATTTTTGATGTGTTAAAGCTTAATGTGTATACTAAATAGTTACCGTAAAGTGGGGGTGTATTTGACCAGTGAGGTGAATTTGACCACTTTTCCAGAAGGGTATTCTTACCTCTTCTGCATCCATAACTTTTTTGAGACGAAATTAAAAAAGGTATGTATGCAGGAGAGTTGAGATAGTTACTCTCCAGTCTCCTGTTACTATACTACTATACTACTATACTACTATACTACTGTTACTATAGTTACTCTCACTTTTCTGAAAAAGTGGTCAAATTCACCTCACTGGTCAAATACATCCCACTTTACGGTATGTACATTACGAACAATTAACAAATAAGTTATTAGTTAGAAGGTTAGTAGGTACCTAGTTACTTAATAACATCATTAGAGGTGCTCAGAGCTATAAGCAGTGATAAAATAATACATTATTTCATGAACCTGGGGCTGGATTCACTCCAAGTATTATCTTATAAGTACTAATACATGTTATCTTTTGATTTAATACCACAAACATCATGTTAAATAAAAGATAGGTACCTAATACAAAAGATAATACAAATTAGGAGATAATATTTTTTGTGAATCTGGCCCCTACGGTCGGAGACGGACAAAGATGCATTCTTCAGCATTGCGTGGTATAGGCCGGCCCATGCTAGAGCGGGTTCATCTTTGCCTGTCCCGACTGTAGAGGCCTATTCTAAAACGTTTTCCCAATTCCATTTTAGATATCAAGTCAAATTTCTTTGATAGAGAATTTTAGGAGTTTTTTTTAATGAAATATCAAGAGACATTTCTCTGATGGAGCATCCGCAGCCACTGTTTTAGTCTCTCGACGGCACGGGTTGGGGAGGCCCGTGCTGTAATGTCACTTACTCTGTCCTTCGGAAGGGATGTTAAGTCGCTGGCCCCCTTGGTATCTGTCAACAGGAGTAGGCCATATGTCGATACCGGGTTTCCTCTCCACCCTTCTCCCTCAATATACAAGATGAATCCCTGATCCTACTGGGAATATACTGTATCGACATCTTAATAAAGTAATAATTGCAATGCTACCGAGGGAAATATGTTTTTTGTGCAATTTTATAACATGTATTGGCAGTAAGCTATTGCCATTCCATAACATTTTATAATTCAGATAAGAGATGAATCGGATCAGAAGATAAACCCGATGCTGATTGTCGCCGTGTGTTCAGATGCAGTGCAGCGAGGAGCCGTTCCCGACGACCTGCGACGACCTGGCCGGCTTCTGGGACATGGTGAAGCTGCAAGTGAGCCAGGTGCACGCGAGCTTCGCCGACCTCGACCGCCTCAAGGCCAACAACTGGCGGGAAGAGGTGTCCGCCACCGACTCCGCCGTCAAGCGTCGGCCCGCCAAGCAGCGGCCCGCCAAGGTGGAGGTCAACCCTGACGCGAGGAAGGCTCGCGAGGAGGCGCGCAGGAAGATGATGGAGGAGAAGAGGAGACAGATGAGGGAGAAGAAGGGGGCGGATCAAGGCGTCGAGATATATGTACCTGAAGGAGGGGGGAATTAACGAGCGAGGGGGTATCGATAGTTTAGTCTAATATAATGAGATGCTCGAGCGTTCAAGCTTTCTTTTCGTAAACACTCAACGGACGTAGAAATGTCGGAATGTAATACTCCAATGAAACTAAAGGTGCAGTGCGATAGTGTAACTTTGTTTAGAGTGCGAAGTAAACATTATTATTTCAACTACTTTAGCTCTCTTGGTGCTTTTCGCAAGGCCAAGTGTATATCTCGTATGCTGAATTGTTCATCCACACAATTTTTTATACAGTTTGTTGTAAACACAATTTATTTGTACTACCTTTTTATGAATTTTATTCCCCAATACAGTTTGATCGACTTTAAATTGTAAGATGAATGATACGTAAAAGTACCAATCATTTGACCAAAACCGGTCCTTCCATTGGACATAAAATATTGGTTTTACCAATATTTATTATTATTATTATTTAACAATATTATTTACCAATTCTATTATTTACTAAGAATATAAGACACGCTCCTCGTTTGGTTTTTGAATGCTCTAATTTTAAATATTGATCTGTGTGCTCATATATGATCCAGTCAATGGAAGAAAACAATAGTGTTATTCATGTAATTGCATACAAATTATACTTGTACTTTGAACTAGTGATGCCATCGGGTAGTAATTTTTGTACCCGGGTACCCGCCAGCAGTACCCGGGCGGGTACCCGCCATCTTTAAAAAAAAAAAAAAAAAATTTTTTTTTTTTGGATTTTAAGATGATGGAAGAATAAACAGTATACCTTTTGAGTTTTTAGGTATTGTTGCGCAATGGAAATAGCACAATTGAAAATAGGACTGCAGCAAATAGTGCTGCACTGTCTGAGTGGGGACCAGAGTGGTGTTGGAGGGGTAAATTAGCGTGATGATTCCCGTTGGAGAGAGGAATGGCTTGATTGTATACTCCCCTGCTCAATTGGCGCAAAAAAACAAAATTTAATCAAAAAAAAAAAAAAATTTTTTTTTTTACTTTTTTACTACTTGCGGGTTGTGAGTGTAACCCGGGTCTCCCATTACCCGGTTCTGACCCGGGTATCCGGGTACCCGATGGCATCACTACTTTGAACGAAGTAATGTGAGTAAAAATATACAATCCCTGTCTTTGGCAAGGGATTTCAACTCAGGGTGCAAAATAGCATGCATTTTATAGTAGCATTTTCAACGTGAACATGAATCCATGTTCTATAATTAAAAGACATGAAATACCTGCGAATTACGTTGAGAATTATGCTACAGTTCGGTGGTATCTGCTTTTAATGCACGCTGACAACAAGCCTCCGTTATAATTTCAATGAACGAGGTGCTTACTCAATGGTTAATAAATGAACTCGCTCTCTGTTTTATATGGGCATTGCAATATCCTGGAGCCAGTTCCTAACTACAAGGGTCTGGACAATCTGATATTATGAATTGAACGTTACACATCGCACTGCCGACGTGGATGAACAAGCAAGCTGGCTGACGGCACTCCCCGTGCCTTGGGTCAGTACTCGGCAGCACAACGCACACACAGGTGTTTGGGTGAATCAACTCGGCCTTCGCTCTCGACTCGACACACGATAACACCAAGCTGCTGCCGTCAGATACACAATATTAGCGTAATACCTCTACCACGTAATCACTATTAATCACTAGAAGTTAGGGCTGTTCATAAAGTGTCTCGCGCTTTCGAGAGAGTGATCGAACTGAAGTCTTGTATAGTTTTTTTTAACGTTGAGCGAAATGTAGACACCACAATTATTTTACGATTTGCTTCAAAAATTCTCTATTTTATTGTATATGTAGGTTTCCAAAAATAGTCTTCGAGATCTGTCTTATCTTTGTTAATGTGAAATTATTTATTTGTTGTCGATTTTATTTTTTTACTGATTATAGTTTGATTATAATGGTGGTCGTCAATATTATAAGTTATCAATTCTGAAGAAAGCTTAGCTTATCTTAGGCACCTTTTTTGTGTGTTTTCAATGATGAAATTGTAAACGGTTCTACTGTGTGAATGCTCAAGAATTGGTCTGCAGCAGCCGAAGGGAAGTGGCCTATTTTACTCTGACATATTTTACGGACAGCCTCGTATTGCGCAAGCGTGAACAAGTCTTTCTACACGTAATAACTCTGTAATGTGATACATATGTACATCATTCTTCTGTGTTCAAGACTGACAACGTTTGACAAGACAAAGAAGCATACATTCCCGTATTCGCTTGCTCTCCGTTTACCCTCACAGTTTGGAAGTATTTTTACTGCAATTTGCACCATCTTTTAATTACTACCTACTACATGTATTATTTTGTAATATTGCTTCCTGTGTAATACTATTAAATACCTATATTAATAATAATTTATCTAACCAAATTGTATTTAAAGTTTAAACTGCTATTAATGTCTTTGGACTGGTTTTATTGTTCATGTTTTTATGTATTATTATATAATGATAATTTCTTTTAAAGATGGTTTCAGTTATTACATCTCATAGCATCTTTCCTTGCTCCTGCAATCCAAATTTAAACTTAGAGTTTATTTGTTTATTCAATTTTAGTCAGTCCATTACCTACTTTTTAAAATTTTATTTAAACATTGTTGCCAAACGCTCTTTTCAACCTCCTAGTTCATCCATTCAACTGTTATGCTTTTGGAAGAAATGGATTGTCTGAAATAAATGTGATGGCAACATCCGATGACGTCTATGCTAACTCGTTATCAACCTCTAGTAGGTGAGCTCTGATTTCATTGATAATAACAAGGATTGATTGTCAAGGAACCTGACCAGCAGCCAATCCGTTTCGTTTAAATACTGTTTTATGATTTGTCGGTGTACCTACAATTGTTATATTATTTTTGAAAATAGTTAATTAATTATAATAGATTAATATAATAGAAATAGAGGTTAATAGATTGCAAATATGAAATTAAAGTGAAGAAAATCAGTGTCAATTAAGTTGTAGCAAAGGTTGTAGGTATAAATACTTCCTTTTTGAAAAGTTATAAAATTCAGAATTTTGCTGGATTTGCAATTCATTGAAATTGAAATGAATTCAAGCTAAACAAACGCTCATAACAGGAGATCGACTATTGCAGGAAAGTCGTCCAGGCCATACTTAAACCACAGGAAGGCATTATTTTAAATCCTTCTAAAGTACATAGCCTACATGAGGATTTACAAATAGTCCATCGCCTGATAAGGATGGGAGCTCCCCCCCCCCCCCCCCCCCTTGCGGACTTGTTGAGACTGTATTTTTTTAATAGAGGGTCATATTTGAAGTGAAAATTCACTTGTCTGCACTTTGACCCCTGGTGGGTGTGATGTACAGGGGCCCAGGGGGGGGGGGTTTAAAGTGCCATTTTTGGACTTTTTTGAGTACTTTATTAATTAATTGTGACACGACGGTAAAAGATAAGAGTCTTTCTGAACACATATTTAGAAATGGGATATAAAACTGCACTGCATAGTATTTTTTTAAATCTCCTTCTCCTTTTAAATTTTGACCTTTTTACAAAAAAAATTAAAATGCTTTGAAAATTAAAAAAGTGAAAATCAACCAATAGAAGGTTACCTTGGAAGATAATATAAGATGGTTAAAGGCCCTAATCAGTACTTGCGTAGCTCCCAAAAGGCCAAAAGGTTATTTTTTTTTGATATTTTCAAAAATATTTTTTATATACGTGATCAGAAGAAAATACTGTGAATTTTTTAATAACATTCAGGAGTGGTAGTCATGAAGAGTAAATAAAAAAATTTGCATATGCCCCGAAACCAAAATTTCGATTTCTTCCACTTTTTGGGGTTTCTCAACTATGTTGGGCGGAATCACCCCCCACCCATGGGGATTTTCAGCGACCACATTTTTTTGATAGAGGGTCATATTTTAAGTGAAAATTTACTTGTCTGCGCTCTGGCGCCTGGGGGGTGGGGTGTGTGTAAGAGAGGTATAATTTGGGAAATTTTGAGACGTTGTACAAATAATTGTGACAATACGATAACATATTTTATAAATCTGATTTCATATTCGTAAATGGGATATAAATATATACCCTTCCGTATATTTTTCTAAAGCGTTACCCCCCGGGGTCAAAATTTTTACTTTTTCACATATGTTTGAAAATTAGTGTTAATACATGAAAAACATCTGAAAACAATTAAAAAATATCATATTAAGCAATATTTGTGGGGTTTCATGCTCTACTTCATCGATTGACGAATTTTGAATTTTAAAAATAAATCCAAAATTACACCTAAAACCGCCCCAAAGCTACCCCAACCAACCGCAAAAGTTAAAACTAGTTAAATTTTACTGAAATTATAATGCTCAATCAAAAAATAATAGGTTCCGAAACTCCGCCTGGTGGGGGGGGGGGGGGGGAGTTTTTGCCCACTTGCCCCGTTTTGTGGGAACACAGAAAATAATGGTAAATAAAATTTGTAGAGACATTTATCATAGAAGTAAATTCCTGCAAAGAGTGTTGAAAAATATTTATTGGTTTGTGAGTTATTTCGTTTCCAAAATTTGGCTACTTTTGCTGTTCAAAGTCACACAAAAAATTGCACCCTACATTTTTTTGAGATTTTTTATTGTTGATTGTGGATTTGAAACCCGATTTTAAATCGTGTGTTTGCATCAAAAGTATTCGGGTTGGAAGATTGAATAATTTTGACTTTTCGGGCCCCCCCTGACCGCACCCACCAGGCGCCAAAGTGCAGACAAGTGAAATTCTACTACAAATTTAACGATCTTTCGAAAAAGTATTGTCTCCATGCGGCCGCAGAGGGGGGAGCTCCGGCCACCTGGGCGATGGACTAAAAGGATGCATTTTCAAAAATAATTTGTTGCATCTGTATATTTTACCTGCTTTGAAATTGAGAACTCATCGACATTAAAATAGAAACACTATGAATAACGAGCTATGTGATAAAGTAGGTGAATAATAAAAAAAATTACCACGTGCATATCTCCCAATAAAACAATGATAAATATTGATTGCGGCGTTCATCTCAAATGTTCCTCAATTTTCCATCTCTTCCCCCCGCTCCCCAAGAGACCAGTATACAAATAAGGATTGGATTGTGTAAAATGACGACAGTATTTAAAATTAAGATTTTCTTGGTTCAGAAATAAAATGCCATTCATAAATACATACATATCTACAAGAGTTAAAATTCATTTGCACTTGACCAAATCTTTAAATGTCATAATATGACGTGTTAATGATTCAAGATTGACTCGGATCCAGGTGCGCACGAACTACTTCCATCATGCGGGGGGGGGGGGGGGTCAGGTTTGATTTTTACGAATAAACATTTATAAGTGATTCTGTAAACTTAATTTCGTTTGGTGAATCGGGGTCAGATTGGTCGAGATGGTCACAACCCCCCCCCCCCCCCCCCCCCCCTCCCCCTCTTCCTACGCGTCTGCACAATCCATAATCAAATTAGTGAGCGTTGCTCCAAGATGAAAACTCTGTAAATCTAATTATCGATAAATTATTGACTGCAAGATTGATTTCTTTACAATTCATTAGGAATTGTAATAATTCCTACAATTCCTACTGCAACCGGAAGAATTATGGTTGCAAGTGAAAATTAGATCTAAACGCGTGGCAATAGGGGTGGTGTATAAACCTCCATCTGCAAAATATAAAGAAGCCCTGGCTAGTCTAGACTCAACCCTAAGCGTTCTGGGCCCATCTCATGATGAGATCTTAATCCTAGGAGATCTGAATATCGATATGCTCCAAACCAGCTCATCTCCAGATTTAGCATTTTTAAACGACTTACTAATTTCACATAACTTATACCAAGTAGTCAAAGAGCCAACACGTATTATGAAAGACAGCAGCACGTTACTGGATGTCATAATAACCAATAACCCTTCAATTTTGTCCAATATAGGAGTTATAGCCATGTGTGGGATTTCCGACCACCACTTAGTTTCGTGCATGCTCAAATATGAAAAAGAGCGGTGTCCTCAACGATTCATAACCCGACGCGATCTAAAAATGATAGATACCGACAAATTTAAATCAGATGCTTTAAACACGCACTGGGATACCATATATTCATTAGATGACATTGATGACAAGATAAACTCTCTCAATAGCATGATTATCCAACTTTTTGACACACATGCCCCTATTAAAACTATTAGAGTAAAAAAGAAGAAGGCACCTTGGCTCACGTATAACCTCAAGGAAATGATGAAAAGTAGGGACAAAGCCTACCAGAAGTGGAAAAAATCAAAGAATGCTGACGAATGGACGTATTTCAAATCTCTGCGTAATGCGGTCACTACAGCAATACGTGCTGAGAAAAAAGCATTTTTAGAGACCCAAGCAAACGATCCGAGGTATAATGATGTATGGAAAAAACTGTCAAAGCTTAATATTCACAGTGGAAGTAACAATATTGAGATACCCAAACAACTATCCGATGTCAATGAAGTAAACAACTACTTTCTCAGTTCAATTGTTGCAACTACTCCGGACAAAGACTCGATCCAGTTTTACTCGTCTAATCGATCTCCATTAGTATCGGATTCTCTGCTATCATTCCATGAAATTTCAGTTAAAGAGATGTGTACATACTTGAGCGATATTAAGACAAATGCGACGGGGGAAGATGGGATTTCACTACTAATGCTAAGGATGTGCCTTGGAAATATCTCATTTCATCTAACTCATATAATTAATTGCTGTCTAAATGAAGGCTACTACCCAAATATATGGAAAGTAGCTACTGTTAAACCTTTTCCAAAAGTAACCAACCCTATTGAATTTAAGGATCTGCGACCCATCAGTGTACTCCCGCTTATCTCAAAACTTGCTGAAAAAGCCATCTGTGAACAACTAAACAGACACTGCAATTCTAATAAAATCATACCTGCTTGGCAATCTGGCTTTCGGAAGAATTTCAGCACAACAACAGCACTAGAAAATATAGCTGATGATATTCTACGAGCCTCGGACAACGGACTTATCACGACCATGGTATTATTAGATTATTCCAAGGCCTTCGATACCCTTAACCACACTTTACTCATTTCTAAATTGCACTACTTTGGACTGAACGAGGGGGCATTGGAGCTTTTCAAATCTTTTATCACAAACAGGTTGCAGAAAGTCAACATAGGGCCTAACAATTCCGACTATAAATTAATCAAAACAGGTGTGCCGCAGGGCTCAGTACTCTCTCCCTTGCTGTATTCCATTTATACATGTGACATCGCATTAGTTAATCACTGTACTGCACATTGCTTTGCCGATGATACTCAGCTATATTATTCTTATAAACCATCAGAAAAGATTACAGCAGTGGAAAGAATCAACAGTGACCTTAAGCTAATAGAGTCTGCATCACAGAAACATGCCTTGCACTTAAATCCATCCAAGTCTATGGTAATCCACTTTAGCAATCGCAGTGGACTTAATTTCATTCAAAATGAGAACACAGATATCCTGGTGGATCAAAAGGTGTTACCTATTGTAGAAAATGTAAGAAATTTGGGTCTACACTTCGACTCTACCCTACGTTTTAAAAAGCATACGTCAACCCTTCTGCAATCATGCTATTCCAAATTAAAACACTTGTACCAATTTAAAAATATTTTGTCACGAAAAGTTAAATTCCTGCTGGTTGAATCATTAATAATCTCAAAATTTGATTACGGCGACGTTATCTATGGAAACTGTCTTGATAGTGTGAGCGCTAAAAGACTCCAAACTGCGCAAAACTCTTGCCTACGTTTCGCATTAAACATTAGACGCTACGATCCTGAAATCATATTTCCTGCCATTATGCAGAAGTTGGCTGGCTCAAACTCCAGGAAAGACGTAATTTACATATATGCAACCTAGTCAATAAAATCCTAGAAACTGGACAACCAGAATACCTCCATAGCAAACTCACTAAAAGAAAAGACATTAATTCAGTAAACACACGTGGTAAAAATAAACTCTCTTCACATTCACACTCTACTAATTTATTCCAAAGATCGTTTTCATTTAATGCAGTGAAATATTATAATGAGATCCCAAACTCTATGCACAGCGTACAGCACAAGCTATTTAAACCACTTCTTAAAAAAATGTTCCTGGAGAGAAATAGAGCTAATAAATAATATATTGTAGATAAATACCTAGCCAGATGTTACTGCAGACGCACATCACATTACATACATACCTTGTAATTTAATTTATCATGAAGTTTTCAGTTCCTTCAAGTATCTGTTACTATTGTCTTTGTTATTATTACTCTAATTATCCATATGTTTTTTGTTCCTTAATGTCAATCAATAACTTATCCATAGTCGAATTATACATTGTAAAATTTTCCTTTTATTCACATATTTACTTGACACTGTACCACTTATGTTAACAAAAGAGTTAAGTGGAAGAGAAGCCACTGGCTTAACTTCGCTCTACAAATAAAGATATTTATTATTATTATTAAAAATTCATAGACCCTCCCACGGGGCCTTTCTTTTGGAGGGTCTTTCTCTATTTGACAACAAAAGTTTAAAAACCGCATGAATTCCCCAAAACGGATAATTCACTTGGATTGTAACATCCCTTCTCGTTATGCACACTACTACTCCTGTACTGTCTTGATATCAATAACCGACACAATGACGCAAACGCCGGCGATCTCTGAGACTTCCACCGCGCAGCATCCACCGCCGCCATCATCTCATGTTTTATTCATCTGCGAGGGACGTGAACTGAGCATCAGAGCTAATAGTGACAATGAGACTGAACGTATTCATAACCGCTCTGGAGGGGGGAGTAAAATCAATTAGAGCCCCCCATGAGCCCGTGCGCAATGCATGCTTACAGGGAAGTGCAATTTGCCGTCATGAGGGATCGGGATGATTTTCATCTGGCGGTTAACTGAGGGTGGAGATTATTAATTAGAAATCACTCCTTTGGTCCGATGTCGGGGCTATCAAGTCCTCGTTCAGGATAGAGGGTTTTCATGTATCAATGCCGGGATTCCAGACATATTTCACAGGGATTAAAGGGCCCAGGACGAGGCTTGACCCTTGGGAACAAGTGGAATGACAATGGCATGTAACTTCTTGGCATGTGGCAAATTTGACAAATTCAATCACAAGCCAATCGGATGTCATGGTTTCACTCAAAACGCTATTTCATTTATGTCCCGTCCTTTATGAGTGACTGAAGTTGTTTAGTGGTTTCCCCTCGGGTTTCCCTCAGTCATAAGGTAGTTTCCTACTATTAGCCATGACTGCCTCCTTCCCACCGTCCATCCTTCCATAATCTACCACTGGGGAGGGGGGGGGGGGGGGGACCACAATTTAGTTTTGCCACGGGGCCTTTCTCCTCTAATTAAGCATTTGATAGTGAATGAAAAATGGGCTTTGTGGCCCTTACATTTTAAAGTGTCGTTTTGAGGATTTTTCTATACACATTATTATAATAATCTTTGTATAGCTTGATATGTAAATAACTAAGTATAATAACTGTGTAGACGTTACGCAAATATAGCGGTAAATTAAGTGTCATACTAAACACATGAACTGCTGGGGAGGGGGTGGAGGGGGGGGGGGAATGTAACTGATCGCCAAATTGTTCCGGAACAGAGGCAATTTTCTTTTTGTGTTTGTCGTTTTTTCATTCGCGTCATTCCGCCTCTTATTATGGGTTCTGTGTCGGGGGGGGGGGGGGGGGGAGGTGGTTCCTAATGTCCCCGCTGTTCGCGCCACCTGTTCGCCGTCGTGACGCCTGCGGCCGGGCGTCGTCGATCATTCGGTGCGTCGGAGATTCAATCATTGTCTGCCCGGACGATGTCGATGCGAAGGTAGAAGAAGCATTACGCTGATCACAGCACTAACTGCTGAAGTGTCTGTGTAGGATAATAATTGACTCAGAAGAGGTTATTGCTCTGGAGCTCGTATCCCGGAGGTCCCGGGCTCGATTCCGGCGTCGTGGCTTCCCTCAGTCGAGAGGCAAATGCTGGGAGGGTTTCCAACTAATAGGCCACGACCGCCTCCTTCCTATCTTCCATCTGTATTTCAATATCATCTCCCATTTATCACAATCGTATTAATTATCTGGCGCCTTGAGCCTAGTTGTAGAACAGTGCGACGTTAAATACCGCTAAAATAAAAGAGCAGACATCGAATGTGTCGTTCATATCTGGCTCGCCAGTTTCTGCTGTTGATTTACCAATAGATTAGCACTTAAATAGAGAAGGGGAAACTCGATTTCATGAGAAAAGTATGTGATTTGCTTTACAACTTTTAAGTTGTCCAAAATCCCGCGGAATGGAGCCTCATTGTGTGGATTCTTATCGCCTTCTCACATGGTACAGAGGGTAGTGGGGGTTGATAGACGACGACCTCCATCCACTGTCATCTCGTCAGTCTCTCGACGACGCGGGTTGTAGAGGCGAGTTGTAAATGTCACACGTAACCATCTTGCTGTGCTTGTTTAATTGCTAATTAATTAGTTTAATCTTCAGTTTAGTTAAGCTCCACTTCGGGAAATGTGGTGTACCTTTACTGCGGCATAGCTTCAATAAACTGCAGTCAATGACTCCTGAGGGTAATGTAAACTGCGAGGAAATAAGATTGCAGCTAATACAAACTGTAATGTATATGTAATGTAATGTAATGTAGTATATGGTAACTAATACACCGAGTTTTCTGAAGTGGAGTTTAAGCTAACTGTAGCTTAAACTATTGGTAATACCGGCCCAAGGGTATTCATACATGCATAGTTGAATAGTTCAATAAGTTTACTTCTTGGAATTCTCATAGCCGCTATGCTCCAGCAATCTATACACTGATCATAGAGAATATTATGTTATGAATCATAAAATCTATCGACTTATGAGAGCTTCCTTCTACTTCATTTGGAACATAATTCAAACTGCTCACAAAGCTGCTTCCAATTGCATCCCGGCTCGTGGTTCTATTGGCCAATCATTTCAATTACACTCGGCCGGGGGTGGGGGTGGGGGCGGGGGTGGGGGTGCACGTCAGTGTGTGTGAGTGAGTTATGAGTGTTATTATTTGCGCGGGGGTGGACAATGTCCGGTGTGCGGTGACAGATGGCGGGGCGTGGAAACTGACCCCGTGCAGCGGACATCTTCAGACAAATAGTGGCCTCAAGTTCCTGGAGGTTCTTCTTCCATTAGTCGGGGAGATAGACCCGGAGAGAGCGAGGAACTTGCAGACGATCGGGGGTTTTCTGACGCTACGCATGATCAGGAAGATGATGATCCCGTCAATGCAAATCCTGCGATAGTTCCAATGGAGGAACCTTTCTATATGTACCATCGTTTTTACTTCATACTCATAACTCGTTACACAATAGTTGGTAATTAATTATCTTAATTAATATCTGCCAGAATCGTCATTATGTCTTTTTCGTGAACATTGCGATCTAATCGGGTACCTTAGAGGTAGAAGGCCCTATGTCCATTTTCTCGAATTTGGGTTGCACAATTTTGGAATCGTGTAATTAAGCTCTATCAAATACAATTTGACTGATGTCAACAATTGAGTTTTTGATCTCACCTCAAGAATCAATTAAATGGTAAGGTTCTCAAAATAAAATCTGATAATTCAAGAAAACAATTTCTTGCCACTAAACAAACACAACACAACGAGCTTATTAGTAAGATTTTTATTAGAATAAAAACGTGACCTACAGTGGTATAACTATCCCCGCACGTCTGGTATCAACTCATCTCTCTCATGGACCAAGTTTGAGCAGCTTCTCGCCACACAATGGACCGATATGAATCAATATGATTCACTGCCTGAACTCCTCTCTATCGAGAGTATTATTTGTATTGTCGTCAAGTTGGCTCCCCTCGCCGCAGTAAATCATGTCACATTGCCCGCTGCAATATCACACAATTCAATGGATGAATGCAAATAATAATGCAATAAAGTTTTCATATTTATTGCTCGGGTTAGTTGGACAGCGGGGAAGATGAATTTGGGTAACACTTTTTGTCGAGTATTTTGATTTCATCGAATTGTATGACTTGACGGGAAATTGTTTGATTGTAAAGAGTTTTGGAAATAGAAACTATTACACAGGCGCGTAGGAACTACTTTCATCGTAAGGGGGGGGGGGATTGCGACACCCGGAAGGGGGGTCTGGGGAGCAAAGCCCCCCCCCCCCAGTTTTAGCCCCGCAGAGCGTGATTCTGGGGCTTTAAAATAAACAAACTGGAGCAAAGAACTCCAATTGTTGCCCCGCAGGGCACTTTTTCGAATATAAACATTTTAAAATCGATTCTGGGATGATAAAATTACAACAAATAAATCCATATTTTTTGCCCCGCATGGCGTTATTTTTAGAATTTAAACAATTTCTAAGTGATTCTTATACACTAAACTTAATTTTGTATGTTGAATGGGGGGTCAGCCTGCTCGAGTGGGGGGGGGGGGGGGGGATAATCCCACCAGCCCCCCTTCCTATACGAGCCTGCTATTACATGGTCATTACGGTGCTATTACTACTACGGTCATTCAAGGAATGTCATTGGCTGTGGGAAGGTAATAGCTGTTGTTGCCATGGCTAGGTATATAAGTAGTCCTCTAATTATTCAACAGTTTAAAATTAGCGTATTGAAAAACTGTCCATAAAGTCAAATATATATTTATATTTGTTGTTAAATGAATTGCTAATATAAAATGATTGAAAACTTGACAGTGATGAAGAATATTTGGCGATGAGTTGACAGTAATCGGTTGCGCGCGCACCTGGGCAATGAAGGCGCGGATTTGACGCGCCACGGGGGGTGTTGCTGGTGTTGGGGGTCTCCTGCCACCCTGCAGGGAGGTTAATTGTGCCGCGCGACTTGAAGTATCTCGTGCTCGATTGTCTCGACAGTTTACACGGCCGAGGAGCGAGAGCGTGATGTATCTGAACTGTTACACCTTGTGATATCTGTAAACATGCTCGTGAAACACCTAACTCTATCTGTACAGTTACACCGCATTGTGCAAGTTGCACAGATATTACAAGGTTTAGAAAGTTTGATGACCTTGATAAGGAGTTCAACACCCCTTTCTTCTGACATTTATGCACTGGAAGTTATGTAACATGATGTTCACTAAGCACAAGAAAATCTTATTATTTTAGACTTACTATATATTTGCAAAATTTCGACAATTGAACTGTGTAATTGGACGTGGGGAATTTTAAATTATAATGTTAATTTTCAAATGTGAAATATGCTGATGTTGCTTTATCTCCTATTACTGTAATTACTGTAACTTTATTAAAATTGTTTAGTAAATGTATTGTATTTTTTTTAGTGTATTATGTACCCCATAAAAAACACTTCGTGTAAAAATACCAGCCAAGTCTCTTCAACTAAAAAATATATGAAATCTAAAAATTCTGCACTGAAAAGTAGCGATATCAAAAAATTTGCCAAGTCAAAACTTTATTTGAAAATCAAAAAATACTTGGCGCATCGATTTTTTTGAGAATTATAGGTATACTATATGTATATGTATATTTGATGTATATTTTATATCTGGCCTATACTTCTAAGCTATTTATATACACGATGCGCCAAGTATTTTTTGATTTTCAAATAAAGTTTTGACTTGGCTAATTTTTTGATATCACTACTTTTCAGTGCAGAATTTTTAGATTTCATATTTTTTTTTAGTTGAAGAGACTTGGCTGGTATTTTTACACGAAGTGTTTTTTATGGCGATATCACTCCTTTTTTTAGTTTATTCTAACAACTTGTGACACATATGAAATGAACAATTACTAAATTCTTTTAAAAAATCATCACCCTTTACAATTTCGTTACCACTAATGAATAGCAGCGTATGGTCCTAAATAATTGCTTTAAATGATCTTTCACGAAGAATAGCAAAGGTTTCATTCCAATCAGTCAACCCAGTTCCGAGATATGGAAACACTTCGGTTTTCAAAATGGCTGCTGAACTTTCTGCAATGCCACATAGAATTTATTTCTATAAATGATGTGTATCATTTTAAGCTTTCTGAATATGTATTTATTGTATAGGAGGGAATTATAATAATTTATACATTTGAATGACGTCATTTCCGGTCTCATAAATAGGAAAATTCTATTTGTACTGTTCATATTCCATAGAGATGGCCATCCGAATCGTTTGGCGCTAGTTTCATACCGATTTGTCTACCAGTTTTTGAGATATGACGTTACTTCCGGTTTAAAAATGGCGCCTGAAATCTCTGACCCCTTGAAGTATATTTGAAACATGATTATAATTTTATAAGCTGTCTCAAATAGTATATTTATTGCATCAAAATAAAAATTTGTGAGATTATTAAAATGTGTGACGTCATTTCCGGTTTAGGTATGAGAAACTGCAAATATTATTGATGATAATACATAAAGTTGACCGTCTAAATTGTTTTGCGCTGGTTTCGTTGAAATCTATTTAGCCGTTATTGAGATATGATGTCACTTCCGGTTTCAAAATGGCGGCTTCCGGTTGGTTTTATAACAAGTCACATGAGACGTCAAAAGTACATACGTTACATAAATATCAAAATAATCGGATCAATCTTTGTTGCCAAAAAGCCAATCGATGTATTTCAAATTTCATTACGTCATTTCCGGTTTCTTTAACATAATGTTTAGTCTTTTGCTACTTATCATGCATATAGATGACCGTCTGGATCGTTTGGCGCAATTTTCGTTCCAATCGGTCCAGCCGTTGACGAGATATGACGTCACTTCCGGTTTCAAAATGGCGGCATAAAACCAGTTATAGCAAAAGGCACCTCAGACGCCAAAAGTGCATATGTGGTAAAAATTTTAAATCAATCGGTTCAGCCGTTTATGCTGTGGCCTGTTTACCATATTTTAGCTCCACCCTACTACTACTACTGAGATTATTATGAAAACCGCCCTAAAACACTGTTTTCACGGCCCTCTAGCGCGCAAAGGGCGTAACCTATTGTTCCCAAATTTGGTATATGTTGTAGGGTGGGCCATAGCTCGAAATTAAGATATATCGCAACAATGTGAGATTTTCCAATTTTAAGATCCAGTAGGCCGAAAATGCCACTTTGATGCTTACAGTAAAAGTGGGTTTGCTCCAGCCTTTTTAAATGAGTGTGTGCGCGCGCCGTACGACTTGGCTGGCGTGGAGCGACCGCTCCACTAGATGTTAATGACATTTAACATTTAATAAAAATGTTTATTTTTCAAAACGATCAGCCCGCACACAAGAGGTTTCTCTTATGCGGGATTCCACAATGAATGAATTTTTTTGTAAAAAGAAATTGTGTCGATTATATATTTTGTGAACTCTGTAATTAACAGGAATAAAATGAATTGAAAATTGAATTGAAATTGAATTTATTGCCATTAAACTTGACGTTTTGTTTTGTTGTGGAGCATTGTGTCGTATCATGCATATGCATGTTGTCCAATGCAATGTCACGTAAATGCAATCCCAGAAAAAACACTCCGTGTAAAAAAGGCAGCCAAGTCTCTTTACTTTAAAAAAATTCAACACCGAAAAGGAGTGATATCAAAAAAGGAGCCAAGTCAATGACATTTCCAAATATTTAATCGTATTTTTGAAATAAAAGAATAAACACCGAGAAATACTTTACAAAAGGACTTGGCGCATCGTTTTTTTAAAGACATAATTCTATCCTAAAAGTGGAAAGAAATTTACAAGTAGGTACATTTTCCTCTTTCTATTAGATTTAGAATCTATGAATCAAGCTACTTTTAGTAATGGCTATTTTATAGTTTTGTCAATGGCGAGAAGAAAGATTTCATGCTGTAATAGATAAGTAATATAAGGATGGAAGAATTAAATAACAATTGGAAGTGGGCTCATACATATTCTTGCAGTACTGTTAATATGGTGATATTAGAAGGGTATCTTTTCATAATCTAGTGGAGCGGTCGCTCCACGCCAGCCAAGTCGTACGGCGCGCGCACACACTCATTTAAAAAGGCTGGAGCAAACCCACTTTTACTGTAAGCATCAAAGTGGCATTTTCGGCCTACTGGATCTTAAAATTGGAAAATCTCACATTGTTGCGATATATCTTAATTTCGAGCTAAGGCCCACCCTACAACATATACCAAATTTGGGAACAATAGGTTACGCCCTTTGCGCGCTAGAGGGCCGTGAAAACAGTGTTTTAGGGCGGTTTTCATAATAATAATAATCTCAGTAGTAGTAGTAGTAGTAGTAGTAGTCTCCTGGAATTTAAATCCGGTAAACAGGCCACAGCCTAAACGGCTGAATCGATTGATCCCACATTTTTACCACGTGTGCACTTTTGGCGTCTGATTTAACCTTCACCCCATGAATTTTTTGTGCCGCCATTTTGAAACCGGAAGTGACGTCATATCTCGTCAACGGCTGGACCGATTGGAACGAAAATTGCGCCAAACGATCCAGACGGTCATCTATATGCATGATAAGTAGCAAAAGACTAAACATTATGTTAAAGAAACCGGAAATGACGTAATGAAATTTGAAATATATCGATTGGCTTTTTGGCAACAAAGGTTGATCCGATTATTTTGATATTTATGTAACGTATGTACTTTTGACGTCTCATGTGACTTGTTATAAAACCAACCGGAAGCCGCCATTTTGAAACCGGAAGTGACTTCATATCTCAATAACGGCTAAATAGATTTCAACGAAACCAGCGCAAAACAATTTAGACGGTCAACTTTATGTATTATCATCAATAATATTTGCAGTTTCCCATACCTTAACCGGAAATGACGTCACACATTTTAATAATCTCACAAATTTTTATTTTGATGCAATAAATATACTATTTGAGACAGTTTATAAAATTGTAATCATGTTTCAAATATACTTCAAGGGGTCAGAGATTTCAGCCGCCATTTTTAAACCGGAAGTAACGTCATATCTCAAAAACTGGTAGACAAATCGGTATGAAACTAGCGCCAAACGATTCGGATGGCTATCTCTATGGAATATGAACAGTACAAATAGAATTGTCCTATTTATGAGACCGGAAATGACGTCATTTAAATGTATAAATTATTATAATTCCCTCCTATACAATAAATACATATTCAGAAAGCTTAAAATGATACACATCATTTATAGAAATAAATTCTATGTGGCATTGCAGAAAGTTCAGCAGCCATTTTGAAAACCGAAGTGTTTCCATATCTCGGAACTGGGTTGACTGATTGGAATGAAACCTTTGCTATTCTTCGTGAAAGATCATTTAAAGCAATTATTTAGGACCATACGCTGCTATTCATTAGTGGTAACGAAATTGTAAAGGGTGATGATTTTTTAAAAGAATTTAGTAATTGTTCATTTCATATGTGTCACAAGTTGTTAGAATAAACTAAAAAAAGGAGTGATATCCCCATAAAAAACACTTCGTGTAAAAATACCAGCCAAGTCTCTTCTACTAAAAAAAAAATATATGAAATCTAAAAATTCTGCACTGAAAAGTAATGATATCAAAAAATTTGCCAAGTCAAAACTTTATTTGAAAATCAAAAAATACTTGGCGCATCGATTTTTTAGGGCATTTTAGGTATACTATATGTTTGTATATTTTATGTATATTAATATTTTATATCTGGCCTATACTTCTAAGCTATTAATATACACGATGCGCCAAGTATTTTTTGATTTTCAAATAAAGTTTTGACTTGGCAAATTTTTTGATATCATTACTTTTCAGTGCAGAATTTTTAGATTTCATATATTTTTTTTTTAGTAGAAGAGACTTGGCTGGTATTTTTACACGAAGTGTTTTTTATGGGGATTTGATCTTAACTGAAGGAAATCATGAAACGTTGTCAAATTATTACTAACTATCTATGGAACACTATTATATATTTTTAAAGTATAAAGATATTTTTTTTAATAGAAATACAATGTGACTGTGTACTTTGTGAAATGTATTGTTATAAAATGTGGATTAATTGAAATGTATTTCATGATGAGAAGGTATAACGCATGAGACTTAATTATGTTGATCACGAAACAATTTTACGAAGATAACTATTGTGTATTTATAGAAAACATAGACAACAAGTTTCATCGCGTATATATTCAAATAGAAAATATTTTACAGTAGGTATGTATAATATGTAATTGAAAGATGTTTCCCTATTATTCTAAAAATTCTTAATGACTGTTGTATATAAATGACTTATGCTTATGAATAGAAAATGTCTTTAAAAAAACGATGCGCCAAGTCCTTTTGTAAAGTATTTATCGGTGTTTATTCTTTTATTTCAAAAATACGATTAAATATTTGGAAATGTCATTGACTTGGCTCCTTTTTTGATATCACTCCTTTTCGGTGTTGAATTTTTTTAAAGTAAACAGACTTGGCTGCCTTTTTTACACGGAGTGTTTTTTCTGGGATATCACTTCTTTTGTTAGTTTATTCATACAGCTTGTAGCACATGTCCGAGCAGGGACTAATTTCTTTAAAAAAATACGCCTCAACCGATTTGGTTACTATGAAAAGTTGCGTTTGGTATAAGATGAAAATGATTATCCAAGAAGAATAGCTTAAGTTTCGTTATAATCGATCCAGCCGTTTTCGATACATGACGTCACTTCCGGTTTTGAAATAGCGGCCGAATTCCGGTATAGGTAATAAGAAAACAATCTAGTTTTATCTAGTTGATACCTTCATGAACGACCATCTGAATTCCTAATCCCTATATTTCCGTAAAATCGGTCATGCCGTTTGTAATATATGACGTCACTTCCGGTTTCATTTAGTGGTTCCTGCCGCCATTTCCGGTACCGTTAATTTGTTTATTCATTTTTCAAAATTGATTTTTCAAATAAATTGCAGAATGAATACGCAGGAGCAAGTTCTGTTGAAATTGGTACAGGCGTTTTAGATATATGACGTCACTTCCGGTTTCAGGAATGGCGGCCGAGTACACTGCAACCTTGAATTTATAATTTGTATTGTCTATGTTACAATGTAAGTTAATTATGTATGTATTTTAAGTATAATTTGTTGAAATAAGATAAATATTGCGTATTTATGACGTCACTTCCAGTTTAGAAAATAAGAAAATAATATTTTTTTTATTGATACTTCATATAGATGACCATCTAAATCGAATGGCGCTAATTTCGTTCTAATCGGTCCAGACGTTTTTGAGTTATGACGTCACTTCCGGTTTAAAAATGGCGGCACAAAAAATCACAAGAGGCAAGGTATCATCAGACGCCAAAAGTGCACATGTAGTAAAAATTTCAGATCGATCGGTTCAGCCGTTTAAGCTGTGGCGGTGACAGCGGGGTTGCCTGATATCAGAATCATTATAATTGAGCGAGCGTAGCGAGCGTCACCACGGTACTCTTATGGCACTTTCTCTGTGTGTTTTTTTTTTTTTTTTTTTTTTTTTGCCTGCACTGCCCAGGTCAAACCGCACAACCAATCGATCTGAAATTTTGTACACATACTAACGTAATCTATGCGATCCCTGGGATCTTTTCTGAACGAGATCCTGTGATTGGTTCAAATTTTATAAAAATTATCTTTCGATTGGTTGGTTCGATCAATTTGAAATTTAGCAAAGTCATTGCAACCAACATTGTACTAAATCAAAAAAAAATTCAGCCAAATCCTCCAATTGGTTCAAATTTGAAACCATTTTTCCTGTGATTTTTGAAATTTAAACTGGAACCGATTGACCGACCAAATAAAAACTTCGCATGGTCATTGGTACCAACATTTATGGTATTTTTGCCAATTTTCACTCTAATCTGTCGTTATTTTCAAAAGTTTTTGTCATTTTAGGGACATTTTGCGTGTTGGCTGTCAAATTCACGGCGACTTCGAATCTTTAGTTCAAGGCAAGGTAGTTAGAGCAGAAAGTTTTAAACGATATGAAACTAATAATGACCGTTCAACAGATTGATCTGATATTGTGTACACACACTACATATCATATTATATGAGTGGTCCCAGGTATATTTTTTGAACGAGATCCTGTGATTTTCGAAAATTAACAAGGAACCGTTCAATCATATTAGGTTTAATCGATCAACTTAAAACTTAGCAAGGATTGGCACCAATATTTTTGGAGATTTTGGTGATTTTTATACAAGTCTGTGACGAAACTAAAGAATTGTTGGCTTTTAATGACATTCGATAGACATAATTTCGGTTCGAGGTGTTGCGTGTATCCGTGCTCGCTCATCAACGCGTTTCACAGAGCGTTTTCCTAGTTATAATCAGATACCTTTAAAAGTGGTGTAATTTCACTGTTTTCAAGGCCTTCTAGTTCGCAAATGGCATAACCTATTGTTCCCAAATTTGGTATATGTAGTGGGGTGGGCCATAGCTCGAAATTAAGATATTTTGCAACAATGTGATATTTTCCAATTTTAAGATCCAGTAGGCCGAAAATGCCAGGTTGTTGCTTACAGTAAAAGTGTTTGGTCTGCTCCTCAGTTCATTAGGCATTTACGGTATGTTGAGTGAGTGTGAGTGTACAGTACGACTTGGCTGGGTGGAGCGACCGCTCCACTAGATCAATATCGCAGCAATGCAAACAACACGGACTACGAGACAGTTTCCTTTCATTGCAGAACAGTGCGACGTTATGTTAATTTATAGCTTGCACGAACCGAACTCCTTTGTTTTATATCAGCAATGCGAAAAATTGAATTTTCCCCCGAGGACGGACATTATGTTGGCACGTTGACAGCAGATTTAACTAATAGTTGGAGGTAAACACATCGATACTAGATAGGCAAAAGGGCTTAAGCGCCACTTTTCAAATTGTTCAGGAAACGAAAAAACTCTTAACTTATTTTTCTGTGTGAGGTTAGAGTTCATTTTTTGTGTGGGTATTATGTAGTTGATTTATTTATGATTTAATGGACATCGTACAATAAAGGTCAGTCTAAAAATAGTAATACATTTGGCGCTCCCAATTTACTATATCAAATTATAATTCCAATGTCGCTTATGCCCTTTAGTGCTTATGACAATAGCTATGTCACTGGCGCTTACGCCCTCGAAGTAGCGCTTTCGCCCTAACTAAAGTGTAAATATCTATAAAACTGTTCATATGTCGCTTATGTCCTTTTACCAGATTGTGTATTTGATATTCTAGTTATAGAAATGATAAAAACATTGATTTCTCAAAAAGTGGCGCTTAGGCCCTTTTGCCTATCTAGTATCGACATGTGTTTATGTCAAGTATGATTCCTCTTCATATTAAAGATTTCTTCAGAGCCTCCAATTCGCCATGGCCAAATGGAACTTATCAAATATCGCCAAGAAAGCACAGAATCAGAATCACAGCTATTCTGAATGGTGCCATTACACTTTTGAAAATATCAGAATGTCTTTTTCTGTATTTTCTAAGAAATCGTTGAAACTCGACAAAAATATAGAAAATGTCATTCTGCACCATAACATGCCAAGAAAAAGAAGGCAAGCTCAACTAATTTTTATCGTTTAATATCGTTTATAATAATAGTCGCAATGTTAAATTGAAAGAAATACTGTAATTTGGAAGTGATATTTCGAAAAAAATTAGTTGAGCTTGCCTTATTTTTCTTGGCATATTATGGTGCAGAATGACATTTTCTATACTAGGAAAACGCTCTGTGTAACGCGTTGATGAGCGAGCACGGACACGCGCAACACCTCGAACCGAAATTATGTCTATAGAAAATATCATTAAAAACCAATAATTCTTGAATTTCGTCAGACTCAAGTATAACAATCTCAAAATATTCCTAAAACATTAGTCCCAATAACCATGCAAAGCTTGAACCTTTTGAACCTTTCTGATTGAACTGTTCCTCGATAATATTTAAAAATCACAGGATCTCTTTAAAAAAATAGACATGGGACCACTCATGATAATATAAGTGTGTGTTCTTACACAATATTAGATCGATCTGTTGAATGGTCATATCAGTTTCATACGCTTGAAAGTTTCTGCTCTAACTACCTTGGAACTATAAAGAGTCGAAGAAGCCGTGATCAACATTTTCGAGAAATTTGACAGCCAACACGCAAAATGTCCGTAAAACGTCAATAACTTTTGGATTTAAACACAGATTAGTCTGATAATTGTCAAAACTACAGATAATGTTGGTCTTAATGACCATGCAAAGTTTTAAGTTGATCGGTCATACGGTTCTAGTTTAAATTTCAAAAATCACATAAAAGATTTTTTTAAATTTTAACCAATGAAAGGATTTGGCTGAAACTTTGTAGGAGTGGGTACAAAGTTGGTCGTAATGACTTGTCAAAATTTCATATTGCTCGGAAAAACCAATCAAAAGATATATTTTTTTTAAATTAGAACCAATCACATGAGCCCGTTCAAAAACGATCCCAGGGACCGCATAGAATACGTTAGTATATGTGCAAAGTTTCAGATCGATTGGTTGTGCCGTTTGACTTGGGCTGTGAACACAAAAAAAAAAAAAAAAAAAAAAAAAAAAAAACACACAGAGAAAGTGCCATAAGAGTACCGTGGTGACGCTCGCCTAACACACACACACAGAGAAAGTGCCATAAGAGTACCGTGGTGACGCTCGCCTAACACACACACACAGAGAAAGTGCCATAAGAGTACCGTGGTGACGCTCGCCTAACACACACACACAGAGAAAGTGCCATAAGAGTACCGTGGTGCGCTCGCCTAACACACACACACAGAGAAAGTGCCATAAGAGTACCGTGGTGACGCTCGCCTAACACACACACACAGAGAAAGTGCCATAAGAGTACCGTGGTGACGCTCGCCTAACACACACACACAGAGAAAGTGCCATAAGAGTACCGTGGTGACGCTCGCATAACACACACACACAGAGAAAGTGCCATAAGAGTACCGTGGTGACGCTCGCCTAACACACACACACAGAGAAAGTGCCATAAGAGTACCGTGGTGACGCTCGCCTAACACACACACACAGAGAAAGTGCCATAAGAGTACCGTGGTGACGCTCGCCTAACACACACACACAGAGAAAGTGCCATAAGAGTACCGTGGTGACGCTCGCCTAACACACACACACAGAGAAAGTGCCATAAGAGTACCGTGGTGACGCTCGCCTAACACACACACACAGAGAAAGTGCCATAAGTGTACCGTGGTGACGCTCGCCTAACACACACACACAGAGAAAGTGCCATAAGAGTACCGTGGTGACGCTCGCCTAACACACACACACAGAGAAAGTGCCATAAGAGTACCGTGGTGACGCTCGCCTAACACACACACACACAGAGAAAGTGCCATAAGAGTACCGTGGTGACGCTCGCCTAACACACACACACAGAGAAAGTGCCATAGGTGTACCGTGGTGACGCTCGCCTAACACACACACACAGAGAAAGTGCCATAAGAGTACCGTGGTGACGCTCGCCTAACACACACACACAGAGAAAGTGCCATAAGAGTACCGTGGTGACGCTCGCCTAACACACACACACAGAGAAAGTGCCATAAGAGTACCGTGGTGACGCTCGCCTAACACACACACACAGAGAAAGTGCCATAAGTGTACCGTGGTGACGCTCGCCTAACACACACACACAGAGAAAGTGCCATAAGAGTACCGTGGTGACGCTCGCCTAACACACACACACAGAGAAAGTGCCATAAGTGTACCGTGGTGACGCTCGCCTAACACACACACACAGAGAAAGTGCCATAAAGGTACCGTGGTGACGCTCGCCTAACACACACACACAGAGAAAGTGCCATAAGAGTACCGTGGTGACGCTCGCCTAACACACACACACAGAGAAAGTGCCATAAGTGTACCGTGGTGACGCTCGCCTAACACACACACACAGAGAAAGTGCCATAAGAGTACCGTGGTGACGCTCGCCTAACACACACACACAGAGAAAGTGCCATAGGTGTACCGTGGTGACGCTCGCCTAACACACACACACAGAGAAAGTGCCATAAGAGTACCGTGGTGACGCTCGCCTAACACACACACACAGAGAAAGTGCCATAAGAGTACCGTGGTGACGCTCGCCTAACACACACACACAGAGAAAGTGCCATAAGAGTACCGTGGTGACGCTCGCCTAACACACACACACAGAGAAAGTGCCATAAGAGTACCGTGGTGACGCTCGCCTAACACACACACACAGAGAAAGTGCCATAAGAGTACCGTGGTGACGCTCGCCTAACACACACACACAGAGAAAGTGCCATAAGAGTACCGTGGTGACGTTAGCCTAACACACACACACAGAGAAAGTGCCATAAGAGTACCGTGGTGACGCTCGCCTAACACACACACACAGAGAAAGTGCCATAAGAGTACCGTGGTGACGCTCGCCTAACACACACACACAGAGAAAGTGCCATAAGAGTACCGTGGTGACGCTCGCCTAACACACACACACAGAGAAAGTGCCATAAGAGTACCGTGGTGACGCTCGCCTAACACACACACACAGAGAAAGTGCCATAAGAGTACCGTGGTGACGCTCGCCTAACACACACACACAGAGAAAGTGCCATAAGAGTACCGTGGTGACGCTCGCCTAACACACACACACAGAGAAAGTGCCATAAGAGTACCGTGGTGACGCTCGCCTAACACACACACACAGAGAAAGTGCCATAAGAGTACCGTGGTGACGCTCGCCTAACACACACACACAGAGAAAGTGCCATAAGAGTACCGTGGTGACGCTCGCCTAACACACACACACAGAGAAAGTGCCATAAGAGTACCGTGGTGACGCTCGCCTAACACACACACACAGAGAAAGTGCCATAAGTGTACCGTGGTGACGCTCGCCTAACACACACACACAGAGAAAGTGCCATAAGTGTACCGTGGTGACGCTCGCCTAACACACACACACAGAGAAAGTGCCATAAGAGTACCGTGGTGACGCTCGCCTAACACACACACACAGGGAAAGTGCCATAAGAGTACCGTGGTGACGCTCGCCTAACACACACACACACAGAGAAAGTGCCATAAGAGTACCGTGGTGACGCTCGCCTAACACAAACACACAGGGAAAGTGCCATAAGAGTACCGTGGTGACGCTCGCTACGCACACACACAGAGAAAGTGCCATAAGAGTACCGTGGTGACGCTCGCCTAACACACACACACAGAGAAAGTGCCATAAGAGTACCGTGGTGACGCTCGCCTAACACACACACACACAGAGAAAGTGCCATAAGAGTACCGTGGTGACGCTCGCCTAACACACACACACAGAGAAAGTGCCATAAGAGTACCGTGGTGACGCTCGCCTAACACACACACACACAGAAAGTGCCATAAGAGTACCGTGGTGACGCTCGCCTAACACACACACACAGAGAAAGTGCCATAAGAGTACCGTGGTGACGCTCGCCTAACACACACACACAGAGAAAGTGCCATAAGAGTACCGTGGTGACGCTCGCCTAACACACACACACAGAGAAAGTGCCATAAGAGTACCGTGGTGACGCTCGCCTAACACACACACACAGAGAAAGTGCCATAAGAGTACCGTGGTGACGCTCGCCTAACACACACACACAGAGAAAGTGCCATAAGAGTACCGTGGTGACGCTCGCCTAACACACACACACAGAGAAAGTGCCATAAGAGTACCGTGGTGACGCTCGCCTAACACACACACACAGAGAAAGTGCCATAAGAGTACCGTGGTGACGCTCGCCTAACACACACACACAGAGAAAGTGCCATAAGAGTACCGTGGTGACGCTCGCCTAACACACACACACAGAGAAAGTGCCATAAGAGTACCGTGGTGACGCTCGCCTAACACACACACACAGAGAAAGTGCCATAAGAGTACCGTGGTGACGCTCGCCTAACACACACACACAGAGAAAGTGCCATAAGAGTACCGTGGTGACGCTCGCCTAACACACACACACAGAGAAAGTGCCATAAAGGTACCGTGGTGACGCTCGCCTAACACACACACACAGAGAAAGTGCCATAAGAGTACCGTGGTGACGCTCGCCTAACACACACACACAGAGAAAGTGCCATAAGAGTACCGTGGTGACGCTCGCCTAACACACACACACAGAGAAAGTGCCATAAGAGTACCGTGGTGACGCTCGCCTAACACACACACACAGAGAAAGTTCCATAAGTGTACCGTGGTGACGCTCGCCTAACACACACACACAGAGAAAGTGCCATAAGAGTACCGTGGTGACGCTCGCCTAACACACACACACAGAGAAAGTGCCATAAGAGTACCGTGGTGACGCTCGCCTAACACACACACACAGAGAAAGTGCCATAAGAGTACCGTGGTGACGCTCGCCTAACACACACACACACAGAGAAAGTGCCATAAGAGTACCGTGGTGACGCTCGCCTAACACACACACACAGAGAAAGTGCCATAAGAGTACCGTGGTGACGCTCGCCTAACACACACACACAGAGAAAGTGCCATAAGAGTACCGTGGTGACGCTCGCCTAACACACACACACAGAGAAAGTGCCATAAGAGTACCGTGGTGACGCTCGCCTAACACACACACACAGAGAAAGTGCCATAAGAGTACCGTGGTGACGCTCGCCTAACACACACACACAGAGAAAGTGCCATAAGAGTACCGTGGTGACGCTCGCCTAACACACACACACAGAGAAAGTGCCATAAGAGTACCGTGGTGACGCTCGCCTAACACACACACACAGAGAAAGTGCCATAAGAGTACCGTGGTGACGCTCGCCTAACACACACACACAGAGAAAGTGCCATAAGAGTACCGTGGTGACGCTCGCCTAACACACACACACAGAGAAAGTGCCATAAGAGTACCGTGGTGACGCTCGCCTAACACACACACACAGAGAAAGTGCCATAAGAGTACCGTGGTGACGCTCGCCTAACACACACACACACAGAGAAAGTGCCATAAGAGTACCGTGGTGACGCTCGCCTAACACACACACACAGAGAAAGTGCCATAAGAGTACCGTGGTGACGCTCGCCTAACACACACACACAGAGAAAGTGCCATAAGAGTACCGTGGTGACGCTCGCCTAACACACACACACACAGAGAAAGTGCCATAAGAGTACCGTGGTGACGCTCGCCTAACACACACACACAGAGAAAGTGCCATAAGAGTACCGTGGTGACGCTCGCCTAACACACACACACAGAGAAAGTGCCATAAGAGTACCGTGGTGACGCTCGCCTAACACACACACACAGAGAAAGTGCCATAAGAGTACCGTGGTGACGCTCGCCTAACACACACACACAGAGAAAGTGCCATAAGAGTACCGTGGTGACGCTCGCCTAACACACACACACAGAGAAAGTGCCATAAGAGTACCGTGGTGACGCTCGCCTAACACACACACACAGAGAAAGTGCCATAAGAGTACCGTGGTGACGCTCGCCTAACACACACACACAGAGAAAGTGCCATAAGAGTACCGTGGTGACGCTCGCCTAACACACACACACAGAGAAAGTGCCATAAGAGTACCGTGGTGACGCTCGCCTAACACACACACACAGAGAAAGTGCCATAAGAGTACCGTGGTGACGCTCGCCTAACACACACACACAGAGAAAGTGCCATAAGAGTACCGTGGTGACGCTCGCCTAACACACACACACAGAGAAAGTGCCATAAGAGTACCGTGGTGACGCTCGCCTAACACACACACACAGAGAAAGTGCCATAAGAGTACCGTGGTGACGCTCGCCTAACACACACACACAGAGAAAGTGCCATAAGAGTACCGTGGTGACGCTCGCCTAACACACACACACAGAGAAAGTGCCATAAGAGTACCGTGGTGACGCTCGCCTAACACACACACACAGAGAAAGTGCCATAAGAGTACCGTGGTGACGCTCGCCTAACACACACACACAGAGAAAGTGCCATAAGAGTACCGTGGTGACGCTCGCCTAACACACACACACAGAGAAAGTGCCATAAGAGTACCGTGGTGACGCTCGCCTAACACACACACACAGAGAAAGTGCCATAAGAGTACCGTGGTGACGCTCGCCTAACACACACACACAGAGAAAGTGCCATAAGAGTACCGTGGTGACGCTCGCCTAACACACACACACAGAGAAAGTGCCATAAGAGTACCGTGGTGACGCTCGCCTAACACACACACACAGAGAAAGTGCCATAAGAGTACCGTGGTGACGCTCGCCTAACACACACACACAGAGAAAGTGCCATAAGTGTACCGTGGTGACGCTCGCCTAACACACACACACAGAGAAAGTGCCATAAGAGTACCGTGGTGACGCTCGCCTAACACACACACACAGAGAAAGTGCCATAAGAGTACCGTGGTGACGCTCGCCTAACACACACACACAGAGAAAGTGCCATAAGTGTACCGTGGTGACGCTCGCCTAACACACACACACAGAGAAAGTGCCATAAGAGTACCGTGGTGACGCTCGCCTAACACACACACACAGAGAAAGTGCCATAAGTGTACCGTGGTGACGCTCGCCTAACACACACACACAGAGAAAGTGCCATAAGAGTACCGTGGTGACGCTCGCCTAACACACACACACAGAGAAAGTGCCATAAGAGTACCGTGGTGACGCTCGCCTAACACACACACACAGAGAAAGTGCCATAAGAGTACCGTGGTGACGCTCGCCTAACACACACACACAGAGAAAGTGCCATAAGAGTACCGTGGTGACGCTCGCCTAACACACACACACAGAGAAAGTGCCATAAGAGTACCGTGGTGACGCTCGCCTAACACACACACACAGAGAAAGTGCCATAAGTGTACCGTGGTGACGCTCGCCTAACACACACACACAGAGAAAGTGCCATAAAGGTACCGTGGTGACGCTCGCCTAACACACACACACAGAGAAAGTGCCATAAGAGTACCGTGGTGACGCTCGCCTAACACACACACACAGAGAAAGTGCCATAAGTGTACCGTGGTGACGCTCGCCTAACACACACACACAGAGAAAGTGCCATAAGAGTACCGTGGTGACGCTCGCCTAACACACACACACAGAGAAAGTGCCATAGGTGTACCGTGGTGACGCTCGCCTAACACACACACACAGAGAAAGTGCCATAAGAGTACCGTGGTGACGCTCGCCTAACACACACACACAGAGAAAGTGCCATAAGAGTACCGTGGTGACGCTCGCCTAACACACACACACACAGAGAAAGTGCCATAAGAGTACCGTGGTGACGCTCGCCTAACACACACACACAGAGAAAGTGCCATAAGAGTACCGTGGTGACGCTCGCCTAACACACACACACAGAGAAAGTGCCATAAGAGTACCGTGGTGACGCTCGCCTAACACACACACACAGAGAAAGTGCCATAAGAGTACCGTGGTGACGCTCGCCTAACACACACACACAGAGAAAGTGCCATAAGAGTACCGTGGTGACGCTCGCCTAACACACACACACAGAGAAAGTGCCATAAGAGTACCGTGGTGACGCTCGCCTAACACACACACACAGAGAAAGTGCCATAAGAGTACCGTGGTGACGCTCGCCTAACACACACACACAGAGAAAGTGCCATAAGAGTACCGTGGTGACGCTCGCCTAACACACACACACAGAGAAAGTGCCATAAGAGTACCGTGGTGACGCTCGCCTAACACACACACACAGAGAAAGTGCCATAAGAGTACCGTGGTGACGCTCGCCTAACACACACACACAGAGAAAGTGCCATAAAAGTACCGTGGTGACGCTCGCCTAACACACACACACAGAGAAAGTGCCATAAAAGTACCGTGGTGACGCTCGCCTAACACACACACACAGAGAAAGTGCCATAAGAGTACCGTGGTGACGCTCGCTCAATTACTTATGTCGAGTTAAACGATATCTTAGAAAAGGGGAAATATAATGGTCCCTCCTTAAATTAGTATAGTTCCTTGTGTTCTAGTAGTGTATTCGAGAAAATAAGGAACACGACTGACCTCTGGTGGATTCTTTGGTACTACGATAATGGCGGTTGTAAAGGGTTTATTTATGTAAATAAATAATATAAAATTTGCTTTAGTTGTTTGTTACGGCTGAAAAAGTAAACTTGTAACTAAATCTACATTTCATTTGTTTCTCCTTTTCCACTGCCTTGTGGAAACACGAACATTAAAACAAAAAAGTGCATCTAAAAATTTTCCTGCCAGAAGTGGCTCCATCACGTATCGCTTATTTGTTCGATTGTGTGTATTGTATACTAAAACCTCACGAGGCTGCTAAGGTGATGGCCTCAACTCAGTGTTGTGGGTGTGTAAATGTAATGTGATGTAATGTTGCAGTTTAATGTGATGTAATGTTGTAATGTGAATGTGATGTAACCACTGGATGGAGTAACTGGAGCGTGAATGACGTTTCATTATCGGTTATTAATCCATGCAAATCTGATCAACCTCCAGTGTGGTGAACCTCCACCTTGTTGCTAGGTGATCGACATTACAATCACTGACAGCGACTATTACAGCTTGGTTTAACACGTAATTAAGTCTTTTTATACAATAGTTGAAAGCGAAAAGATGTCACTATTTACATTCAGGGCATGAAAACACTCACGCAGTGTTCAAACATCCAACAAACTATCATCCACATTTTGCGTTTTGCAAGAAAAATAATGCAAAACGGAAATACGGTCTTTGGAGCTCCATCACTTACTTTATTTTATTACAATTTGTTTTGCATAATAGGGTCATAAATCACAATAGGTGGTTCACAATCAGAAACGCAGCAAAACATCAAACAAAACCGTCTCACAAAACACATGTGCATAATCCCGTAAAACCGCCCAAAACTTGTCCAAGTTCAGTTAAACCCAGAGAGGCCAACTCTTCCATTCATTCATAATCATAGAGATCATCTCTTCACTAATATCATAATAATAAGTACATTTTACACAACCAAATTACCTGGTCCTTATACAGAATGAAAAAATAATCTACTTTTAATTACACATTTTTTATTAACCGCAGGAACACCGGTATTATTGGGGTGTGTGTCTCCACCCCCTCGTCAGTCCCCACTTCCGGTCTGCTCTGAGCAGAAGTCTGTGTTCAATGGTGTACTGAGTGTACCGAGCATCAGATGGATGGGTTTGTGTCAATTACAAGGCATTAGCATAATGTGACGCGCCACGCTAATCGTGTTCGTGTCTATAGCCGTGCTGAGTGTGCGCACTAGCGTGGATATAGGTCTGCTCTGACCGGAAGTCTGTGTCAATGGTGTACTGAGTGTACCGAGCATCAGATGAATGGGTTTGTGTCAATTACAAGGCATTAGCATAATGTGACGCGCCACGCTAATCGTGTTCGTGTACATAGCCGTGCTGAGTGTGCGCACTAGCGTGGATATAGGTCTGCTCTGACCGGAAGTCTGTGTCAATGGTGTACTGAGTGTACCGAGCATCAGATGAATGGGTTTGTGTCAATTACAAGGCATTAGCATTATGTGACGCGCCACGCTAATCGTGTTCGTGTACATAGCCGTGCTGAGTGTGCGCACTAGCGTGGATATAGGTCTGCTCTGACCGGAAGTCTGTGTCAATGGTGTACTGAGTGTACCGAGCATCAGATGAATGGGTTTGTGTCAATTACAAGGCATTAGCATAATGTGACGCGCCACGCTAATCGTGTTCGTGTACATAGCCGTGCTGAGTGTGCGCACTAGCGTGGATATAGGTCTGCTCTGACCGGAAGTCTGTGTCAATGGTGTACTGAGTGTACCGAGCATCAGATGGATGGGTTTGTGTCAATTACAAGGCATTATAGCATAATGTGACGCGCCACGCTAATCGTGTTCGTGTATATAGCCGTGCTGAGTGTGCGCACTAGCGTGGATATAGGTCTGCTCTGACCGGAAGTCTGTGTCAATGGTGTACTGAGTGTACCGAGCATCAGATGGATGGGTTTGTGTCAATTACAAGGCATTAGCATAATGTGACGCGCCACGCTAATCGTGTTCGTGTCTATAGCCATGCTGAGTGTGCGCACTAGCGTGGATATAGGTCTGCTCTGACCGGAAGTCTGTGTTCAATGGTGTACTGAGTGTACCGAGCATCAGATGGATGGGTTTGTGTCAATTACAAGGCATTAGCATAATGTGACGCGCCACGCTAATCGTGTTCGTGTATATAGCCGTGCTGAGTGTGCGCACTAGAGCGTGGATATAGTCGGGTCACGTGACGGCATGGCACCTCCACCGGAGATGCGGAGCTTGCAGCAGGATCAAGGTTTGAAAGCTCATAGCTCGCAGTTTCACTCATTACTCGCTGTTTGAAGACCAAGAAACTTTTAGCAATTCTTACGTCTTAAGCTGGGTTCCCATACTTTGCATCGAATTCGCTTCCGGTTCGCTTCCGGTTCGCTTCGCTTTCGCAAAATATCTACCTTTTAACAAAGGAAATCGTCTATGTTTACATTCCCATCTTCGCGTGTTTCGGTTTCGTTT